>CM032228.1:218475000-218935000 GCA_019009955.1 Riptortus pedestris | reverse complement strand
TCAGCATTACATTATAATATTTCTTATATAATAATTGTAAACATTATGAAACAATAAATTAGTTAAATAAAAAAAAAAAAATAAAATAAAACATATGTAACATTACATAACGTATGTGTACAACAATAGGTGTATATCTACAAAATGGTGTCCAAATCTTGAATAAATGCATTAAATCCCTTGTTGTATTTGTGTAAAAGTTTCGGTTTGTCCGTTGGCCAAGTTCCGTTTTGTAAAGTAATATACTTGATGAGTTTTGTTCTTGGTCCATCAAGTAATGTACAGTCATATAAGAGGTGGTCATATGTCTGTTCAGTCTCATTGTCACATTTACATGTATTTGTGTTTGTTAGTTTAAATTTGAACAAGTAACTCTTCGTAGGTCCATGTCCTGATATAAATTGTATTTGTTTAGAATTGCTAAGTGTTATTTTTTGTCTCTGGTATACAGTTGGTATGTACTTATGTAATTGTCGTCCTTTAGTAGTGTTTGTCCATCTTTCGTCCCATATTTTATAAGATTCGTCTATCAAAATAGTTTTAATGGTCTGTTTAGTCAGTTTAGAGTATGTAATAGGTATCGTTTCGTCACTTGAAGCTGTATTTGCAAGTTGGTCTGCTGTATCATTTCCTAAATTTCCTGAGTGTCCTTTTATCCATGTTACTGCCACTATTACATTTTTCTGTCTACATAGTGTAATTAGTCTTCTGATCTGTTCAGTCTGTTCGTTATGGTTTTCGTTATTGTAAATGCGGTCTATGTTAATTTTGCTGTCCGTATAGATTAAACTAGTCTCTCTGTCACTTGAAATATCGTGTAGTGTTTTGAGTGCCTCAATAATTGCAAGATTTTCTGCTTGATTGTTTGTACATAGTGGTGATAGTCTGTATTGTCGTCTCTGTATAATATCGCCGTCTTTTAAAATAATGTACGCACACCCAACGCCATCCTTGTTTTTACTTCCGTCAGTGTATATATGATATGTCCACGTTATGTCTAAGTTGTCTAATGGTCTAATGTAGTCCTTTGGGTGTAACCAGTATGCCTCACGTCTTTTTCTATTTCGTTTGATGTAATATTTTGTAATGTAAAGTCTTGTGGGATTTCATTCAATTTCAATAACATATGTTGCCTTATCATTTGCTCAGCTTTGATGTAAATTGGCACAGTGTCTGCTAATACACATGAAGCCTCATAAGATAAAGTACGATATCCTTTAGCAATTTTTATCGCAATTAGCCTTTGCACTCTTTCTAATTTTTTGACATTTCTTTTCACGACCAAGGCATGGCCCCATATTTCAATTCCATACGTCAATATGGGAACGATCGCCCCTTTGTATATTGTGGTCAGAGCGTCGGATTTAAGACCCCAAGACACTCTAGCAGCCATCGAGAGTCCGTTTATTATTGAAAGCAGTCTTGTTTGTAAGTTAGTAATGTGATAGTTCCATTTCAATTTCCTGTCAATGTGAAGTCCAAGATATTTTAAGATATGTTTTTCTTGTATTGTCACTCCATTTAATTTAATGTCTAAGGTAGGTGTGTGTCTTTGTCTTGTAAACAGTGTGTATGATGTTTTTTCTAAATTAAATTTGAGTTTGTGTTTTTTAGCCCATTCATTGATTAGTACCAAAACAGCGTTAGTAAGTTGGGTGATTTGAATTAAGTCTATTCCAATAACCATAAGTAAAATGTCGTCAGCAAATGCAATAATTTCAGTTCCTTCTGGTAGTATTGTTTTAAGTAGACTGTCTAAAATGATTTTCCACAGTAGAGGTGAGCAAGCTGAGCCCTGTGGCGTGCCTCTATTCTGAGAAGTGTGTACAGTAGTGTTTTGAAGGGTCATGTATACAACTCGATTATTGAGATAGTCTCTAAGTAATTTGTAAATATTTTGTGGGCATTTTTGTTTATGTAATGATTCGAATATCGAAGGCCACCAGGCGTGATCGAAGGCACCTTTAAAATCCATCGAAACGATCACAATATGTTTCTTTCCTGTTAGATTCGTTCGTAGTAAATTAGTAATTCTGTATAGTGCGTCAACAGTACTTGTTTGGGGTGTGAATCCATATTGATTTGGGTGTAAAGGAGCATGTCTGTTTAGGTGAACAGAAAGCCTGGAATTAATAATTTTTTCTAGTATTTTACCTCCAACTGGAATAATACTAATCGGTCGATAAGTAGAATTTCCTAAGTCTTTTGGATTTTTGGGTACTGGAATTACTTTTGATATTTTCCATATATCAGGAAATATTCCGTTATCATAACATTTTTTATATAATGTTGTTATAAATTTTGGAAATATTTCAAATAGTTTTTGGAATATATCAACTGTTATTAAGTCTTGACCAGCTGCTTTGTTTGGATTTAGTTGTTCAATAATAATACTTATTTCAATGTCTGTTAAAGGTAGGTCATTTTCTGTATTAGGGAGTAAATTACTGTTCCGTCTCATTGTAGTGTGTATGTCAGAATCTGTGTTTGGGTCGTCTTCAATGAAGAAAGTAGTCATTAATTGTTGTATAGTTTCTCTTGTATCAGTAGTAAATGTTCCGTCGCTTTTCTGAATCGTCCGTAGTTGTATGTTGGTTTTCAATTTATCTGTGGTATATTTATAAATCCATGTCCAAGGGTTAGTCTTGTCAATTTGATCACAGAAACTTTTCCAAGATTTTAGTTTTTCTTCTTTTATCATTTTACCATAAATATATTTAGATTGAATGTAGTTAGTCTGTCTTTCCTTTCGTAATTCAGGGTCACTGGTCCTTTGGAATTTTCGTCTTAATTTATTAGTTGCATGTCTTAACTCAGTAAGTTTGTCAGTCCACCAAGGTGCTGATTTCTCTGCCTTGAATTTTTTATGACGCAGAAATAGAATATTGCAAGTTTTGATTAAACATTTGTTAAATTTATAAAGAGTTTGATTAATTCCAATTGTATTAAGTAAATCAATCAAAGATGCTTCAATTGTTTCATCATTGTTATCATTATTGAAAATTGTATTTTTAATTATACATATCAGCTTCTCTTGAAACATGCTCCAGTCAGCATTTTTAGTTATGTATGCTTTTTCATTTGTAAGATATATTTTTTTAGGAAACATTAAGCGTAATGAGTATGTCAGCAAGGAATGATCAGAAAAGTTTTCATCATCATGGTTAGTCCAGTCATGTACGTATTTCGCCATAATACCATTCGTTATTGTTAGATCAATATTACTTTTCCCATTGGTAGATGAGAAAGTAGGTTTTTGATCATTCTCGTTTATTATGAATAAGTTTTTAGATAGGATATAGTTTTCTAAACATCGACCTCTTTCATTCCTAATGCGATCATACCATAGAGGTGATCTGCAGTTGGTATCAGCTGCGATAAGAATGCCATAATTAGGATATCGACTTAATATATTATCTATTTTCCTTAAATCATCATCTAAATTTTTTGTGATATCAAAATACATATTTATTAAAATGAATTGAAAATTACCTACACTGAGTATAATAACGCATATATCATCATCTGACAAGTCTGTTAAAAATAGAACATTAATATCCTTATTAACTACAATAATACTAGCTCTTGTTTTATTCTTGCCAGATTCGAATATTCTATATCTGCTTGAATAGCCATATGTTCTATTATGTTTTAAGTAAGGTTCTTGTAATAATAGTAAATCCAATTTGTTTATGTCAATCATATGTTTTATAAAGTTCATAGCCTTCCACGAATGTCTTGTGTTAAATTGTGCTACCTTAATATTAACAACAGCTGTTTTCTTATCCATTACTAATAAATGCTGCAACTGTTTTTATATATATAGAGTGGAAGGTTATAATTAAATTGCAAATTATTTTGATTGCATAAGTGTATAAAAAGCAAATAATTGCACATACAATAATGTCTTTAAACGTCATTAAATAAGTGATGATAGTATTAATATGGATGATGATAATAATGAGCTGCACAAATCTATTATTAAATTCTTGGAAATATAAAGGAATATTTGAGTTCAAATAAATCAATCTAGTCATAATTTGTATTTTGGATTAATCTTGTGATTGCAGCTTTATATGACGGACAGTCTTTAGATAGTGCAGAATGGTTCACATCAACTCTGAGGTGTGGCTTACATCTGTTATTAAAATTGAAGCAATTAATGCATTTATTCAAGTTGGACTTACATGATTTCATGTCATGCTGATCTCCACAGATTGGGCAGGTCAGTTGGTTCTTGCATTCCTGGTTGCTATTCCCGTGTCCCAGGCGAGAGCAGTTCCAACATCTCCTCACAACCAGATAATCCTCTACAACGCAGATAGAGTAGAAAAGCTTCACTCTCTGCTCCAGTAGGCCTCTTCTCACTGCGGGGCTAACCTCGATAACTGCCCATCTCCTTCCAGTCTTCTTGTTATCTCTTATAAACTTTAAAACAATGTCTTCATTTACACAATTTATATCGTTTTGAGTTTTTAGTGCATGGATGAGGTTATGCTCATTTACTTCCTCAGGTAAATTTTTAATAATTAATCGTGGCCTAAATTTCTTGATGTCTTCAATTAGAAGTTTTGATGAATCAGAATTAATTTTAGTTTTGATTTTTTGTAAATCATCTTTAGACTCTACTTTTATAAATAAGTGGCCGGCTTTGGTAGGTGAGATTTTTTGAAACCCAATTTTCATGGTTAAGGGATCTATTTCCTGTTTAAAAGTGGCTTTCGTATCAATATTTGATTCTTTGGACTTGTTTTTAATTATTGCTATGTGGTTTGATAAATGTAGTTTTTTACTTACATTTTTCACTATTTCAGAATATGATCGTTCTTTTCTTTGAGGTATTGTAGAGGTTATCTCTTGTTCCTTTTTTTCCTCAACACATTTCTTCAGTTTCTTGTTTTCTTCTATTAATTTCTTAATACACTCGCGAGCTTTGTTCAATATATCTTGTGATCTGTTCTTAATTTCCACTTTAGAACTTTTAGAGTCTTTAATAAAAGCTAAAACGGGTTCAAGCTCTTCTAAGAATTCTTCACCCGTCGCCATCTTGTTAGCGATCCTCCAAATATATATATATATATATATATATATATATATATATATATATATATACACACACACAACCTCAATAGCTGATTTTCCTTAAGGGAAATCTGCTAAAATTAAAACTAAAAACCCAAATCATCAAACAAATAATAAAATGTTGGGGCTTAGCGATAACTTTTAAGTAGTATTTATAATCATAGGGACTGTTAATAAAAATTTCATTGGTCCAACAATTTCATTTATTTGTCTGATCAATACCCAATATTGATGAGGAGAGTGGTCTGATGACAGGTATTCTTCAGATTTTACTACATTTTCCTCGTAATTTTTATCTGTGTTTTGTTTTAAATTAATTTTTGTTTGCATATTTTATACATTAATGATTTGGATTCGTCATTTCGTTTTTATTTTTAACACTTCTAATTACTTAAAAAAATAGTTTATCAAAAGTATATTGGTTTATTTGTCAAACCAATATAACAAATCAAGATTTTATACCATATGAACTTACTTACACCTATACTATATTTACTTCCATTTAAATAAGCTCAATTTGTCCCACTTCTAGAAATTTATTGTAGCCAATAGGTTAGCATAAAGTATATATTAATAAATAACAATAATAGGTACCATTTGAAAAGCACCTCAGGTGGACAAGAAGCTAAAGATCCACTATTATTATATCCTAGCAACGAATGGTGAGTTGTGAGCTCAAATAATTTAGAAACAAGCTCAATAAATAAAATCCATAGTCAAAACCTGTCTCAAGAACCCTTAAGTTACTGCAGAGGACGTTTGTTATTAACCATTTTCTAGGTGGGTGGAACTAAGAACTTCATACAGCGAATTCTGTACTAAATATATTCCTTTTACAAACGTGGGAATCGAACCCAAAACTCCAGACTTATAAGATAAAACTCCTTAACTCGCGCGTCTAATATTATTATTTTTAAAAAATTTATTTGAAAATGTTATTCGAGTTTTCGCAAGAAGGGCTAGCGAAGAAGTTCTAGTTACGAAACTTGGATAATTATGCCCGCCCTTTAGTACATTTCAGACATCTATATAAAACCCAACGTCTTTACCTGAAATGATACATTAAAATGAAAAAATATGGGGAGGATTCTTGAAGCAAGTTGAAATTGAACAAAACTATTTATTAAAAATGTATTAGTCTGATTTAATTTATTGGTTGTATATCTGGAAGTTTCTAAAAACAAAAAGCATCGTAAAGACTTTTAGGACAAACACGAGAACGACACAACACCAAAACCACAAAACAATCCAGAGTGTAAGGCTCAAATATTCCAACCTCGAAGTTGAGCAAGACTGGTTACTTATTTCCTTAGTCACTTTGCCTTGTTCCACTTTCACAACTTGAGAAGAAACCTTTCTGAACTTCAGCATTCGACCTAGATTAGATTTCTTTACGTGGAGCAGGTTGAAAGCCTTCTTCAGGTGCATTATATTCAGTACTTTTATGGTTCTCATACCTAGAAGTCTGAGAAATTGAATTTTTGTGTCCATAATGTGTTCTGCTTGTAGATTTTGATGTTATCGAGTCTAGTATAACTTGTGAGTAACATAACCTGTTAAATGTATCATATGCTTCTTCGTTTACTTAATTTATTTAAATTAAAGTGGACGTTAATAAATAATAATAATAAATTATTTACGAACACCCACTTTTTGCAACTATGGCTAATTCGGGCGGGTTATCTACAGATCACCACTCTTTTCTAGCCAGGGTGGGACTAAGAATTTTATTTAGTGAGTCAGTCACTAAATAAATTTTTATTCACCACGCGGTAATCGAACTCGCCAATCAACGTTTACCATGTGAGATTAAAGCCAGCGCTTTAACCCGCATGGCTGACCTGAACCCCCATCTATTTATTTTGTAAGTAGTAAACCTGGTAGACCTAGAATAGAGAACTTAGTAAACCTAGTAATGGGTTCAACTCGAGTCTGTGAAATAGAAATATATTTAGTGACGAACTCACAATATAAAATGCTAGAAAGGAGTGGTAACCGGTAGATAATCTGTCCTGATTAGCTACAGCAGCACAAAGTGGACGTTAACAAATAACAGTATCCTGATTAGCTACAGCAGCACAAAGTGGACGTTAACAAATAACAGTATCCTGATTAGCTACAGCAGCACAATGTGGACGTTAACAAATAACAGTATCCTGATTAGCTACAGCAGCACAATGTGGACGTTAACAAATAACAGTATCCTGATTAGCTACAGCAACACAAAGTGGTCGTTATCAAATAACAGTATCCTGATTAGCTACAGCAGCACAATGTGGTCGTTATCAAATAACAGTATCCTGATTAGCTACAGCAGCACAATGTGGACGTTGACAAATAACAGTATCCTGATTAGCTACAGCAGCACAATGTGGACGTTAACAAATAACAGTATCCTGATTAGCTACAGCAGCACAATGTGGACGTTAACGAATAACTCTATTTTTTACTGGACGTTAACAAATAACAGTACCCGATTCCACCTTGGAATTGAAGTACTTACTGAATGAAATAACTGGAAAATACAACCTTTAATTGACATGTTCGGAATAGATTTAGTAGCATAAAGTGGGCGTTAACATTCATTAAATATATATAAATATAGAGAGAGAGAGGGGGGAGAGAGAGAGAGAGAGAGAGGGGGAGAGAGAGAGGGGGGAGAGAGAGTGAGAGAGAGAGAGAGAGAGAGGAAAGGGAATGGCAGACAGAGAGAGGGGTGTGTTTAATGGATGTTATTTGTTAACGTCCGCTACGCCATCTATGGCTAATTGGGACGGTTCATCTACAGGTTACCAACCTTTTCTAGCCAGGGTGGGGCAAGGATTTTATTTAGTGACCTCGTCACTAAATAAATTCCTATTGCCCAGGTGAGAATCGACCCATGACCTGAGTTTTATTTCTATTAAATAAATAGACCTACTTTATTTTTAAAATTTTTGAGCAATTGATGAAATACGATCCGTATGTGATTCATTCTTCTAATTTCAATCTTTTTCTTCTCTTTAAGAAATGAATTAAAACGAATGGGCATGGATTGGATATTTTCAAAAAAAGCGAAACGAGTTTGCTATGGGTTAAATAATTTTCCGACTACTGCTAGAAGAAAAGTAAATGGAACGGCAGAAAAAGAAGAGCAGGAGGTTTCCTCCAATAATGAGGTCTACCTGTAGAGGTTCTCCTATCCTTTTGATTCTTGAATTCTAGTTCAATGGGAGGGTCAGACGTGAAGATTGAACAGCTGTTTCATCCTTCCCTCTCCCTTCGCAGCCATGATAAGTCCCTTATCTAAAGTTGGCAGACCTCTTAGGCTAAACTCCAGATTGACGGTGAGTTTTCCCCGGGGGGGAGGTGTTTGCCTTTTAGGGATTCATTAGGCCTAATCGATCTTTGGTGAGAGGAGTAAATAAGTGAATTAAGTAAGGATTTAGAAGTGACTGGGGAGGAGGGGATATTCTCGGTCAATTTCATCTTGGTCAATGCCTTTGAAGAGAGTGGCGCCCTCAATTTCATTCCGCCAGTTAACTAACTACTCGCCGTCATAATAAGTCAGGCGCGAGCAGCCCTCCCTCCCAGTTAGCCAATTGCAACTACCCCTCAGTCCAATTATACCAGTTAAGTACCCCCACTTTGCAACTTTCTCGGGATTAATCTACTTTCGGTTAATATCCATCATAATTGCTCCTTTGGACCTTGAAAATTGTTACTGTAACACGCTCTTCAATGGCTGATAAATCAATGGGATTTTACCATTCGACGATCCTGCCAATATAAAAGTAAAGATAAACTATAATCACTCAAATTAGTTTTGTATTGAATAAAGGGAACCCCATTTATTAACACACCCGATAAATAAAATTCTCTCTGCCGTTAGGATAAAGGTAAACTGTAGATAGCCCACCCCGTCTTGTCATACTTCCATAAAGTGAATGTTAACTTACAAAATAATAATATCAACAAGGCCATTTCGTAAATAAACATTTAACATTAAAACGGAAATCCTAGTCCATCCAGCTAGTAATGCAATAACAGGTCATGAACTTCTTTCCTAACTATTATAAATAATAGTTAAGTGGAAATGAAAGAACGTAATGAATCAAATCCTTTGATACTTACAATTAGAGGTGCTTAATATGAAGAATAAAGCGTACATTCATTGAAATCAAAGTGAAATAAATACATAGTTTTTTTGTAAAATTTCATCTTAAGGGAAATCCGCTATTGCGGTTGTACTCATAACCTACTTTCAAAATTATATATAATCTTGAACAGGCAAATTTTCGTCCCCTTAGGTCGTCTGTTAAAAACTCACTGGTAGTTACCCATTACCAGGTTAACTCAAATAGTAGTTTTCTATTGATAGTTACTAAACACGATATCAAAGCATTTAACGTGAGACTAAAGATCATATACGTTAATGGCTAAAATTGGTTCAGGAGAGAGATTTACAAGTGGGTCAAATAAAAGAGGATCATGAAAAAAATCATATTAATAAGAAATAAAACGTTTTTCTCTTAGAGAAGTATTTTACGTGATATCAAATATTTGATGGTACAATTTGTGACAGTAAATTTGGACTACATATTCGTGACAAATGAATCAAATGAAAATAATTGAGAATCTCGCATTGTGCAATTGTTTATTATACAATGTATATTATATATGTATATTATGCGATTGTAACTACGACTAAAAATATAAGCTCAAGATTTTTAAGCCACTTTAGTGGTAGTTAAATTTAAGCTATATATATAGTATATTAAATTATACAATTTTAAAGAAAATCCAGCCATATATATATATATATATATATATATATATATATATATATATATATATACACACACACCCCCATGTCTGTTACCACCCTAAAGGGCACATTTTTCTTTGATCGATACCAAACGTGTAATTTAATCGTTTCATGTAAAATCAAAGATCAGTTTGATTTTAGCTCAGATCAGAGGGAAGGGAGAGGGAAACGGTTAGATGGATCAAAAATGAAATAGAACTATGAATTTTACACTTCCCTGCGTTCATTAAACCCTCACTCATACAAAGGTCGTATGAAAACTAAGCTTTATTCGGTTTAATCAATACCATATTTAACAATACGATATTTAACCGTTTTATTCGGCAGTAAAAATCATATTCCTCAGTGGCTGAAATCAGAGCTGAACGAATTTTTAATTTCTGTTTACATAGGTTTCTTCATATGGGAGAAATACTGAATGGATGTCAGTGTGTGTGTAAGTTTTTTGTGTGTGTGCGTGCGTGTGTCAGAATCCAGCACGTAGGAAATCTGCTTAGTTTGCACAGCCCCTGCGAGACGGAACTTCCATAAAATGTAAAAGCTATGTAACAAAAACACTTTAATTCACAAATGCACACGTTTATTTTCCTCAAAACATTGGGCAATTACAAAATAAAATATGTATTATTGCTTCGTGTCTTCTGAGTCGGAAAGCGAAAAACCTTCCAATTGAACGTTGTTGTAAATAGGAAGCCATTTAAAAACAGGTTGGTTTCCATTCTGTCCTCCCTTTTGAATCAGACACTACCATCGCGTCCCACCGATTCCCAAATTCATCTTCATCGTTGGCCATCACTGGTGGTCTATATAGGCTGAAACGAGAAGGAACAAGTTTAGTAATATTTCGGATAGTGGTGTTACATGATGTGCACATAAGTATTAAATATTAGCTAAATCTATTTGTTTGAAGTAAGAATCGGGCTTTTAATGAATTTCATTGATTCATAATTCACCCTAATTCTGTTCGTCTCTCTGGAAACCACAGTGTATGCATTTTGAAATATCTTAGGTTAAAAACCACTAAGGCATTACATAGAGAAAGCAATAAATGCCTGCAAATATCTTCAATCCTTTGACTAACTTTCGAATCACTGCCCAAGATGAAAGAATCCTCTACCCCTCTCGTCTGTCTTGATGATCTCGTGTACTTCGTCTTATCATTATTTATTTATTTATAGACATCACATCAAAGGTGATTCGCCCTTTCAAAAGTCAAAACTTGTACAAAGTGAAATAAAAAAAGTAAAATAGATAAGAGATAACAAGTAACAATAACAAATACCAAAAAAACAATGACAATTAAAAAAAGTGAAATAGATAAACATTTTATAATTGAACATAAAAAAACAAAAAAAACAATTGTTGATGAGCATAGTTGGTGGATGATCAATAGGAAATGAATGGCTGAAAATGACACTTGCTAGAGAGTGTCGTAATTTCCTCCTTCAAGGTAAACATATATACATATTCATGTGTACTAAACATATACATGTGTACAAACGCACCTAAAACAATTAATGCATATAATTTGAGAACCAGTAGCACACCACAGACTTATTTTGTATGTTAAATTTTGTCGTATACTTGAATTTTGTGTAGGTATGAGAATATGGTATTAATGTATTGGCTGCCCTCCGTCAGTAGTTCTTGTTTGTCGTAGGGGAAGTCCTGGTGTTGTCGTTTTCGGTATTCTGTCAGTATATGTCTTATCGTCAAGAGAATGTTATAAGAAGAGCAAGTAGGTCTGTCAGTCTTTGTCATTAAGTTATGAGTGTCTTAATTTGGTGTGACCGATTCTAAGTTTCGAAAGAGCTACTTCGTCTCTCCTAGAGATTCTAAAACTTGATGGCTACATGGGAATAGTGTTCTTAATAGTTCGTAGTTTGTTGTCAGTACTTGTGTTAGTCCAGTCGGATTGCCATGTATCTAAGATAAGCCGTTTTGTTTGTCTTGAAATGTCTTCATGTAATACATCTATTTGTTCAAAATCGAGTTTTTTCAGCTGCTATTTTGGACTCTGAACCCGTAGTCGCTTTCAGTCCTACGTTTTTGTTTCCTGGCAACCAGAAGAATGCAGTGTGTTATCCTTATTTATTGTACGCTCCGTTTCACTTCTTCACTGCTATGGTGGTTCTACTTTTGATTAATAAATCGCTGGAATATGTCATATTTTGTCCGAATATATGGTACATACATTATTAGTTATCACTCTACTTGGCGGTCGAAGTTAGAGAACACCTTTGATAATGAACTGCCTTGCCGCAATATCATAAAAGCTATCTAAAGCTGAACTCAAGCCTCTTTCAAGTGTCATCAGATAATCTTGCTAGCTATTCTCAGGCTCGTAACTTTAACCCTATAAGCTTGTCAAAAGTCAATAAAGAGTTTCTTTACCGATCTACACTATCTCGAATGATTTTTCTGTCATCCATCTCATAGATCTATATCATCTAATATGATGGTGATATGTTAAGCTGTTAAGTGCTCAGGGCAGAATCATTCTGGTAACTCTCCCGGTAACCTTTCGTCCTACTCCGTCGACTTCTAACAAATGGCTCATAAATAGTACATTATAATCCGTGAAGAAAAGCGCTATAACCTTATAATTTTAGTTAACTACTTTTTTGATGAGTAACCACAATGGCCTCTTCTGTCGTTTCCGATAGTATTTTTCATTTCAATTTCAATCAGACTTTCCCACACACAGTTGTTGCACATTACACTTTAGATTTTGTATCACCATTTTTTTGAATATTAACCAAGATATTTGCATTTTTATGAAGTCTGTGGTCGGATATAGTTCGGATTAGGTCGGCCGTTTCCAAAAGGGCTCGGCTCAGGTGGAAGCTTCTTCTAACCTTACCTGTCGTTTCTAACCTTACCTTACATTTGTTACTTTGTGAGATTTATGCAAATACGTTCAGTTCATACGACCCTCCTCCCTTCTTTAGTTCTTGGACTACTAAAATTTGAGTTATTAAAATATAAATTATTCTTACAATTCAGAAGCCGTTTCAGTTGGGAATTTATTTTAATTAGCGGAAAGATTTTTCATTACCGTTTGTATTTAATCACGGTGGTGTTGTGTTACCAGTATGCAAATTTCTCTATTGTAAAACTTCACTTGGGAAATCTGCTTAGTTTACGCAGCCTCTGCGTGACGGACTTTTTTCAGTGAGTCAATTCAGAATTCTAAATCTGATGACTGTGCTGTCCAATATAAATACTTGAGATGAATTTTGATAAAACCAAAAATCATACAGGCTTATAGGTGCTACACTCATTCCTGTCAAAGGTTTACAATAGTTCATAGTTGGTTATCTGACCCAATCTCTAACGGACATAAATATAGAAAATTGTTTACACACTCATAAATGTGAAGGTTACTCAGTAAATGTGATGAGAGATGACATAATACAGCAGAAAGTTCAAGGGCCAACTCTGGCATTTCCCGATGATATAACAGTCAACAGACATGATGGATATGTTCATCTAAAATATTGGTAGCTTCGCCCAATGTCCCGTCCATTAATGTTAGCCATAGTGGCCAAAATAAACATTGCGAGTCCTGGATGATGTAGGAGGTGGATCACGTAACAGGACAACAACTACTCCAAATAATAAATTAAATTCAGCAATGATGCTATTTCGGAACACTCGTCCCTATATTTCCCTCATTAATCAATGTTTCCTGAAAGAGTTACCAGAATCAACAAACAAGTATGATACGCTCCCATGTAAATACCGGAACACACCATACGCTCCAAAATAATCCAAAACAAAACGGAAAAAGTTAAATGAAACAATCAATAAACATTATTAACAAATAATAGTATAAAATGAATAAGAATAATATAAATTGTAAATATCACTAATTAACTGAACTAGAGAAGTAATTAAAGAAATGTTGACAATAATAATGTAAACAATGAACAAATACTTAGATGTACTGAAGCAACAACAGAATAAAAAGTCCGTCACGCAGGGGCTGCGTAAACTAATCAGATTTCCCACGTGAAGTTATACAATAGAGAAATTTCCATACGAGAGCCGAAAAGTTACAGAAACAGCCGAACTAGCTTTTGGCGGTAAACTCACTCGTCTGCCCATATTAAATAAAAATACAAATATCTCGGTTAATATACAAGATAGAGAATAAATGTATAGAACAATATTTATAGTAAATTAAATTTTCAATAAGACTGGTTCTATACAATTTTTTGATCCGACGTATGGTAACGGAGATATTTCGAATTTTCGAAAATCCCCCCTCTAAACCCCCCTTCCCACTGGCCCGATTTCAACCATTAACGAACTTGATCTGTCTTTTTGCATAAAACGTTTAAATACCGAGTTTGGTAACGATAAAACAAAAATTGCGACCACTAGAGCGTTAACAGACAACTATATATATATATATATATATATATATATATATATATAAAATTTTAAACTTACCTCATTTTCGTCATCTCCTGGGTGGGATCGATGGACATTTGAAGAACTTTTTCGAAAATCGCGTCATGAGTACGACCTCAATAGCTGATTTCTCGTAAGGGAAATTTGCTAAAGTGAATAATGATTTCAGATAACGAATACAAAATTAAAAATATGATTTCGCTTATTTAGATTTTTGAATAAAAGTGTATCGTCTTTAAATTTTCGAGTATAGTTTCTTTGTATGGACTTCCCTTTATGGCCAGTTGTTCATGTAAATCATGTGATATCTATAAGTAATGGCGTTGTTTACGTCAGTCAGTTTGTCCTCTCAGAGGTACATTCATTACAACATCGACAAGTCGGTTTGACTTGCTTGTTCATGAGGTATGAATGTGTTAGTAAAGTGTGTCAAGTTCGTAACAAAATTGTCTCGTCTTGTATTAACTTCATTGGACCTGTGAAGCCACTAGTTAAAAGTCCGTCACGCAGGGGCTGCGTAAACTAAGCAGAATTCCCACGTGAAGTTTTACAATAGAGAAATTTCACGAGAGCCGAGTCAGTGAAGGAAACGGCCGAACTAGCTTTTGGCGGGAAAGTAGCTCTCGTCCGTTAGGCGCCGAGATTAATAAAAATGCAAATATCTCAGTTAATATTCAAGATAGATAAAAAATGTATATAACAGTATTTATAGTAAATTTAATTTGCAATAAGATTCATTCTGTAAAATGTTTCGATACGACATATAGTAACGGAGATATTTTGAAAATCCTCCCCTCTAAACCCCCCTCCCACTAGTCCGATTTCAGCCGTTAACGAACTTGATCTTTCTTTTTACATAAAACGACTAAATATCGAGTTTGGTAACGATTAAACAAAAATTGCGACCGCTAGAGCGGTAACAGACAAATCTATAGATATATGTATATAGATATATAATACAGTTTTAACGGACCTCATTTTCGTCATCTACTAGGTAGGATCGATGGACATTTGAAGAAAAATTTCGAAAATTCCGTCATGAGTACAACCTCAATAGCTGATTTCCCTTAAGGGAAATCTGCTAAAAGTCTAGTGCATCCTATTAGTGTTAAAACCGTCAAATAAATATATATGCTGTCAAATGTGTTAAAGCGTTGGTCGTAATGCTCTTGTAAAACATTAAGGGGACTTTGAATTCCTTGAGGTCTAAGGAAATTTGTGTTCAGACGGACACACTGAGCTGGTTAGAAAATGGTAATTAACGCAGGTGACCCGTTCCGGTTAACATTAAATGAATACATTGACAAACCTATTATAATTCTTACGATTCTTATTACTCTCCAAAAAGAGCTTTACAAAACTCAACTGACTTCTACTTTGAACATTTTTCAATCAGATTCAATGAAAGTCTCATTTAAAGGAATATTCATCAGTAAGCCTAATATACAACTTAGATTTACTCGTGGAGGAGTTATGTGCGAAAAATATTTACAAATTCAACATCATCTGTTATTTAACAATAACATGTTACGTTACAAAATTTGTTACAATAATAGTCTCTGAGTTTGCTTTAAATGTACCCTTCTACATGGACACGCTGCCTACAGACATTACAGGCTGATCCTTTGTTGTATCTTCTTTTGGAGCATTTGACTGGAGGGTGAGCCACAACTCTTCTTCTGGGTTCTACCTGTTTCACTTCCACCATTGATGAGCCTGTACCCATCTGGAACAACAATCAACAATATTATTTTAAAAAAGTATCCCCGAGGAGGTGCTAAAAATTACCTCTACTACAATGATATACAGATGAAGCAATCTGTTCACTATACTAACTATTCGTCCCATAATGTAGACCCTATTTAAAAAGATTTATTTAGTATGATACATGCGCTTACTGAAAAAAAAAAGACCAAAGTGGGAGTGACGACTCCGGTAATATTATAATTCATTAATTGCGAAATTTAGTGAACGAAATGTACAGAAAATGAATATAGACTTCACACATCTGAATCCCATCCCCCACCAAATGATCTTTAGTTTTCACGCCCCGATTATGTTAGGTACGATGATAATTATTCATCAGTTAGAAAGTTAACAGTATAGGTGTATGTTTTTGTGTGTGTGTGTGTGTGTGTGTGTGTGTGTGTTCATATATTGAAAAAAGTTTTTAAAAATCTTGTCATGACTACAAACTAGAAAACCACATAAAAAAATATCTGCAGTTATTTGTTTAAAAAAATCCCAATGAGCATCCAGTAGACGTTAATAAATATAAAAAAAAGTCCGTCACGGAGGGGTTGCGTAAACTAAGCAGATTTCCCATATCTCGGTTAATATTCAAGATAGAGAATTAATGTATAGAACAATATTTATAGTAAATTTAATTTTCAATAAGATTGATTCTATACAATTTTTCGATCCGACGCATAATAACGGAGATATTTTGAATTTTCAAAAATCCCCCCTTCTAAACCCCCCCTCCCACTGGTCCGATTTCAGCCATTAACGAACTTGATCTCTCTTTTTACGTAAAACGCTTAAATATGAAGTTTGGTAACGATCAAACAAAAATTGCGACCGTTAGAGCGTTAACAGACAAATATATATATATATATAGATATATATATATATATATATAGATATATATATATAATTTTGAACGGACCTCATTTTCGTCATCTCCTGGGTAGGATCGATGGACATTTGAAGAAAGTTTTCGAAAATCGCGTCATGAGTACGACCTCAATAGCTGATTTCCCTAAGGGGAAATCTGCTAAAAGACAAGCACTCGTATCTTCATTAAGATGGAGAAAAACTATTGGAGAAAAATGGAAAACTATCTGAATAAAAACAGGAATAAAAGGACAAAATAAAATACTTTTAACTTGATACATAAGAAAAGTCTATTCCAAATTATATCTTTATTTTTTTGGATATGGATTTGAAAATTAGATTAATCATTTGACCCTTCATTCAATCAATCATTTGATCCATTGAATATCAGTTCTAATCATTCCTTCGTTCAATCATTTGATCCATTGAATATCAGTTCTAATCATTCCTTCGTTCAATCATTTGATCCATTGAATATCAGTTCTAATCATTCCTTCGTTCAATCATTTGATCCATTGAATATCAGTTTTAATCATTCCTTCGTTCAATCATTTGATCCATTGAATATCAGTTCTAAGTATTACTTCGAATATGAAAATATGATCTTAGCTGTAACAATGTCACATCAAGAGAAGAACAAACTTCTTTATCATAAGATTTCAGATTCCTGACTTCTTTTTCGGCAGAAAATCCATTGTAAGTCAACCTTCAAATTTTTTGTCGTATTATATAACTATGAGGTGCAATTTTTGAAGATGCAAGGCACAGTTTGAATAATGTAATAAAAATCCATCAAAAGAAGGCAGGATTCATCGAGTCTACATTATAATTTATATATATAATTTTCAATTGAGATAATTTCTAAAAATCTCTGCAGGCAATATCTATTGCTTAAAGTAGTAATTAAAATGTTAATTCTTATTCATTTAGCGGAAGTCTGCAAGCAATAATTGAAAACTGTAGTCATTAATTAAACTTGTTATTTTAGGAAAGAATTGGTAAAGGATAAACGAAGCACTCCATCGCGATTGTGTTTCTTGTTGTTTTTTTTTTTGCAACAGGTCCTCTGTATCAGAGCCCTAACGACCTCTCAAAACAAATCCTCTTCTGTGTTTTCAGGCGCACCCTTATACTCTTCCCTGGCCCTTTTAATACTCCCCTTGATATCGTACCTTTGCTCGATCTGTTTTGCTACAATATGCAAAGCACAGAATGTGCGAAGCATAATCACAGGAAGCCAAAGTGTACTTAATCGAAGCTTTACTAGACGATTTTTAAAAGAATCTAGTCATGAAGTACTAAATCCGTGGACAAAATAAGAAATCTATGAAATGATATTTAATCAGTGTATTCATTTCCATTAAATATTATAAAAACATAAGAGGATACGTCAAATATCGTTTTATTTTTATAACACATTTACTAATATTACGTCAGATAATTCAATCAATAGGAAACGTGAAATTCAATCGTTATAAATGTAGCCCAAATTCAATGAATGCATCTTATAAAATCTACCAATGTAATAATTATATGTAATAAATTAATTTTATTTACATTCTTAAGTAGAGGCTTAATAATATTCTTTATTTATTCTTAATTATTTTAATTTGTTGGCATTCTTTTTTGTTAATCGTATATTAATTAAAAGATGGCATGCTATATAAATAATAAGAATCTTGTCTCCACCTGAAGAGACAATATACCTGATCATAAATTATTTTTTGAACGATTTTTATTACTAATATTTTATAGTTTTACTTAAAATTTATGATAGTACTCGTCTTGTATATAAAGACATCCAACAGCCTTAATTTATATTCAAACAAAGAATATTTTTGTATAGATTTGATACATTCGAGCAGTACTTTAATGGGTTTTACTCTTCAAAATGATACGCTTTTCCCGAAATATTTACATTTGTGATTGGGGGTGTGAAACATATTCTCGTTTCATGTTTATGTGTTATAATAATTTTGTAAAGTAGTTTTTGTTTTGTTTCACTAATATGTGCTTTCCTCTAACCTGAACGCCACTTAATTGAGCATTGAAACGTTTGTAGAATGGGGTATTCATTTCGGTTCAAAATGAAAAATAAAGCTACTTAAAGTTATTTTTTTTAACTTTTATTAACGTCCACGTTTTGCAACTTAGACTAATTTGGACGGGTTATCTGCAGATTGCAACCCTTTTCTAGCCAGGGTGGGACTAAGGATTTTATTTAACGAATTCCATCACTAAATAAATTCATCTGCCCAGACGAGAACCGAACTCACCACTCAAGGTTTACCATGTGAGATTAAGGTCAACGCTTTAACTCACATGGCTAACCTGAGTCCCCCCAAAAGTTAATTATAGCAGATTTCCATTATGGGAAATCAGCTATTGAGGTCGTACTCATAACGCGATTTTCGAAAATTTTCTTCAAATGCCCATCGATCCTACCCAGGAGATGACAAAAATGAGGTCCGTTCAAAATTATATATATATATATATATATATATATATATATATATATATTTGTCTGTTAACGCTCTAGCGGTCGCAATTTTTGTTTAATCGTTACCAAACTCGGAATTTAATCGTTTTATGTAAAAAGGAAGATCAAGTTCGTTAATGGCTGAAATCGAACCAGTGGGAGGGGGGGTTCAGAGGGGGTATTTTTGAAAATTCAAAATATCTCCGTTATTATGCGTCGGATCGAAACATTGTATAAAACAAATCTTATTGCAAATTAAATTTACTATAAATATTGTTCTATACATTTATTCGTATCTTGAATATTAATCGAGATATTTGCATTTGTATTCTGCGTGTGGTCGGTAGGAGTCGGCTTTGTTCGGACTTTCCGCCGAGAGCTCTAGCGGCCGTTTCCGTAACTATTCGTCCCTCGTGAATAGGTTTAGAGGTTTCTTACAACTACGGTTGTTATTACGCAGATTTATCTACTGTAAAACTTGTACTTCTTCACGTGGGAAATCTGCTTAGTTTACGCAGCCCCTGCGTGACAAAACTTTAAAAAAAATATGCTAATGCTTTAATTATTTGTATTCTTATTTACACCCGGTTTATACAACTAAGGCAAATTGTGCAGTCTTATCTACAAGTTGCTAACCGGGGAAGGTAGGGTTGGATTATGAGTTTTATCTAGACAGTTCGTCACAAAATAAATTCTCCTTGCCAGCGAGGGAATTTAACTCATAGCCCGAGGCTTATCAAGGTCGTATAGAGCCAGAGTTACCCAGAGCCAATATACATAGTTTGATGAAACAAAAAAAAAATATATGTATACATATTTATTAACATGCACTTTATGGTTCTAAAGCTTATCTGGCGGAGGAGAGATTATCTACTGGCTTCCATGCTTTTCTAGATAGATTTTGAATTACGATCTATTTCTATTTTAGCCAGTTTGTTAATAAATAAATACCTAATTCATATGGCGACTCTACCAACTAAAAACTCTAAAGGCATGGCTAACCTAAGCCCTATACGCTGGAGACAGATTATAATGAAATAAATAATTACTAAACATTGTTAAATAATTATTTAACATTTTTTCCACGGATCATTTATCAGAGCTATCAATTATTTTACATTTCCTCAATTCCCTAAACAGGCGCTATTACTTGCCTATAACTAGAAGCCTTTAATGAGATGTAAAACGTTCACGTATATAGTTTGATACTGATCAAATAGAAATTGTCTGTGCGCGTCAGACCTCATTTTCGTCCCCTACTAAGTAGAATTGTTGGAAAATCGAAAAACGATACCATGAGAACAACCCGCAGTTGCTGATTGAATCAGAATAAAAAATCTTTCAAAATCTTACCTAAGGTGGCTTATCCAATATGGGAGCTACGCAAGTTATATATCTATTTTCTTAACATATCCACTTAAAAGATTTGTCTCTCATTTTTGTCTTGATTCATGCTTAAACTTAAAAATTTTGAATAGGTTGTTTCATTACAAAGCTATTAATTTCTTTTCAAAACATTACCACATGTTAAGAGTAAATATTTGTTGAAATTATTTTTTAGATATCAGTTCCAGATATTTTTTTTTTGTGTATTTCCTCTACATAGTAACCCTATGTGGAGGAATTTTATTTTCTGCACATCCCATGCATATTTGCATTATATGTGCATTTTGTCAAAACATTTAACATTTTTATATAATTATATGTATACATATTAAAATGTAAATAAGAACATGAAAATTAAACTTTACAAAAAAATTAAATAAGAACAATTAGGAATACAATTAAATAACCAATAAAAACAAAATTATATTATATTATTTTTTCCTCTCTCAGCTTTTAATAAATATATAAATATAGGCTATTGCTTTTAATAAATTTAGATGTTTTGAAAATAAAATAACGGGACTGATAGGCCATCCGGGAATATGAGTATTTAACTGTCTTCGTATGTCTTGAGTCAGTCTACATTCATAAATCAGGTGGGTGAATGTCTGTTCAGTGTAACTGTCGCATTTACAAGTAATTGAGTCAGTAAGTTTGAATCTGTATAAATAAGAGTTTGTATTTCCGTGTCCAGTTAGTATTTGTGTTAGATAAAATGTATGTTGGGGTTCTGAGATATTCGTTTTTAAAACAGGGATTTATAATTTTAGATGTAATCCTTTATCTGTTTGATTCCATCTCTGTTGCCACAAATTAATACTTCTTTCTCTTAGTAAAGATTTTAGCACAGTTGGATTAATTGTATTGTAAATGACCTCTTCGCTACTTTTAGAGGCTCTTTTGCCGTGGATATCGACTATTTCATTGCCCATAATTCCTGCAGGTGCCTTGACCCATTTGAAGTGAATGAAAGTCCGTCTGTTTTTTAATAGTGTTATATTATGGCGTATTTGTTCTATATGTTCGTCGTGGTTTTTCATGTTGCCTAGTTTGTGTAAAAGCATTTGACTGTCTGTGTGTAGTAGAATGTAAGTGTTTGGTGGCATCACCATTTCATTTACATACTTTAGAGCCTGTAAGACGGCAATAATTTCTGGTTATTAGAGCAATGGTTGCCTTATTTAAATTTTTTACATTTTATAACTTCATCAGTTTTATTGCCTACAAAAATGATAAAGGCAGCGATTGTATATTGGTATGAGTAATTTGTATTTTCAGTAATAATTACAATGTCGGGTGTTAGTCCAGGATGTGTCCAATTCATGTAAGGTACCGGGTATTCCACTTCTTTTGCTGTTATTTTGTTAGTAGTTTGATGCAGTTTTAGTATGTTACATCTGTCAGTATATTCTTCCGCTATTATCGTAATAGGGACCAAAGTGGACAAGACAAGAAAGTAAATTCCAGATATTTACTTTCGACTAAGAATCGATCATTACAGCCGTGTGTGTTGAGGAAATATTCTAAGATATTTTTAGGAGGTGGTGTCTATGCCCACTTAAGCTTGGAATTTATTTTACTATTGAATTCCACTATCCCGAGCTGCCCAGAAAATAATAAATTCTGAAGGTAAGCCCTATCACAATTAGCTGTGGTATGATTAATTAATTAGTTTATGTTCCCTTTTTGCTACTATTGCATATTTACATGCTTTAGAGCCACAATTTCTGCCTGGTTATTAGAACAATGGTTGCCTAATTTAAATTTTTTACATTTTAAATTCAAGGCGTTGGTCATAACCACATTTGGTAAACCTGGAGTCTTGAGTTTTGATTCTCACTGGGCAATCAGAATTTATTTGGAGACAGTCTCATTAAATAGAATCCTTAGTCCCACTCAGGCTGTAAAAGGATGATAACCTGTAGAATAGCCTTAGTTCCAATTAGCCTTAGTAGCGCAAAGTAAGCGTTAATGAAAAAAGTCCGTCACGCAGGGGCTGCGTAAACTAAGCAGATTTCCCACGTGTAGTTTAGTAATAGATAAATATACATACTGGTAACACAACACCTCCGTAAATAAATACAAACGGAAATAAGAAATGTTTCATCCAATGTCAATAACCTGCCGACAGGAAGCGTTAGGTTAGAAATGTAAACAAACAGGTCTGCCCGCCTCACACCGGAAAGAAAAACAATTACTGAAATATATCAGAATATAACATATTAATTTTATTGAGACCTATTTACTATATCTAGTACTGTAATTAATAATGAGTCAGAATAATTGTTATCTCAATCAATAAAATTATAGTAGTCCAAAAACTTAAGACGGGGGGGGGGTCACGTAGACATATTTGCATGCACCTCGTATAATAAAGGTCTCTTCAATACAATTTTTGGTATTTAAACTTCGAATAATGTGATTTATTATGTAGCAGAGTATTGTTTATGTAACATGAGTAGAAGTGGCGGTTTGCTGATGGCTGAAAACTGAAAAATTCAAATATCTCGGTTAATATTCAAGATAGAGAATAAATGTATATAACAATATTTATAGTACATTTAATTTGCAATAAGATTGGTTCTATACAATTTTTCGATCCGACCTATGGTAACGGAGATATTTCTAATTTTCGAAAATCCTCCCCTCTAAACCCCCCTCTCCCTCGCCCGATATCAGCCATTAACAAACTTGATCTTTCTTTTTACATAAAACGACTAAATATCGAGTTTGGTAACGATCAAACTAAAATTGCGACCGCTAGAGTGGTAACAGACAAATATATATAAATATATATATATATATATATATATATATATATATATATATATACACACACACAGTTTTGAACGGACCTCATTTTCGTCATCTCCTGGATCGATGGACATTTGAAGAAAAATTTCGAAAATCACATCATGAGTCCAACCTCAATAGCAGATTTCCCTCAAGGGAAATCTGCTAAAAAAAGTTTAATTTCTCTTGAACTTTCCAGTATGGCTCGTCATAAATGAAGGCAGGAATGTGAAATGAAATATGGAAAGGCATGACGGAAATTCACACGTGAATGGAAGTCAATCATCATTTCCTGGGGCGAATGTATGATTTTGCAATTTAGTTTTATGATTGACATTCCTCAACAAGTGGACCGCTTTCATCAACGTTGTATATTTCTGAAACCTCTTAGTTCTACAACTAGTGCTTCATTAGATGGTTAGGATTTTCCTAGTTGTTTCATTGAGTGGCACGTCACAAACTATTACGGTTAAAAAAAAAAAACTTATATGGAATATGGAAACCAAGCCACAAATTTAAGCCAACTAAAAGGTTGGGGAAAAAAAGATACCACTGGAGTTAGGCAAACTGCTTCGGAAATATTCTTGTTGAGTCCTATTGGGGATGAGAGGATTTTATCCTTTTAGATTTTATAGGATTCTGTACCTCAACGGAGTCTCAAGAAAGGAGGAAAAAAATACTAATACAAAGCCAAGAAAGAGTATAAAACTTATATTTATTCAAATAAAGTTGGGGTGCTAAAATGTGATGAGGTAAAAAAAAGTAATATATACATTTATATATTTTTAAGGGGCTCAGGTTAGCCATAGCGAGTTAAAGCGTTGACTTTAATCTCACATGGTAAACCTAGAGTGAAGAGTTCGATTCCCGCCTGGGCAATAGGAATTTATTTAGTGACGGAATTCATTAAATACGATCCTAAGTCCCACCCTGGCTAGAAAAGGGTGGTTAGGGATGGTCACCTGTAGATAATCCGTCCCAATTAGCTTTAGTTGCAAAAAGTGGACGTTAATAAATTATATTTTTAAAAATATAGGCACATTAGAGCAATGACCACTATATTTTTAGCAGATTTCCCTTAAGGGAAATCAGCTCTTGAGGTCGTACTCATGACGCGATTTTCGAAACTTTTCTTCAAATGTCCATCGATCCTACCCAGGAGATGACGAAAATGAGGTCCGTTCAAAATTATATATATATATATCTATATATATATATATATATATATATATATATAAAGATATATGTATATTTGCCTGTTAACGCTCTTGCGGTCGCAATTTTTGTTTGATCGTTACGAAACTCGAAACTTAACCGTTTTATGTAAAAATGCAGATCAAGTTCGTTAATGGCTGAAATCGGACCAGAGGGAGGGGGGTTTAGAGGGGGGATTTTCGAAAATTCAAAATATCTCCGTTATTATGCATCGGATCGAAAAATTGTATAGAACCAATCTTATTGCAAATTAAATTTACTATAAATTATGTTATATACATTTATTCTCTATCTTGAATATTAACCGAGATATTTGCATTTTTATGAAGTCTGTGGTCGGGTATAGTTCGGATTACGTCGGCCATCTTCGTCATTTCTCGGCCCAGGCGGAAGCTTCTTCTAACCTGGCGTTTCTAACCTTACTTGACCTTCCTTACTTTGTGAGATTTATGCAAATACGTTCTGTTCATCCGGCCCCCCCCCTTCTTTAGTTCTTGGACTACTAAAATTTGAGTTATTAAAATATAAATTATTCTTACAATTCAGAAGCCGTTTCAGTTGGGTATTTATTTTAATTAACTGAAAGATTTCTCCTTATCTAATCACGGTGTTGTTGTGTTACCGGTATATGGGTTTATCTATTGTTATTAAACTTCACGCGGGAAATCTGCTTAGTTTACGCTGCCCCTGCGTGACTGACTCTTATTCATTTTCCTTCTGCGCTTAAAGTAAGTAGTATTAATTTTAACCGTTGATAATCTTATGTTAATTGACAACTATTGTGATAATGAGCGTCGTATAAGGGGAGTCGAATTCGGACATTTTTCGTAGGTTAGCTCGGTTAGCAGAGAAATGAGGCAGATACTCAGGAATACCCATGCTGAGTGTTTAGAAACTCTAATAGGTCCTTACGTACTTATGCTAACTTACTTGGGAATTGGTAATGTCTGAAAGTTTTGACAAAGACGAGAGATTCATCTTGCTAATGGACCGAGCTCGATAACATTAATATCACTTGGGGCTATAAACGTGAGAAGTAGGGGGACAGGCAAAGGAAAAGGAGCAAAGGGGAGGGGGGTATTCGCGCCAATTAGCATTTGAAGTGCATTTGCTAATTAATTTATATTACTTAGAAATCTGGGAGGACGTGTCCAATTTCTTTTTCCTAATTAAAAATGTTTTCTCATTTCCTTCCTAACTTTCCTTTCTGCGTTCAGCCTTTTAGAATTAAAGAATAACATTAAGTATATGTCACTAGGAGGCAAAGACTGAAATTTATTGGTACTTTCAATTTATTTCATTATACTTCCTATCCAAGTCTTAATTATCAAGGGGGGAAGAGGATGGAAATTGAAAATCGGAAATATCTCAGATTCCATGAGTCAGATTGATAAATAATATATAAACAATATTGATCCAAATTCAATTTCCGATAAATGTTGTTCTATCCGTTCTTGAAGAATCTTGAATATTAACAGAGATATTTGACAATTTTAGCATTCAACGATAAGTAATTCCCCACTCTTACTCACGCTATAGTAGCAATAAGCTGTTAAATCATGAAAAGTTTTAATCTAAGCATACCAGATATTATTTTCATTGAAATTTTACTGTCTTTATATATATATATATATATATATATATATATATATATATATATATATATATATATAATTGTGCTGATGTTTTCGACCAGGTTGTATTTATATAGGGTGTGTTATTCTTCTCGGAGTTTAGGTCAATGTTGGTGAATCCAATCACAACATAAAAGTCAGCTTCAAAAACAAAAAAACAATACACAAAGTAATATACTCAAGGCTCAAAGCAAAAATACCCCCAAACAAAAAGAGCAATGTCATTTACAAGATACCAAGCAAAAACTGCAACACATTATACAATGGAGAAACCAGCCAGTACATCACCAACAGAATAACAGGCCACAAATCTGATATAAAAATAAACAAACTAAACAGTGCATTGGCCCAACACAGCATCAACAATGACCACCACTTCAAATACAACGAAACACAAATACTAGACATAGAACCCAACAAATCCAAAAGAATGTTTAAGGAAATGCTATACATAGCCCAACACAAAAACACATGCAACAAAAAGACAGACATTGACAAACTCAGCACCATATACTGCAACATAATACCATAAACACACCTCAACACTATACAATATTCATATCCATACATATATTCACATACATAATACTCGAGCACCCCATAACACCACATTATATATAATACCCATATCATTATTATTATAAATGTGTGTATATATATATATATATATATAACACTATTAGAGCTGTAACATATTATAACATTATAACTTAATAGATTTAATACAACAAGAAGGTGGCTCTAATAAAAATATAACTACAAACAGCATTAATAACTGTAACATAATAGAATAATAATACTGTAGATACATAATAGAATAATAATAAATAATAGAATAATAATAGTGCAACATAAGAATAGCTTTAATATAGGCATAACAATGATTGCTCTAGCACACAGAAATGGTTGTTATAACATAATAAATATAAGAATAAAAATAGCAACATAGATGCAACATAGGAATAACACAACGCAACAATAATTATAATTTAAAATAACTAGACAATGATTGTAATAGTACATAGCAATAACTATTGTAAAATAATATAAGTTGCAATAACATAGTGGTAAGTGGCAATAACATAGATTTAATAAAACATAGCAATAATTTTAATAGTGCATAGCAATAACTATTGTAAAATAATATAACTACAGTACAACAACTATAATATAGTTTAACAAGCATAGACACCATACTATAAATATATAAAACATACAAAAGGCTGTGACCCTGCTATGTAAACAAAACAAGGAAGGTTACTATAACCCTAGTCATAGTGCAATAAGAATGTATAATAGTTTATAGATTATTTAGTCTTGGTAAGTAATAATAAGAAAAACACCCTTTTACAATAATATGTAATAACAAAGTGCAATATTATAAAGTAGTACATGTAATTTTACAGCCCTGAAGAAGAGAAAATAAAGATTCTCGAAATATCGGCATAAACTAAGATTTATTTCACCAACATTGACCAAAACTCCGAGAAGAATAACACACCCTATATATATATATATATATATATATATATATATATATATATATATATATATAAATATACCCGACAGACGTCATGCATGATATTTCAAGCGATTAGGATATTAAATTTAATAATATTATGTTTAAAAGAAAAGCTACTTTTAATAGCACAAAAAAAAACTTTTGTTATGTGCACGTCTGCCTAAAAACAAATAGAAAATGGAATATCGCGAATATTTTATTCAGGGCTCCCTTATAACTCCCATTCCCATTCGAACCTAAAAAAATTAATATAGCTTAAAATCATAGAAGAATTAATGCTAATTTAAATATAGTGTTTTGTTAATCTTGGATCAATCGTTAGTGCCCAATAAAATTGATGGCTCCCACTTTAATGTTTTAGTGTATATCTCGTTTATGCTTTGTTATACGACAAAATTGAATATAACAAAAGTTACTCTAAATAACAAAATAAACAACTTGTATCGTTTGCATATATATATATATATATATATATATATATATATATATGTATATATATTATTGAATTGTTCGTGGACAATGCTGTTGGAAATTCGTTGAATAGACAGGTTTGCTTCGGTGGGGGATTTTAAAGTTATGTCCTTTATTAAATTAAGGATTAAATATTTCCCCTTTTCCCCCGTTACATTTCCCTCTGGCTGAACTAGCTCCCCTTCCTATTAAGACCAACCCTAACAGATAACCAGAATCAATTTTCCTTCAATCTCTCTATCTCACAGCCCCCATTATAGTACTAACGAGAAATATTAAGATAAATTGGACGATTCATAACAAAATGAAATGAAAACTAGTGCTCATAAAAATTGAATGGCCGTCATGGGCAAAAACAGCTGATGGCCCTAATGACAAGAATTCTTCCACACAATAAAAACTTCTTTTTTTTTTTAACAAAGTTGGCGAATGAACTACCATTCCACGATGGATGGTATAAGAACAATGTACATGAACCAGAGAACCCACCAGAAGTGAGATGGAGGATCGAGATGCATACACTTCAGGCGCAGCTCTCTTCTGAAACGCGTTTCCTTCTAGCACTGCGGGCTTAGTATTTCATTTTTCATCAAATGTCATGACGCGATTTTAGCAAATTTCCCTCAAGGGAAATCAGCTATTGTGGTGGTACTCATGACGCGATTTTTGAAAAATTTACTCAAATATCCATCAATACTAGCCAACAGATGACGAACATCAGGTCCGTTCAAAATTAATTTCCCCAATTAACTAATACACCCACACACACACACACACACACACACACACACACACACACACACACACACACATGGGAAATCTGCTTAGTTTACGCAGCCCCTGCGTGACGGACTTTTTTGTTCTCAGATTACTAAAATTTAAGCAATTCAGATTAAAATTATTCTGATACATTACAAATTATTGTAGTAGCTATAGTAAATAGTTTTTAATAAAATTAATATGTTAAATTAAGTTATATTTCATTAATGATTTTTATTTCCGGTCTAGAACTCAGGTTGGTTAGGCTGTTCGTTTACAATTCAACCGCTTTCCTTTGTAGAGTTATTAACTTCTAAATGAAAGATTTCTCGTTACCGTTTGTATTTATTCACTTAATATTCGCGGTGGTGTTACCAGTATGTACATTTATCTATTGTAAACCTTTGCGTGGGAAATCTGCTTAGTTTACGCAGCCACTGCGTGATGGACTTTTTGAAAAATGTGAAGGACTTTTTTTATAGTTGAATTTGTAATTTTTAAAAAGTCCTTCACGCAGGAGCAGTGGGGAAATCATCTATTGAGGCTGTCCATCAGCCACAACAACAAAATTAACTGATTTATCTGGGCTAAAACGTCTTTTGTAAACATTGACCTCAAATAACAACCGTACCATCTATAATAAAAAACTATTCGAATATATATATATATATATATATATATATATATATATATATATATATATATGAACATATGCGAGTGCGATTGTGTCTGAGGCGTGATTGCGCCCACGGCGAAAAGTGTGGTTTCATTTTAGTTTGATCATTACCAAACTAAAGATTAATTCCGTTAAGGACAGAAATCAGAACAAAAGGGTGTTAAAAACGAATTAAGAAGTGCAGAATAGTTAGAAAGTAAAACAGTAGACGTCTGCGTTGTTATATATCATTTAAAAAAAAAATGTCTTTCAAATGTCGTTAAATATATTTTTCCCTGAATCGACTATTACAAGGATTTATGTGTATTTTTGTTGTACTCAGCGTTTTGTAAAAGCCACTGGAATACTCGTGGTTTACACTTGAATTTACTTATGAACTGATCATATCCTCTGAACTACCCATTCGTTCTCGGGTGAAAACCTCAAGACTGGATACTAGCATGATTCCATCTTCAATGAAACAGACTAGAAACCATATGTTCTCTGCCTTTCAAGAGGCCCCGCATAGTGCTGCCATCTATGTGTCAGTCCTGGGAACTACCAAGACCCAGCTCCAGCGGTTAGCAGAGAACAAAATGCAGTAGAAGAAAAAAAGGCACTAGAAGTCAGTCTATCTTCTTGAGAGAGCACACTCATTCATAAACCAAGTATTTTTTTTATTGTTAATATGCCTCAAAACCATGGCTAATTAACTAGCATTCAAGGCAAGGCGGGTGGCAGGAGAGAAGATATGGATGGAGAGAGAATAAGAAGGGGAATGAATAACCAGAAGAAACTCAACACATATCTTCAGCACCATCACCATTTCAATATTGTAACCTCTTAATTTATATATTTTCATTGTATATCAAGCAACATTTTTCAATAGACTCATATGTTTCATCACCATCTAACTATATTTATACAGTCCACCCTCATTAATACCAGCAGTTGCATAAACCCAAATAGTGAGAGGGTAATATTTATTTCCAAATGAATTACCCCATCGCATTAAACAATTGGTCTACTGGACGTGGCAGTATACACATTGACATATCTCTTTCTTCCCAAGAGGGATTCCTAATCAAAGTGCGTGATCAACTTGACTTGCAATCCTACTAACCAATGAGTACCTCGATCGAGTTGTCCCCTTTCTGGCTGAAAAGCAGGGGAACAATGTGCCAAGTTCAGTGACGAGATCACCAACGGCCAGCTACAGTCCAATCTACCGCCATGTCCAATCTGCCTTTCAATGCTCTAATAGCTACAGGCATCCCTGATATATTTTCCATTAAGGAAAATCAGCTATTGAGGTTGTACTCATGACGCGATTTTCGAAAACGTTCTTCAAATGTCCATTGATCCTACCTAGTAGACGACGAAAATGAGGTCCGTTCTAAATTGTGTATATATAAATATATATATATATATATATATATATATATATATATATTTGTCTGTTACCGCTCTAGCGGTCGCAATTTTTGTTTAGTTGTTACGAAACTCGTGTTTTATGTAAAAAGAATGATCAAGTACGTTAATGGCTGAAATCGGACTGGGGGAGGGAGGACGAATTTCGAAAAAATTCTTAATATCACCGTTATTATGCGTCGGACCGAAAAATTGTTTATTATCAATCTTATTGCACATTTAATGTTCTATAAATATTGTTATGTACATTTTTTCATTATCTTTAATATTAACCAAGATATTTGCGTTTTTTAGATATCGGCCTTCAGTAAACCTCCACTCCTACTCATGTCATATCAAAAAATAAGTTGTTATATTATAAAACACTTTATTTGAAGCCTATATAACAAATATTGTTTTCATTGAACTTTCACGTCATGAGATAAATGCAAATACGGGACTCAAGTTGGTAATCTGTTTAGTTAACTCACCCGCTGCGCGACGGACTTTATTTTACACACTAGCAGCCACTATTTTTGTTTGGTTGTTACCAAACTTTTATTTGCTACATTTCTTACTTTAGTATTAAATGCAATACTATCAAATATAGCATATCAGCACGATGGCCTTTCTTTAACATTATACAACTTGTATTATTCAACCTTAACTCCTTCGATATGAACTTGCACGAGGAAAGACTGACTCACATTTAAAGTATTCCGATAATCCACAAATTTATTGATGCCAATACTTCTTTTGAAGGGCAAAACTGCTTGTTGCAATGGCCTATTCCGTAACATACTTTGATTAATTCCCCACGTCTAGTAGCTTACCATGAAAACGAGCATCATTTGGATTTTGACACGTATCCACTAGTTAAATTATATCATAATTGTAAATACGTTAATTTAATGCAATGAAGTTCAACGAATATTAACCATTTTTTCGCGTTCTTGGCCGACGCTTGACTAGACATACTTGCAGCTTCCTTAAGGCTTTCTCTAAAACTGACGACACATACACCATATATATATACTTATTCTGGATGACCCATCGAATATATAATCTCTAGATCCACCATGAGTCAAAAATGAACACTAATTGTTCACTTCAAATAAAATTCCTTGGATTTTTTTCCTTTCTATAAATGCGAGAACAATTTTATTGTTTCCTCGAATTATAGTTTTGTGTTTTAGTGATATGGACCCTTCGTTAAGACACTGTAATAATATTCTACACGAGTAGGAGTTTAAGGGAAATCAGCTATTGAGGTATTATCCATAAAGACGATGGAAACGAGTTCCGTTTAAAATTATATATATATGTGTGTGTGTGTGTCTGCTAACTTAGCTTAGCGACCGCCGTTTATGATTGATTGTTACCATCGTAACAATCGTTTCATGTAAAAAGAATTATCAAGTTCGATAATGACTAAAATCGGACCACTGGGGGGGGGGTTTAGAGAGAGGATTTCGAAAATATATCCGTTACTATACGTCAGAACGAAACATTGTATAGAACTAATCTTATTAATAATTGAGTGATCTATACCTAAATGTTGTTCTATACATATTTTCGGTATCATGAATATTAACCTAAATATTTGGATTTTATAGTTTCCAGCCTTCAGTAAACCCCCACTCCTGGCCATGTCATATTAATAATAAGCTGTTATATTATGAACCACTTCATTAAAAGGTTAAATAACAAATATTGTTTTCATTATACTTTTACTTTGTGAGATATATGCAATTACGTTCTGTTGATCCCCCCCCCCTCTTTTGTTCTTGGATTACCACAATTTGAGGGACTGAGACAAAAATTATCCTAATTTATTATAAATTACATCACTAGCTATAGTATATTGTTTTCAATAAAACTGATGTTTTGTATTCAGAAATATTTCATTAATTGTATTTCTTTTCGATCTAGAGTATTTCTCTCTATCTATTCAGCTCTACGAAGTTAGCTGACCTGGATGTAATTCAGAAACGATCAGATCTTTCCGTTGTAGAGATTATTAACTTGTAAATTTACTGAATGATTTCTCATTATCATTTGTATTTATTCACTTAATATTCACAGTGGTCTTACCAGTATGTAGATATATCTATTCTACACCTTTGCGTGGGAAATCTGCTTAGCTTACGCAGCCCCTGTCATCATGAACCACTTCATTACAAGGTTAAATAAGGAATATTGTTTTCACTGAACTTTTACTTTGTGAGATATATGCAAATACGTTCTGATGATCGCCACCTCCTCCTTTTGTTCTTGGATTACTAAAATTTAAGTAATTGAGATTAAAATTATTCTGATTCAGTACAAATTACGCAACAATAGCTATAGTAAATGGTTTTCAATAAAATTAATGTGTTATATTCAGATATATTTCATTAATGGTTTTTCTTTCCGGTCTAGAATTCAGGCTGGCTGGCATGTTTGTTTAAAATTCAGGCGTTTTCCGTTGTAGAGTTATTAACTAGTAACTGAAAGACCGGTTGCATTTATTCACTTAATATGTACGTTGGTTTATTATTATTATTATTATTATTTATTAACGTCCACTTTTTGAAACTCAGGCTAATTGGGACGGGTTATCTACAGGTTACCACCCTTTTCTAGCCAGGGCGGGACTTAGAATTTTATTATCGAATATTTAAGTTGATGTTACCGTTATGTAGAGTTATCTAAAGTAAACCTTTGCGTGGAAAATTTGCTCAGCTTACGCAGCCCCTTGTGACACAGACTTCTTTTTATAAAATTCCATTATACTCTACTAATGTATAGGATAAACATATTTTTTTCATACGACTATAGCAAAATACTAGATTTTAGTACTCGATAAATAATAATAGTTCGTACCACAGCTATTGGTTGAGTGATTTTAAGCAAAGAGGAAATAACTGTAATTCAAGAAACATATGACTGGAATGGGTTGTTTGAGTAGGAAGGACGAGCAAACAGAGTTGATTTGATTGGTTAATTGACGTGGAGGTCACAGTTTTAGCATCGACGCACAACTAAGATACAACACAATCACCTTGAATTCCTCTAATAGAGTTTGCTCCCATCCCAATTGGACCCCACGAAAAAATGTTTTTTTTTTTCAGATTGATTTATTTCTTTTGATTACCACAATAACTGTTAGTGCAAGAGGTACAATTTTATTTCATTTTTATTTTGATCAACGTCTGGTTTATTCAAGTAACGCTCATAGGGGTGGGTGATTTAAAGGATACCACCGCTTTCAAGTCATAGAAATAATCTTACTTGACAATTATATTTTCTTAACTAAACTAGTTTTATATCACATAACTACAACATGGATTATTATTATTTATTAACCTCAACGTTTGGCTACTATGGCTAATTGGGATAAGTTATTTACAAGTTCTACCGTTTTATAGCTACGGTAGGGCAAGGATTTTATTTAATGAGTTCGTCACTAAATAAATTCCTATTGCGAGGGCGGGGATCGAACTCGCCACTCCATTTGAGATCAAGGCCACCGCTTTAACTTACATGGTTAACCTGACGCACAAACATACATTTAATTTGCATACGTTTAAATAACTATTTTCAAGCCATAGAAAAATCAAAATTGGATATTTCATTTTCCTAACTAACCTAGTTTTATATCCTGTAACCACGATTTGGAATTCAAATACGTTTAATTTACATAAAAAAATTCAATTTTCAATTTTCTTTTTATATTAAACTTGAGTTATTGGGATACTATTAAGACTATTATCATATTGTTAAGTTGGATCCCATTTTCTCATTACTCCTCAAGAGACAAGCACATAGGATTCTGCTTGCTATTTGACATACTTTTAACACAATTAATTTATCAGCTTTCAACTATTTAATTTACAATTATTCTGTAGGCAGGGAATACATTTCCAGTCAGTCACTAGATAAATTGCCTTTGTCACTGGTCAAAGATGACTAAGACCAACTTCATAACAAACAAGCCCCATTTTGTTAACAACGTCTGGTCTCCCAGTTAGTAAAACAAAATGACATGGATGAAATGTTTCAAAATGACTTGAAATGTAAGACAATTTAGTTTGTCTACTAAATTGACACTTCATAATTTTTAGCCGTATATATAATAGGTTTTTACTTCCTGGTACAAAGTAAAGGAAGTATTGTATTCTCAAATAATATTCGTTTCCAGATTACGGAATTGTCCGTTTATATATATAAACCTCTAAGGTTTGCTTCAAATTCCATAGATAAACATTATGATTAAAATCCTAAAAATTTGAATCCCAGCTTGCTCCTGGGGCTACTGATTTGCAAAATGGCAACAACAATTTTTTCCCTGTCAGTCTACCTAATAGTTATTCATTCTCTTAAAAACGGCGGAATGGATATCAATGAATATTAATTTGTATTAGGCAACTATTTCAACATCTACACAGGAAATATCAACATGATTGGTAGACCACCTGGAAGTCATAACATATATTCATCAATATCGTAGCTAATAGTAGTTTTATAAGAATATTGAAAATAACAAATTGTGTTTAGTGACGGAATTCATTAAATAACATCCTAAGTCTCTCCCTGGCTAGAAAAGGATGGCAACCTGTAGATAGCCCGTCCCAATTAGTGCCTTAGTTGCAAAAATTGGACGTTAATAAATAATAATAAATTGTGTTTTGAATAATTTGCGAACCCAATAACGTTATAAGTATTTATGAATTACAAAATTTCCAGCTGCTAGTTGAAATTTATAAATATTACGTGACAGTAGAATTCAAAAGTTATTCATGCAACTATTAGGAAAATGAATGCTGTCACCAAGCACTATTCTATAATTCACTAACTCTGGAAGGAGAGGAAATTTCCTTCAAAAATAAAATGAGGGGGAAATGTATAAATAAATGTATAAAAGTATTCATCGGCTTCGATGTAAATATTTGTTCTATCAAAGAAATAAAAGGAATGTTTTAAAGATACATTTTTTAGTATTAATATTTAATTTGCAGCATGAAATCGTTAGACTTTTATGATGGGATGCGTTATTTATTTTAGCTCACGACTCTTCAGCTTTCCTCCAATAGCCATTCCATGCTTCACTCGTGAAACTAGAAAACGATTGTACAGAAGACTCTTTTCATGAACGGATTATTTAATCCAATCTTTATACTTCGGCGGTAATCCCTCCCCCCGTCATTAAAATGTGCTATAAAAACAGCTATTCCAAAAATAAATTCTTGTATATTCATTCAAGCCAATATTATTTACTTTACTGATATAACTAGCGTATGGCTGAACAGAAAGGATATTATTGACATATAATGAAAATGGAGAGATAGAAAATCGACGGATTATTTAGTACATAAATGGTCCCATCTATATATTTCTGTGTAAATTTATTTTATCCTGCCATTGACGGGCGATAGCTATTCTGAACATAGCTACTCAATCGACGAAAATCTCGTCCGATAGTCACCTTTTTTGCTTTATGGGCATAAAAAAAAAGGGGTAATTGAACAGAAAGGAGATCTGAGTTATGCGATGGAAATAAAGAGATTATTTAGAGCATAAATTAATCCAATCTTTATTTTGCCTTTGGAAACCATTTTTATTTCAACCAGCCAGTGATAACACCTCTAATATATATTCTTCGATTAAGAGAGAGAAGGTTATAGCAATGGAATCAATAAATTTCGAATTTATCGTATTAGAGGCACAGGAAAATATACATAGAACTTTTCCGAGTTTATGGATGGGTTTATCAAAACTATACTTTATGGTCAATGGGGGGTATTTAGTGGACCGTGATTTATTCGTATAAAAAAAATTACATCGGCTGGCCTCAATAAATAGAATATAGAATACTATATAGGATCGATGGAAATTTGAAGAAACATTTAGAAAATCTCATTATGAGTAAAACCTAATAGCTGACTACTACAATGTGCCGACTTGAGGTGTGAAATAGGTACTTGAAATCATTCCAAACAAAGATTAGATGATCTAGTCCTCGTTTAAAGGGCGATTCCTAACTGTAAATGAACGAGATGTGGCCGTCCGTCGCTCGGAGGAGCGTCACAATTTTCGATACATTTCCTCAAATGTCTATCGATCCTATTTAGGTGGTGACGAAAATTATTTATTTTATTTGTCTGTTAACACTCTGGCGGTCGTAAATTTTGTTTGATCGTTACCGAATTGGATATCTAAACATTTTATGTAAAAATCAAGATCAAGTTCGTTAACGGCTGAAGTCGGACTGGAGGGGGGGGTGTTAGGGGGGGAATTTTATAAAATTCAGATCGAACAAATGTATAGAATCAATATTATTGTGAATGTAATGTTCTACAAATGCTGTTATGAATGCTTTTCACTATCGCGATTGTAACCGAAATATACGTCGGATCGAAAAATTGTATAGGATCAATCTTTTTACAAATTAAATTTACTATAAATATTTTTATCTTGAATATTAACCGAGATATTTACATTTTATTTAGAGTGTGCGGATAACGGACGAGATGAGATCGGCTCTTGTCGGTTCTGTTCGGCTCTTGTTGGTTTTGATCGTGAGATTCGGCCAAAAGTTAGTTCGACCATTTCCGCAACTGTGAAATTAGTTTAGAGACTGTTGTAAGCTTCTAATTTGTGATATATACGCAATTATTCATTATAAATTACAGTGCTAGATATACTCGTACTAAATAGTTTGCAATAAATTTAATATGTTATATTCAGATATATTTAAGTAAATGGGTTTCTTTTCGGTGAAGAATATGCCTGCTTATCTGTTCAGCTCTGAGTGGTTGGCTGACCTGTTTGTTTACAATTCAGAAGCCGTTTCCGTTGGGAGTTTATTAAAAGTCCGTCACGCAGGGGCTGCGTAAACTAAGCAGATTTCCCACGAGAAGTTATACAATAGAAAAATCTGCCTAATAACAACTGTTGTAGTAAGAAACCTCTAAACCTAAAACATTATTTAGGGCGTAATAACCCAGTAGTTTCTAGCCCCAAAAAACAGTTAACCTAACCTCTAAACCTATTCACGAGGGATGAATAGTTATAGAAACGGCCGCCAGAGCTCTCGGCGGAAAGTCCGAACATAGCCTACTGGTGACCACACGCAGAATACAAATGCAAATATCTCGGTTAATATTCAAGATACAGAATAAATGTATAGAGCAATATTTATAGTAAATTTAATTTGCAATAAGATTGATTCTATACAATTATTCGATCCGACGCATAATAACGGAGATATTTTGAATTTTCAAAAATCCCCCCTTCTAAACCCCCCCTCCCCCTGGTCCGATTTCAGCCATTAACGAACGTAATCTTCCTTTTTACATAAAACGATTAAATTCCGAGTTTGGTAAAGATCAAACAAAAATTGCGACCGCTAGAGCGGTAACAGACAAAAAAATATATATATATATATATATATATATATATATATATATATAGATATATATATATATATAATTTTGAACGGACCTCATTTTCGTCATCTCCTGGATAGGATCGATGAACATTTGAAGAAATTTTTCGAAACTCGCATCATGAGTACGACCTCAATAGCTGATTTCCCTTAAGGGAAATCTGCTAAAATTAACAGAAAGATTTCTCATTGACGTTTGTATTTGCTCACAGTGGTGGTGAGTGTTACCAGTACGCATATGTCTCTATTGTAAAACTTCACTTGGGATATCTAGTTTACGCAGCCCCAGCGGGAAGGACTTTTTCAGTTTTCGGCATTCAGTAAACCCCCACTCACACTTAACAATAAGTTGTAATATTATGAAGCACTTTATTTGAACCCTAAATACCAAGTGTTGTTCTCATTGAACTTTTACGTTTTGAGATAAATGCAAATACGTTACGCGCGTGGGAAATCTGCTAAGTTAACGCAGCCCCAGCGTGGCTGAATTTTTAAGTATTGAAAGCAGTAAATTCAATTAGTATGTAGTTGTATTGAGTGCATTATAAGGACATTACACTCCAACACATAGCCATTGTTATGATAGTTATGGAGTACTACAGGCTGGGACCCATGAGGTATTGCATCGATAGAAGGGTGGACACATTGACCCTTCAAGGAAATGGATGTTCTCCTACGCGCAACGACAGAATAATGCTAACATCCTCCCAAGGATCAACGAGGAGGCGTACCATGATGGACAGCAAGGCCTTAGAAAGGCCCAACAGTGCTCTTACAATCCATCAAATTGTCCATTATATTAGGACAAATAAATAAATATTTTCAATAAGTTCTAAAAACGTGTTGAAATGGCGTATCTAATGCAAGAGATGAAGAAAAACACTTTATTAAGGAATTAAGACTGGCAGCTCACCGATGGTGAGTTGCTTACTACGCTGCTAAATCATCAATCACATGACATTAAAAGACATAATTATAATAAAAGTAAATGTTAATGAAATAAAAGTTGGCAATTATACTTTAAATTAAATATCTGTTGTAGGCACCTCATGACTACCTTGTAGTAGTCATATTCAATTGAGGAAAACAAAATCTGTCACGCAGGAACAAGTTGGATTCAATATACGTAGGATGATTAGTGACACAGTTACTCAAAGTGAATATCGCAAAAATAGAAGTGGAGGTTCACAGCAAACTGGTTACTTAAAAATGCATATATCTTGTTTAATATTAGTGATAAATAAAAAAATGTATACAAAAGCATGTATCGGATATTAAATTTGCAACAAGATTCGTTATATACAATTTATTGATTCTATCAAAAAAAAGTACATATCGTAAAACTCCCTAACTTTGTGACATTTTTTTAATTTTTTTCAATCTAACTCCCTTAATGCTTCACATAGAAATTTGGGGGATTTTACTCAACATAGTTACACTTCTCAACTTTCGAACGCCATCTTTTAACTACCTCTACCCCTTATAGGAAAGGAGGGGGAATTTTTTTTTCGTGTCACATTGTTAGGACCGGAGTTGCCCAACAATGTGACACCCCTTTTTTACATAGAAAACTCACCCAAACTGGATCTGTCACATTGTTGTAGTGCCTTTTTTAGATTCTACACATTCAATTTAATAAATAATGGAAATAAAAGTCTTACCTTTTACCAAATTTAGCAATTTTAACCAAAATCCTTTCCCCTCCTTACAAACAGGTGCCGCAACCTCTCGGATTCATTTCGAATCTTAAGATTAATCCCCATAGCCGCTAGAGTGTTCTGATGCCCAAAATCTTGAGTGTCACAAAGTTGGGAGCCTGTCACAAAGTTGGGTAGTTTTACGGTACATTAAAAGTAAAAGTCATTTAATTGTATTATTGGCTAATTATATTGCCAGTTGAAAATATTTACTTGTAAAGGAGAAAATATATGTTTATGTAATATAATATATAATGAAAAAGTATATATACTATTATTATATAGGATAAGTAAGTATATTGCCAGTATTAAAAAATGTTCAATAATTATTAATTATTGGCCCAATATAGAGGCTGTTAAAAATATTAAGCCAGTAGTAAGAAGTGTAAATAGTTACAACGTAAGTCGTGTTACTAGCACACATCTTTAAGTAAATTTAAATAAATAAATATGTATTTATAGATTTAGTTAAGAAATAATTGTATAGAAAATTATTAAATTTAATACCCTTAGGATATGACAAGACCGGTATTTACAATATATTAGTTGATATTATTTAAGACATAGAGTAAAACAGGACTTATAAACTGCATTATACTGCTATAAAGGGCATACTCTAGTTCTTGATGCCCAAATCATGTTAATTAATAATAGCTGGGGTATTACGAATTTTCAACATTCCATCCCTATTAAACATCTCCCTCGCCCATTGTCCGATTTCAGCATTAATCTTTACGAAACGGTTAAATTTCGCCGTAATATAGTGATGATGAAAAAAATTTATTTAGTCTAGAACGTAAAATATTAAATGACGACGTCACACGAAACATGTTTCATTATATATCAGCTTGTTGTCAATATGAGATGTGTGCTAGGGAGGATCTGACTGAAGACTGAATACTAACAAATACAAATATCACCGATTAAATACAGAAAAAATTGATGGAGCAATTTTTATAGGAATTTGCAACGGGATTTCGTAATAACGGGAATATTTCGAATTTTCGAGATACGTTCAAGCGTCAAGCTGGTATTAGTCAAAGTGGGCTCAGGGAGATTCAAAGCACGGATAATTCCGTTGAAATCTGAAAATCGAAAATGTTTGTGATTAAAATGCCTCCTTTACTTCGTGTAAGAACGTAAAAAATGTTCCATGAAGATTGGTAAAGACAGAAGCACTAACGTAATACATAAAATAATTCTTTGTACCAAGCGAAGAAAGTATCGCAACAGTCAACATTTTTTTTCTTCAAATTTAATATCCGTTTTGTCCATCCTTTAACTGAACCCATTTGGACTATTCTCGGCGTGACTACTGAACGTATCGCACACAACTCATAAAACGACTATCATTAGAATTTTGACATTTCTGAACTTTTGTATCATCCAGCGGTTCACTTTATGATCAAAAACGACTATGTAGGAGGAGATTGGGGTGGGGTGGAAAGAAAATAATCAGAAATTTCTCTGTACCTATTAGAGATACAACCATTTTTTTTATAAAAAATTTTGTTAAACAAGAAAATAGCTATAAATTATGTCCAAACATTTTCTACATTTAATTACATAGGTCTTAAGGTGTCAACGTCGGATTTTTACTCTTACATACTTCATTATATTAGTTGTTCTTAAAACTTTATTCCCCAATCTTAAAGCTAACTTAACTTGGCAAAAATCCGTTTATTAGTTCGAGCACACCATTCTTCCATATTTTGAAGGTTATCTGTTGCACTTAGGGTAGAATTACAATGAACTGTGGGACATTTTAAAGTCCCATTTCCTGGTTCTTATAAGACCTACCTTTAGTCAAATAGTAATAAATTGAAAACAGGATTCGCAATTTTCAAATGAATGGTCCCCATTTAGGAACAGAAGTGTAAAAAAAAAGCCTATATATATATATATACACATACATATATAGCCTTTGAAAGAAAAATCTTCAAACAAATTTTATTATCCTCGCTCATGGCATTCTACCGTTGATATGCTCAAGAACGGAAATGATACACTCTTCAATGTTGCTCTTGTAAGTCATTTCTTAAATATTCAGTAACGTTATTCATTTTCCCCAGAAAAATATAATTAATTGTCACTACTTAATCTTTAGAAATAATTATTTAATTTACAATTTAAATAGTAATTAGCGGGGACAAGAATGAATATTTTTAGCAGGGTCAAATTGAATAGATGGTAAGTTAATTTTTAAAACAGCCACAATTGTTGGGCATGGGTCAACCATCTCTAGGCGGAAAAGTTAGAACCATTATTATTAAATTATATCATTAATGACTAATGTGAATCCTTATTATGTTTCCTTTGAATATTTTGAGTAATGAGGGGGGGGGGGGTACATTACAAAGAGCTCTGGGTTTAGCTCCGAGATTCAATTTAAGTTCGAAGTTGCGATAGTTGTCGCAGTGCTAAGAAAGAGAATCTTGTGAATAGCTACTGACGTGACCAATGTGAAAATATTGTATAAGTTTATATATTAGTATGAATCTATTGATGAGGTGTGCGATCGTACGTTGGGTTATGTTCAATTAGGAATGGACAGAAGCTAAAAATAAAGGTTTAGTTTTGTGTGTGTCCATGGTACTGGATGCATTGTTATTAATAGTTTAGATATGACCAAAACGGGGCCAACAGAGAACCAAACATGGTGCCAGGTTCAAGAGTATTCGTACCAGACTCATGAAAATACCGGATAAAATCGACTATTTGAGTCCAGACCGGCAGGCATGGAGGCGGAGATGGGACAGGTATAAGGCTGGTATCCTCCTTGACCGATGAGTATCAGGAAAATCGACTCATCATATCGAGACGGAAGCTGAAGAACTTCAAATTCAAGTGCGACTTGAAATTCAATTTATGATCTTGTAATAAGTAAATCTGAAGCCGATTTTGAGATGAAGTATACGCCATTAACAGTAAAGGAATTATAACTCTCACTAAGATTCTCCAACTAAGAAATATATTTAAAAGAGAATAGGTTTAAATTACAAATGGAATTAAATAATACTTCTTACTTGCCTAATTGCACTAAATTTGATGCTGCACCAGGGTCTCTGCCTCCATTTAGTGCTGCCCACGGCTAGGATCATCCAATTGACAAAATAAAGAGTAAACAATACTAAAATAACATAAGAAACAAGAGAAAGTTCTACACTACTCTAAATAATTGGTGAAAACACTCGGAAACATTTTTGGTCAATTGCTGTTTTATATTTATATTGTTGCAAAAACTGCGTACATGATACGTTATGCACAGTTAATAACGAACTTCGCGCTGGCACTAGGAATGTTCTAGATCAGGGGTTTCCAAACTTTCCAACCTTAGGGCCATACTGATTACTCCAGTAAGTTCCGAGGGCCAAAACCATATTATCATTGTTGCCGTTGGTAAAAAGTGAAATAGTCCACTGATGAAAAAAATGTCCGAAAAGTACGCAACGTTTAAAAAAGGCTGCAAATCGGACTAAAGTCCGCAAAACGGCAACACTGAAATGGAAATGATTGATCTACAGTGCAGTGATATAATTAAGAACAAATATCAAAACTCATCTTTGTTGGAATTTTATAAGAGTCTTCCACTGACACAATTTGATAATTTGCATAAATTTGCTGTTTTCTGTTTTTGGTACTACTTATTTGTGTGAGAAGGCCTCCAAAATGAAGTACACAAAAAATGTTTACAGATCTAAATTAACTGATGAGCATCTTAAATCTCTTTTAATAATTGGCACAAGTAAAATTAGTCCACAACTACAAACTATTGTCAGTGGAAAATCTCAATTACATAAATCTCATTAGTATTTCATATGTCATTATGCTTGTTATAAGTTATGTTTTTATTTAAAATGTTAGTTGGATTCCTTTCAATAATTTGTTAGTTATTATATACTGAAGTTAAATTTTCTGCATATTATACATTTCTTTACTCATTACAATTCTGTGTTTCTTTAACCAAACTTATCACAAAAACAATAACAATAAGCCTACAACAATGTTATGAGTAGTTAGCCCATGACCATATCAATGTAGATGTCATATTAATAATTATTCAACATAAAATTAGAATACTACAATAAACTAAATATAATTTGCTATAAAAAATATGTTCTCTAAAAGGAGTTTTCAAGTATGCTAGAGCTCTCCGCGGGCCGGATGTGGCCCTCGGCCCGTAGTTTGGAGACCCCTGTTCTAGATGACGGCCAGTCTGGGACCTAGGTCAGCCTGGACCCTTTTCTTTGAATTTTCCGCCCGTCTATGAAGCGGCCCAGCTCAACTGACAGTTAGCTCTCAGTTTTTTTCTAGTGAATAACAGTGCATTCAGTGCAGCTTTAGTGAACAGTGATTTCAATTTCAATACAGTGCAAATATGCTGGGATGTGCCAATAAAATAAAAGCCCTCCACATAGGGTTACTTTGTAAAGGAAATACGTGCCATGCTTGTGTGAAAATCAGTCCAATGCCATGTTTATGAGATCAATACAATACTGTATTTTTGTGAAGATCAATGAAGTTCCGTGTTTATGTGAAGATCAGAGATACGCGTAATCGTGAGTTATTCTATTGCGCAATAAGAAGTGAATTATCAGTGCAAATTGTGATTGGTACTGAAGAATAATTTACCAAGTGTGTAGTGCATCGTCAAAAAGATCTGCAGTGATAAAAACGCCAAAGTCTGTGTCTGTGTTCATTATTTATCTAATGAATATAACGATATTGAAATTTAATATACAAATTTATTTAGGAAAAAGGTCATTAAATAAATTCTTTATTCCTAAACTGGCTAGAGAATGGTGGTAACAGATAGATAACCCTTCCCTATTAGACATACCAGCATAAAGCAGACGTTAATAAATTATTTTAATTAAACGTAAAATTAATATTTTTTGTTAAAATTTAACACTACCAGACATCTGATTGGAAGATCAGTGGAAAGATAAGAAATTAGTGTATTCTCAGTATGGTCGTAAAAATAATATGTGTAACATTAATTTATTGATATTTCATTTTCCATTATTATTTGTAGATCCACTGTCATGAAATGAGTATATTTTTAGCAGATTTCCCTTAAGGGAAATCAGCTATTGAGGTTGTACTCATGACGGAATTTTCGAAATTTTTCTTCAAATGTCCATCGATCCTACCTAGTAGATGACGAAAATGAGGTCCGTTCAAAACTGTATATATATATATATATATATATATATATATATATATATATATATATATATATATAAAATTGTAACCTCTGTCTGTACATTGATTTTCTTCACGAAATTTCACGATAACTTTTCGTTTCAAATGTCATAGACACCATAACTGCATTTTTTTTCTTTCGTGTATGTTTGTTTGTTTGTTACCTTTTCACGCATAAACGGCTGAACCCAATTTTATGAAACTTGGTATGTATATTACTACTAACCCAACTTAGACTTTAGGCTATATTAATATCCTCTGAAACGAACAGGAGTGGGGGTTATAAGGGAAGCCTGAAATTAAAAATAGCGATATTTCGATTCCTATTGGTTTTTCGGCAAATATAAACATAACAAAAGTTGTTTATTTTGTTATTTAGAGTAACTTTTGTAATATACACTTTTTTCGTATACTGAATTATAAACGAGATATACGCAATAACCTGTAACGAATGTGAACAATTTTATTTGAGACGAAAGACCCAACTGAAATGAATAAAACTCGGTATGTGTATTAGCACTAACGCTGTCATTATAATAAGCCATACTAACATTTCTAGGGACGGGCAGGAGTGGGGGTTGTAAGGTAGGCCTGAATTTAAAATAGCGGTATTTCGTTTTCTATTCGTTTTTCGGCAAATATGAACCTAACAAAAGTTGTTTATTTTGTTATTTAGAGTAACTTTTGTGATATTCATTTTTGAATTTTAACGATGTATAAACGAGATATATACTATAAACTAAAGCGGGAGTCAACTATTTTATTGGGCGCTAACGATTGAACCGAACTTAACAAAACTCGGTATGTCAATTAGCATTAATTCTCCCATGATTATAAGCTATATTAAAATTTTTAGGTTCGAATGGGAGTGAGTGTTATAAGGGAGGCCTGAAGTAAAAATTTACGATATTTCATTTTCTATTTGTTTTTCGGCAAAGGTGCACATAACAAAAGTTGTTTACTTTGTTATTTAGAGCAACTTTTGTTTCATTCACTTATGTCGTAAAATGAAGTAAATACGGGATATAAGCTAAATCTATTGCGGGAGTCGACGATTTTATTAGTAGTTATTTAAGTGTTTTTAATATAGGCATATTATGACAAATGATGTTATGTTTTAGCCTTATCTATTTCGATTATTTAGTACTAAGTATGATTCGGATTAGTGAGACTATAAATCCCCCTCCCCTTCGCCTCATTTATTTATTTTCCCTAGAAAATAACTTTGTTATTTATTTCCAATAGAAATTTAAACTATAAGAGCATTTCCATTATTTAATTTGTATAATGTATTATTTAAAAAAAAAAAATCGTGCTGAATTTCCTCAAGGAGTGATAGGGGAAGTACTAGGGAATCAAACTCTTTGATTTTGGTTATATACTATCTTATTTCCTATATCATCATGTTATTGAAACAAATATGTACTATCATAACAATTAAATGTTAATGTCATTATGACAAAAGACAAAATGCTCTTAAACTCGATATGATGGTTTAAAGTATTACTTAGGTTGCAGGGACGGCTACGATCTCTTCCCCTCGACTAGCTTTTTGAATATAATTGAAATTATTTTTAGGGTAACACTATTATTTAATTCAATCAGGTAGATAAATTATTACAATAACATTTTGAATTAATAATTTAAGGAGAAGAGTGTTGATAGCTGATTGCGAGAGCGGAAATAGACGGAGACTAATAGAGTTAATTGAGTTTACTAATTTCCTGTGAAATGCTGGGCATTACGGGAAGTGATTACCACTGAGATCTACTATTATGAATATAACCTTACGTGCTAAACTATGCTTAAACTATATGTGCTCGGATTGGTTTTTGACAGGAAATAAGTTTCATTATAGACGATATTTAATTGTAATAAATACTATCCATGATTATGGTTTGAAGTATTCAAAAAGGTGAGTTAAAAAGTGGCAAGGGATAGATTAGGAACACATTTTTATTTATTCTTCAAATATAAAATTTCTCATTTATAAATACTATCACCCAAAAAAATACTATCACCATTCAGCCTTAAATGGTTTCCCGAGCGAAACCGGGTACCTTAGCTAGCATATATATATATATATATATATATATATATATATATATATATATATATATATATAAATATATATATATTTGTCTGTTACCGCTCTAGCGGTCGCAATTTTTAATAGATCGTTACCAAACTCGATATTTAGTCGTTTTATGTAAAAAGAAAGATCAAGTTCGTTAACGGCTGAAATCGGACCTGTAGGAGGGGGAGTTTAGAGAGGAGGATTTTCGAAAATTCGAAATATCTCCGTTACTATACGTCGGACCGAAACATTGTACAGAATCAATCTTATTGCAAATTACATTTACTATAAATATTGATATATACATTTATTGCCTACCTTGAATATTAACCGAGATATTTGCATTTTTAGTAAATTTAGGCCGATAACGGATTTTTTAATTTCCCGCCAAAGATAGTTCGGCCCTTTGCCGAAACTGGTTGGCTCTCGTATGGAGATTTCTCTATCGTGTAACTTCACGTGGGAAATCTGCTTAGTTTACGCAGCCCCTGCGTGACGGACTTTTTTTCTTTTACAGTTAGATGGGGGAGTTAATAAAATTTGCGATAAATATAATTATTGATAAAAATAATTTATAAAAGTGATTGTATTGATATCATTAGCATAAAGATTATTATTCGTAGTATATAAGGTCAATATAAATATTCATTAATCAGAGGATATTGGTGAGCCTGAATCACGTCTGTTCGTTTTATTTATTATTGGCAATAGCATTGGATTCAATAAGGATGATACAACGCAAATTCATTGAAAAACATCATAGACCATTCTGGCGAAGTGGAGCAAATGTTTAATGAGTAAACCTCCTTACGTCATTAGCCGAATTTATGTGGCTGTGATTCACAATTGAGTTTCAATGGCGGCCGTGGTATATCGGACTTGATGGGAAACAAATGGTCAGTATCTAGCTGAAAATAGTGAAACATCTAGCTGTGTTTATAGAACGGCCCTACCTTAAACATCCCGCTTCGCCTCAAAAACACACACAGACTCCTGGCCTCGGATATAGTCGACCATTAAAAAACCCTTCAAATACTGGCTACTAGTGTGTTGTATATATATATATATATATATATAGGGTGATTACCGAGAAACGCATGTTTTCCAAATAACTATATACTGGTTACTAGCATACTACGCAAGTCAAAAACATGGGATTGCCAGTAATCACCCTATATATATATATATATATATATATTCCGTTATATTAAGACGGGAAAGGGTTTATAAAAAGCTTTTAGTTATCTTTTATGTACTATTTACTATTTACACTATATTGCATCTTTTTTTTTTGGGGGGGGGGCTCAGCTTAGCCATGTGAGTTAAATCGTTGACCTTTATCTCACATGGTAAACCTAGAGTGGCGAGTTCGATTCTCGCCTGGGCAAAAGAAATTATTTAGTGACGAAATTCATTAAATAACGTCCTAAAATCCCACCCTGGCAAGAAAAGGGTGGTAACCTGTAGATATCCCGTCCCGATTAGCCTAAGTTGCAAAAAGTGGACGTTAATAAATAAATAAATATATTGTCATATTATGTTGATGTCAAGAACTTGGATTTACTTCTTTATTTAAAAGTCCGTCACACAGGGGCTCCGTAAACTAAGCAGATTTCCCACGTGAAGTTTTACAATAGAGAAATTTCAGAATAGAGAGTCAAACAGTTACGGGAACGGCCCGAACTAGCTCTTGACGGAAACTCACGACTAGAACCGAAGTTAGCCGATCTCATCTCAGAAGCTGAAAACAGAAAAATGCAAATATCTCGATTAATATTCAAGATACAGAATACATGTATATAACATTATTTATAGTAAATGTAATTTTCAATAAGATTAATTATATATAATTTTTCGATCCGACGTATAGTACAGGAGATATTTTGAATTTTCGAAAATCCTCCCCTTTAAACCCCCTCTCCCACTGGTCCGATTTCAGCCATTAACGAACTTGATCTTTATTTTTGTATAAAACGTTTAAATATCGAGTTTGGTAACGATCAAACGAAAATTGCGACCACTAGAGCGTTAACAGACAAATATATATATATATATATATATATATATATATATATATATATATATATATATATAATTTTTAACGGGCCTCATTTTCGTCATCTCCTGGGTAGGATCGATGGACATTTGAAGAAATTTTTCGAAACTCGCGTCATGAGTACGACCTCAATAGCTGATTTCCCTTAAGGGAAATCTGCTAAAATGACAGAATTGTTATTTCATTATTTAATTGGTACAAGATGTAAATCTTTAACAAATAAATATATATTATTATTATTATTATGTTATTTTATATATATATAGGATAGAAAACGAAGGAGTTATCCTAGATCCCACAGTAAGGTTCAAAACCAATATCAACCAGTCAATAGAAGTAGACGAAGAAAAGAGGAAGATTTACGAACCTTGTTGTGGGTACTTCAAGGAAAAATACTCAATTGAAAAATGGAGTGTCAAAGGCTTGCTGATCGGTGCAAGAGGTACAATATCCCAAAGGACAGTCGAAACTCTAAATGAACTGGGATTATCTACACACGACGTCCAGAATTTGTCTACAACCATTAAGCATTCGGCGAGAATTATAAATTATCATTTATACAAATAAAGGCACGATGCAAAGCTGCACTCCTTTCCACATGGCCCATCAAAATTTAACAACAAATTTCTTGTTTTAAAAAGAAATATTAAAAAAAAAAAAAGTGATATTTTTTTTTAACATTACCCAGTTGGGCCGATTAGGAGGCTGTCCCTGAGGGGAACCCTCCAGGAGGAGGGCAGCTTGTTTTGTTTGTTTGTTTGTGTGTGTATATATATATATATATATATATATATATATATATATATATATACATATATATGTATATATATATATATACACATATATATATACATACATACACTCCTGATTTCCCTAAAAAAAAAAATCAAATTTCTTCTAATGTCTAATCCTACTAAGTAGACGATAGAGTAGAAGTAGAGAGGCCAACGGAACTAAACAGCTTTTTCACACTCTATTGAGATCACCACGAATTCTCTAATTATAAATAAAAGTAAAACAGGGGTTAACTGGATGCTGAAAACTAGAAAGTACAAATAACTCGCTTAATATTTTAGATACGAAAAAATATTAACATTTTCCTATTCCCCTCCCTCTAAACCCCCTTTAATTCTTCTGGGCTTTCATCCATTAACGAACATGATCTTTAGTATTGAATAAAACTGTAAAACATGGAATATATATCATATAAAAATTATCGAGACTAGTAATCGAATCTTAATAGGTGACGTCATCACACAACGTATTTATCTCATCTAGTAAAGAGCTGTTGAAATAATATTTTTGCAATTTAAGTCTGGAATAAGACCTTCGATGATGTATTCGCTCACTGTAAAAGTGCGATGACTAGAAATGGCGGTTTCTGAAGGCTGAATACTGAAAATATGAAAATATTTCCCTTATTATTTTATTTACTCATGACACAGAGAATATAATAAACATTTATAAGACATTAAATTAGCTATAAAATTTGTACTATGGTATCGAAATTTCGGATATTTGCGTCAAAAAAGTGTAACGGACAGGGCGGACTCAAATTTATCTTTATAAATAAAACACTAAGGTATGTCTGATTTTCTGTTTAAATTTGGCGGAGATAACATTTTATCGCTTTTCAGACTATTCCAAGAATAATGGCTTCAAAATTGAAAACCTTGTCTGCCTGTCCAGTCATTTTTTAATCAATCATTCTAGTACGGCTCAGGAAATTTCTAGGATTCATGAGAATTTGATTTATTAGCTAGGAGTGGGGTGGGTATTACATCGACGACAAACACATTTTCACGAATATTCATTTTATTGAGAAAAAGTAGCCAACATATTGTGTTTAGAATAGCAATTACGGTATTAAAACGTTTGAATTTTAAATTACGAAGTTTTGTATAGAATTCGAGTTCCTTATATATCTTGATAGATGAGAAAAAATTTTGGCATTTGAGTTAAAGGAATGTGCATTGGTTACATGCGATATTTTGTACTTGATTACCGCCCTCAGGAGTGGGGTGTTACTTGGAAGGTAAAAGATCTGTTCTTCAATATCTTCTTTAATATTGATTTTATCCGGCAAAATGTAAAAAATGAATTGTGTTTAGCATTTATTTTACTGCTCTAGAACGTTATTTATATTCAAGGATTTCAAACTTTTGACTTAAGTTCCAGTCGCTAAATTGAGTATATTAGCGTTTCATGAGTGTGCAAAGATAGAATTGTGAAATATTTGTATATTTATCAAGGATATGAATATTATAAAAGTGGGATATTTTAATATTTACCACCACGTAAACGGATTTATTAATTAATATATTTCGACGAAAAACCATTATTGTATCATATCATTTACAGATATCAGCGATTTTAAACAAACGCTCGCCTCACTGCTTATATCTCGGCTAAAATTAATGCATGACTGCTGCACATTCGCAGCTCATATTACAGAGGATTTATGTTATTGATAAATGGAGGGGGGCATTAAATATTTATATTTCCACGGGAAACCATTTCTATTTCAGCCCGATGGCGAGAAACACGGCCAGTATTGAATAAACGTTCAGCCCTTTCGTTTTGTTAAAGGCTTTATTTGTTCGGCCCTGGGAATCAATGGTGTGTGGTTCAAATTTGCATTCATTGTACTGGATCTGTTGGAGGGATTAAATAGTTTCAGAACCGACAAATAGAGGATTAAGTGGAAACAGAGAAAGAAAGACAACAACCACTGTTCAACTATAAAATAAAATAAAAAGTAAGAGTTTAGGCTGCAACAACACAACTGGAAATTCCAATTATTCGAAGAACCCTGCTATTTCATCGGAAATCCTATTTCCTGGGGTTTACTTCCGCTAACAGAATTGTACAATAAATGAAAGCTCCCCGCTACTCATCCCAAAGCTTGATAGAATGACGCAATGATAATTTTATCAGTTTATAGCGTATTATCTCACATTCTACTCTCTATTTCTCCCATAGTAAGAAATATATAAACAGGACCTGGATTTTTTATTGTGATACAATGGCAATCATTAACTGGTTAATGGAGTTTGATAAAAATGTATAAAATAATAATGCCCCAGTTTCGGCCATTAAGGACTCAACCTTCAGTTTTATAAGAAACGCATAAATATCAGTGTAAAATCGATCAAATAAAAATGGAGTGTAGCATCGATCATCTCTCTGGAGTATAGCATGTTCATTCACGTCATATCACACGAGTGTGTCTCCTTTGGTACATATAAATCAAATATGTGATATTCAATCTTGGAAGAAGAAGTTTCGTGTTGAGTTGGCTCATTGTTATTGTGAGATGAATAGGAGTAGGTGTTTGATTAATAAATCCGCAAATTTTAAAGTTTGATGTAGATTAATTACCAGCAATTTTAGAGTGGCACATTTAGAGCACTGCTAATCATATACATCTTTTTGATCCGAGCCGAAATATACCTTTTTCGTTTTTTTATCCTTATTCGTTCCGTTGTGCAGGAAATTAAATTCCATTTTCTATTTCTCCACTAATGCGGATTCTATTTAACCACAACTTTAAATTCAATTTGGATATGAGATGGATGGTGATTTAATTGCTGAAAATTGAAAACCCATAAGTAGGAGTTAAGGTATAACATAAGGCTGAAAACAAAAAATACAAATAACTGGCTTAATATTCAAATTATAGAAAAAGTGCATATAATAAAACTAGTAGAACATTAAATGATTTACGAGATTAATTATAAGACATATTTCGATCCGACTCATAGATCCAACTCAAAATAAGGGAAATATTTCGATTTTTTTTATTTGAACCCTCTCTTAAGGACGTCTTGTAAAATACTATTCTCTATAGCGTCAGAAGAAAGGAAATTTTTAGTGATAAAGATTGATAATGGTAAATGCCACTAATGCAATTTATACAACTATTATTTTCCTAAATATGCTCAACTTAATTTGTTTATTAAACTTGTTTACATGGATAAATAAGGGAGACATTCTGATTACAATTCGATATGGCATAATCTATCTTTCCAGTAGGTCGGAAACTACTTACTTTTTATGCAGCCTATTTGAGAGGAACTTTTTTTTTTTTTTTTTTACTTTTTGAGTAAAATTACGACGAGTAATTTCTTTTCGACTATTGAATACCTCAGTCGTCTGTGTTGTTGCTTCACGTCGTCATAATATCTGCTCACAACATGACAATGTACAATGTAGCGTAATACAAATTAACTTTTGTTCGACTTCTTGTTTTCTACCTTTTAGTAGAGGTTTCTTACTACTACAGTTGTTATTAGGCAGATTTCTCTATTGTAAAACTTCTCGTGGGAAATCTGCTTAGTTTACGCAGCCCCTGCGTGACGGACTTTTATATCTATGGCCTACCCATTCAACCATGTCTAACCCTGTCTATTTTGGGCTCGATATATCCAGGCCACTAACTTGAACACCCTATTGTGTATCTTTCAATCACAACATAGGGGAACATGTTAGTCATTCAAGAGATTCATTCATTTGCTCGTTGTAGAAGCACATTAATTTGGACCGAACGTTTAAAGTAATCAGTAAGAGTAATTAATGTTTAAAAATGCCACAAAACAGCAATGCCTCTTAGATGTAACACAGTTGGAAGAATGATTGTGGTAAAAATAAATTGTGTGAAAGTTTATCCTCATTCAGTCAACCTTGGTGAGTTCTGATTTAGTACAGCTATAGTTTAGTCGAAGAACAAACCGTTCTCTCCTATCAACAAATCTTTATATCACCACCTTCCATGTCCGATTTTTACCAACAACATACATGATCTATAATTCTGACTGTGTGGAATAGGTCAAATAAACATTTTCGAAACTTAAAAGTAAAATCTTAATTGATGACGTCATCCCACAACGAATTTCCGTGTATCCCGCAAAATAATGTCTCACGAAAACAGTATTTGGCATTTTAGCTTGGAAAAATGCGGCTCATGATTTAACAACTTATTGCTAATATGCCACGATTATTATTCGGAGTTTACTGAAGGGTGAAAACTGAAACATACAAATATCAACATTTATAGGTAATTACATTTGCAATAAGATAGGTTCTATACACTTTTTTGACCCCTCCCACTGGTCCGATTTTTACCATTAACGAACTTGATCTTTCGTTTTGCATAAAATGATTGATTATATATCGAGTTGATAAAACAAAAATTTCGACCGGTAGAGCGGTATTAGACAAATATATAGGTAGGTTTACATATATATCATTTTGAATGGACCTCATTTTCGTAATCTACTAGTTAGGATCTAAAGACATTTGAAGGAGTGTTAAGACAACCTCAATAGCTGATTTCCCTTAATCTGCTAAAAGAAACGTCAATAGCTGATTTCCCTTAAGGGAAATCTGCTAAAACCTGGTAATAGTAAAGGCACTAAACTAAACTGATACCCAGGAGATGACGAAAATGAGGTCCGTTCAAAACTATATATATATATATATATATATATATATATATATATATATATATATATATATATATACTAGCTCAGATACCCGGCTTCGCTCAGGAATTCATTTGAGGCTCAATGGTGATGGTATTTTTTCGGCAAGGCTTTACTTTGCACAATATTTTGACATTTACCCGTCCCAGTGTTTAGGGTTAATACCCGTTGTTTTTGTGGATTTGTTAATAGTAAAATTATTTTTTTATGTAAGACTTCACTGTCCTTCATATTGTCATATTTCCCGTTTCCTGTGCATTATGCATATATTTGAATTATTAAGGACAAAATATTAACATACATGTGAATTAATTTTTCCAGGTACCTGATAGTTCATATTGAAAAGAATTGTTAAGCAACGTTCTCTAAATAACAAAATAAACAACTTTTGTTATGTACATATTTGCCGAAACCCCAATAGGAAACGAAATATCACTATATTTAATTTCAGGCCTCCCTTATAACCCCCACTCCTGCCTGTCCCTAGAAATGTTAGTATGGCTTATTATAAGGAAGGCGTTAGTGCTAATTCACATGACGAGTTTGGTTTAGTTCGGTTGAGTTTTTTGTGCCAAATAAAATTGTTGACTTCCGCAGTAGTTTTTAACGTATAACTCTTTTATACTTAGATATACGACAAAAGTTACTTTAAATAACAAAATAAACAACTTTTGTTATGAGGACAATTGCCGAAAATGCATTAGGAAACGAAATATTGCTATTTTTAATTTCATCCCTTCATTATAACCCCCACTCCTGTTCGTCTCATAGAATATTAACATAGCCTAAAGTCTAAGTTGGGTTAGTAGTAATATACATACCAAGTTTTATAAAATTCGGTTCAGCCGTTTATGCGTGAAAAGGTAACAAACAAACAAACAAACAAACAGACACCAAAGAAACAAAATGCAGTTATGGTGTCTATGACATGTGAAACGAAAAGTTATCGTGAAATTTCGCGAAAAAAATCAATGTACAGACAGAGGTTACAATTTTATATATATATATATATATATATATATATATATATATATATATATATATATATTTGTCTGTTACCGGCTCTAGTGGTTGCAATTTTTGTCTTATCGTTGACAAACTTGATGTATAATCGTTTTATGTATAAAAAAAAATATCAAATTCGTTAACGGCTGAAATCGGACCGGGAGAGTGGGTGGTTTAGAGGAGGAGTATTTCGAAAATTCTTAATATCTCCGTTATTATGCGTGGGATCGAAACATTGTATAGAACCAATCTTATTGCAAATGTAATGTTCTATAAATGTTGTTATGTATCTTTATTCACTATCTTATTATTTACTGAGATATTTGCATTTTTTAGTTTTCGGTCTTCAGTAAAGCCCCATTCCTACTCATCTCAAATTTTCAATATTCTATTATGTTATGAAGCACATTATTTGAAGCTTAAATACCATATATTGTTCTCATTGAACTTTCAAGTTTTGAGATAAATGCAAATACGTGGTGCACGTGGGAAATCTGCTTAGTTAACGCAGCCCCTGCGTGATGGACTTTTATGATATACTGCCGATACTTCCTTCTTCAAATACACTGAGTAATATCCTCTTATTTTGAACTTTTCTGCTTCACATACTCAAATCTCCAGGCCTAATTTTCGAGATCATTTGTCAATAATATCCTTCCATTACAACGTATTGCCTGTAGTAAAACTACAAACTACCAAATTACAGTAGAAACTGCTTACATTGAAAATTTCTCATTCAATATGTGCCATATTTAGACACATATTGATGAGGGGCTCAGGTTGGCCGTGTGAGTTAAGGCGTGGGTCTTAATCTCGCGTGGTGGACCTAGAGTGGCGAGTTCGATTTCCACCTGGGCAGTAGAAATTTATTTAGTGACGGACTCATTAAATAAACTCCTTAGTTGCACCCTGGATAGAAAAGGGTTATAACCTCTAGATAACCCTTCCCAGTTAGCCAAGTTGCATAAAGTGGACGTAAATAATAATAAACATATTGATGAGAGATCTATTTATCAATTCATAGCTGGCTCTTAACAAACACAATACATAAAAAGTCCGTCACGCAGGGGCTGCGTAAACTAAGCAGATTTCCCACGTGAAGTTTTACAATAGAGAAATCTGCCCAAAAACAAGTGTAGTAAGTAGTAAGGGATCACTAAACTTATACACGAGGGACGAATAGTTACGAAAACGGCCGCCAGAGCTCTCTTCGGAAAGTACCAAACAGCTCACTCCTGCCGACCAATGCAGAATACAAATGCAAATATCTCGGTTAATATTCAAGATACAGAATAAATGTATAGAACAATATTTATAGTAACTTTAATTTGCAATAAGATTGATTCTATACAATTTTTCAATCCGACGCATAATAACGGAGATATTTTGAATTTTCCGAAAATCCCTCCCTTTAAACCCCCCCTCACACTGGTCCGTTTTGAGCCATTAACAAACTTGATCTTCCTTTTTACATAAAACGATTAAATTCCGAGTTTGGTAACGATCAAACAAAAATTGCGACCGCTAGAGCGTTAACAGACAAATATATATATATATATATATATATATATATATATATATAAAATTTTGAACGGACCTTATTTTTGTCATCTCCTGGGTAGGATCGATGGACATTTGAAGAAATTTTTCGAAACTCGCGTCATGAGTACAACCTCAATAGCTGATTTCCCTGAAGGGAAATCTGCTAAAAGTCAGTCACGCAGGAGCTGCGTTAACTAAACAGATTTCCTACGTACACCACGTATTTGCATTTATCATAAATATTTAAAGTTTAATGAGAACGATACTTGGTATTTAAGTTTCAAATAAAGTGTTTCATTATATGCGTACTGTTTATGTGACGTAGAAGTGGAGGAGCATTGAAGTCTGAAAACTAAAAACTACAAACATCTCAGTTAATATTGAAGTTCGAGAATAAATGTATATAACAACATTTGTAGGACATTAGATTTGTAATAAGATAGATGCTGTACAATTTTTCGATCCAACTCATAATAATGGAGATATGTCGAATTTTCAAAACTCTCCCCCTTCCCCTAGTCCGATTTTAGCAGTTGACGAACTTGATCTTTCTTTTCACATAAAACGATTGTATATCAAGTTTGGTAACTACAAGATAAAAATTACAACCACTAGAGCGGAGTATATATATATATATATATATATATATATATATATATATATATATATATATGTATAAAATTTTGGACTGGCCACATTTCCGTCATCTACTAGTTAAGATCGATGGACATTTGAAGACATTTTTCAAAAATTGCGTCATGAGGACAACCTCAGTAGCTGATTTTCCTTAAGGAGGTTTCACTCCTCTCTTGTTATTAAGGAGTTTGATATATAGCATAATCCTTCTTTATCCGTTCAATTCAACACTAAAGTTCATAGTCGTTAAAGGCTGAAATCTGCCAAAGATAAGAAGGGGGTAGGATTCAAAATTCAAAATATTTCTTTATTATGAATCACATCGAAAAATGTTATAGATTCGATCAAAGTTAAACTATCCATGCTCTACAATTGTTGCTCTATACACTTCTTCGCAGCTTAAATATATAAACGAGTTATTCGTACTTTCTTGCTTTCGCTCTTCAGTAAACTCCCACTTCTAGTCCACATTGGATTTTCATTTAGAAATAGACAATATACGGTAAGATAGTACCTGTAGTGTGTCATAACTGCACGTGGGAAATCTGCTTATTTTAAGCAGCCCTGCTTGACGGAACTTCAATAGGATATTATAAATACATGAGGAGAATAGATCAGGAATGCGTCATAAAAGCAAATGGCAAATTTCCTTAGTTGAAGCAGCCAAAGAAATGTTTCGAAAATCGCGTCGTGAATAGAACCTCAATAGCTGATTTCCCTAAAGGGGGAAATCACAAAACTGCATTAAACAGGGTTTTTTTTTAAAAAAAACCTATTATCACAGCTTGACTACATTGGAGATCTCTATTCGAATGTTACTTAAAACAAAAAATAATCATTTTGATGACCATGTTTAATTAACATACTGATATAGATACATTGTGATAATTCTTTGTTATTTATTAAACTTAAAAATAGCTCTAGTTTCAGGTCACATTACAATAAATCACTTTAAATTGCATAGAACTCTAATAAACATGTACACAGGTTAGGGTTTACAGTCATACTCAGCGGTCGACCATCTACCTGCGTCGGGTTCAGGTACCTATTCTTTAAAAAAAAATAACTGCCACCCCTTGGGGGTTTTCCGTTGTCTTAACAGGGAAGTATGAATCCGAAAGTGTTATGAGTATGCTAAAATGAAATTTCAAAGACTTCGTTTAAATACCTTTTCTCCACCTAGATTGGTCCAATCGTTGACAGTGGGCTCCAATGAATAAATCAAATAATCTATATGGATATAAAAAAAACATTTAACCCTCGGTCGGGCGCGTCAAGAATATTCCGTCTTCGGGCGCGTGTATCTCAGAGATCATCCTCAACCGTTTTTACGGAAATACAGTTTTTTAATATATATTTTGCACTAAAATTTTCAGTGTTTGATTAGAAACCATAACAGAGGACGTGTTTGTTTGAAAGAATAAATAGTTTTCAAAATTGATAAGTATTATAATAAAAAAAATCTTGGTATATAAAATAATCAAGTTGGGTATAGATTCATTATTATTAAAACCGTGGACGATGATTTTTAAAATATAATTAAAAAATACAAATATCAAAAGAAATTGTTTAAATGCACATGTCTTAATTATACATAATTCATTTCAGTTTGTGAACAATATAAACAAATTATCTAAATATAACTTCATTCAAAAATAAGTAGCACGAAATCACTTTTAGATAAGAATTATTAAAAGTCATCTAAATTTTAATACACCAATCCTTTTAAAAATAGCAGTTTAATTATTATTTCTTTTGCAGAGCTGCGTGACAATTAGGACAAAGCATGGAACTATGTTGGAAACACATATTTTTTTTTTTTTTTCAAATCTCACAAGAGTAATTAGTAAATCTACATTTCTTTTCAGTTTTGCTTGATTCGCGTCATTTTCTTTTGTTCGTTGTAGCGGAGGGACTTTTGTTTTTTTGCTGTTCTGTACTTTAGTTCAATGTATGGTCCAATGAGCCTCTGCACTTTTCAAGTTTCGTCCTTAGTTTCGTTGGTAAATGTCTACTGTAGTCACTGTGTCGTAAAATATTTTCTTGTATAAGTTCTTTTGAAAGCTCATTTATGAGCAAAATAATAGAAAAATAGGTTTATATGATTCCATTTAATAAAGAGAAACTTAATTCATGTATATAGTTATGAATTACAGATTTCAAAAAAACTTACGAGATCGGGCGCATGGTATCTAGGAGATTAAACATAATGACAGGTGAAACACACGACTCCATCAAACACAGTGACACAACTGATCTTGAGGGGGAGTCATCTAAAGCACATAACTCGAAGCACTACATAACCAATCTCTGCTAGGAGGAGTGGCAAATATTTCTCAAGAAACTGTGTATCTGAGAGATCACGCGCCCGACGGAGGGTTAAAAAGAAAATTAAAATCAATCATTTAAAATGAATAGTTATAAAATACTAAAAATCAACAAACGAATACACTAAAACAAACACCGGAGGAACTACAGAGATTATACGATACATAACGTCTATAGGGGGGATTAGCAAGTTCAGTGCGAGAACATGAATTCTTCGCTATCCCAAACATGAGCCTGACAAAGGCATACCGCTCTAGGCTATGCCCACATAAAAAGTCAGCCACGCAGGGGCTGCGTAAACTAAGCAGATTTCCCTTGCGAAGTTTAGAAATCAATAAATCTACATACTGGTAACACAACAACACCTTGAATATTAAGTGAATAAATACAAACGGTAATAAGAAATATTTCCCCTTTAGTCAGGAAACGTCAAATTTAAACAAACTATTTACTATATCTAGTAATGTAATTTATAATGAATCAGAAAAATATTTATCTCAATCAATCAAATTTAAGTAGTACAAAAACTTAAGACGGGGGGGGGGGGAGGCCACCAGAACATATTTGCACGTATGCCATATAATAAAGGTCTCTTGAAAACAATATTTGGTATTTAAGCTTCAATGATGTGGTTTATCAGATAACCGAGTATTCTTTATGTAACGTGAGTAGAAGTGGTGGTTTACTGAAGGCTGAAAACTGAAAAATGCAAATAACTCTGTTAATATTCAAGATAGGGAATAAATGTATATAACAATATTTATAGTACATTTAATTTGCTATAACATTTCTTCTATACATTTTTTTGATCCGACAAAATTTCGAGAAAGAACGACCTCAATAGCTGATTTCCCTTAAGGGAAATCTGCTAAAACATCGCCATAATTATTAGCAGATTTCCCTTAAGGGAAATCAGCTATTGAGGTTGTACTCATGACGGAATTTTCAAAATTTTTCTTCAAATGTCCATCGATCCTACCCAGGAGATGACGAAAATGATGTCCGTTCAAAACTGTATATATATATATATATATATATATATATATATATATATTTGTCTGTTACCGCTCTAGCGGTCGCAATTTTTGTTTGATCGTTCCAAACTCGATATTTAGTAGTTTTATGTAAAAATAAAGATCAAGTTCGTTAACGGCTGAAATCGGACCAGAGGGAGGGGGGGTTTAGAGGGGAGGATTTTCGAAAATTCGAAATATTTCCGTTACTATACGTCGGATCGAAACATTGTATAGAATCAATCTTATTGCAAATTAAATTTACTATAAATATTGTTATATACATTTATTCTCTATCTTGAATATTAACCGAGATATTTACATTTGTATTCTGCGTGTGGTCACCAGTAGGTACTGTAAACTGCTGGGTTATTACGCCCTAAATAATGTTTTAGGTTTAGAGGTTTCTTACTACTACAGTTGTTATTAGGCAGATTTCTCTATTGTAAAACTTCACGTGGGAAATCTGCTTAGTTTACGCAGCGCCTGTGTGACGGACTTTTCTATAAAAATTAAGTAAACTAAATTCTATTCTTTACAATTAAGATTAGTAAAATATTTGAACATATTTTTGAATTTAACAAAAAATATTCCAATTTTATCAGGCGGAAAATAAGAATATCGATAACAAAGAACAATTAATTTATTTTTTTTAATTTCCAATTAAGGCTATGTGTTCTTTAATAAGTGAGCAACATAATGAAAAGTGGCATTCATTAAGTGTCACCAAATTTTCTAGCTCCAAGTGAATTGAGTGAGTAATTCGTTGGCGCTAATTCGTAGCCTGGAGGAAGGCTCTCATGTTGGGAGGATGACAACTCTGGAGCTGGAGCTGGAATCTAATTTCCTATCCACCTTTGAAGGACCAAATTGCTAGAGAGATGCCCTTCCTCAATCGTTGCCAATAGCGCACAGCCAAAGTGCCATTACATAACGGGGTTAATTCATAAAAGAAAGGGACGATAGGCTCCATGATACTCTCTTTATATTCTTAATGGCGTTCATTTTGAAAATGTTTTCTCTTTATATAAGATTGGTACTTCACAAATCTTAAGTAGAATTTCATTCAAAAACCTATATAAGAATTTTGTGTGTGTGTGTGTGTGTGTGTGTGTGTGTGTGTGTGTGTGAATAAATATTCATTAGAGGAGCCTGATACTAACAGACTACATTTGTTAGCTGATTTTCACGAACATTCCTATATTTTAGAAAAATTTCTTCAAATCTCCATCGATCCTACCCTGGTAATGACGAAAATGAGGTCCGTTCAAAATTATATATATATATATATATATATATATATATATATATATATATATATATATATATATATATATACACTCGCGGACAAAAAAAAAACGGCGCACCTACATTTTCGTCTACAATTTCTCAACTATACCAAAAATCATACCGATTTTTTTTTTTATTGCTAAGAATTTATATAGGCACTGGGTAAAATAGAGAAAAACCAAAAAACAAATGAAGTAAGCGCACAATAAAATTTAATACAGAAAAAGTAATTTTGGTAAAACAACAAAATAAAAAAATTTCTGTACGATTTCAAAACAAAAATTATGGGAATTTCTTTTAACTGGGTTTAGTACCGTGTGTTACCCCCTCTAGCTTGAATCACCGCCTGCAGTCTTCTCGTCATACTCCTGATGAGGTTGGCAACGTGTTCTTGCGGTATCCTTTCCCATTCCTCTGTTAGTACAGCTCTCAGTTCTTGGAGGCAAAGAGGAGGATTTAATCTGCGCCGGATGTTCACTTTAAGCTCGTCCCAAATGTGCTCAATAGGATTGAGGTCTGGACTTCGGGCTGGCCACCTCAGAGTGCGCACACCGATCTCATTGAGGTAGACTTGAACTTCATTTGCAACATGAGGTCGCGAATTATCATGCATAAACAGAAACTCCTCGCCAATGAATGGGGCAAAAGGAATCACATATTGCTCCAGGACTTCTGTGATGTACACCCGAGCGTTCATTGAAGGCCTCTGGAACACATGGAGTTCAGTCCTTGCGTCTAAAGTGATGCCTCCCCACACCATAACTGATCCACCTCCAAACGGCACCATTTCGGCTTTGTTGCACGCTGCGTACCGCTCTCCTCTTCGTCTCCACACTCTAATCCGCCCATCTGAGGAGTGTAAGGCAAATCTGGACTCATCTAAGAACATAACATGGGCCCAGTCAGCCTCTGTCCTACCAAATTGGAGCCGCGCTACACGGTGTGCTGGAGTGAGTTGAGGGGCCGTCACTCGGACCCTGGAGTGTAAAGACATTTCCGCAAGCCGCCTGCGTACTGTACGAGCACTGACATCAACATCCATGGCTCGTCGAATTCTCGCAGCAGTTTCAACAGCCGTCTGTGTTCGATTTCGTAGAGTCTGGAGCACTACAAAGCGGTCTTCTCGTGACCTCGTCGCTCTTGGCCGACCCGAATCGGGCCTCCTTGTGTAGCGACCAGTCTCCCGGTATCGTTGGACCACCCTCCGGACTGTTGTCTCTGAAATGCCTAGCAACCTGGACACGTAACGTTGGCTTCTTCCATCGTCAACCAATGCCATTATTCTGGCAACTGTCTCCGCTGGTAAAACCATAAAAAAAGTTTTTTGTTTGCCAAAAATATAGGCAAGAACTAAGGCTATAAAAAGCAGGAAAAAACACTAACAAGAATGACAATAATTAACTGTTAAATGAACTGTGTCAGAGCCAGACGTGTACTAATGAAACGTGGATTACAGAATTCAGCAGTCTTATCTCCAACTTAATTCTTTGGGATCCTAATACCACTTCGGATTATTGACAAGAAAGTGTCAAGGTACATATAGCGTCATGATAAAACCAGTAGCACGACTGATCACTGATAAATGTAGTATTATGTTTAAAAATGTAGGTGCGCCGTTTTTTTTATATACATATATATATGTATATATATATATATATATATATATATATATATATATATATATATATACCTTTGTCTGTTAACGCTCTAGAGATCGCAATTTTTGTCTGATCGTTACCCAAGTCAATAGTTAGAAGTCAATACAATAAGTGTAAAAACGAAGATCAAGTTCTTTAACAGTTAAAATAGGGTGGGGGGAATTTTAAAAATATCTCTGTTGTTATGCGTCGCATCAATACATTGTATAGAATCAATCTCATCGCAAATGTAATGTTCTATAAATGTTGTTATGACATGTTTTCTCTATATTCATTATTAACCGAGATAGTCAATATTTTAGTTTTCGGTCATCGGCAAGTCCCACTCCTACTTATATCATACTAACAATATGTTATGTATGTGTACCAAGCTGTTATGTCATGAATCACTTCATTCCAAGGTTAAATAACAAATATGGTTCTGTTTGAACTATTACTTTTTGAGACACATGCAAATACGTCATGTGTTGACATCATCAATTAAGATTTTTCGTTCGTTATTTATTATTATTATTATTTATTAACGTCCACTTTTTGCAACTAAGGCTAATTGGGACGGGTTATCTACAGGTTACCACCCTTTTCTAGCCAGGGTGGGATTTTAGGACGTTAATTAATGAATTTCCTTTGCCCAGGCAAGAATCGAACTCGCCACTCTAGGTTTACCATGTGAGATAAAGGTCAACGCTTTAACTCGCATGGCTAACCTGAGCCCCGTTCGTTATTTAAACATGTTTATTAGATTTGTGCCATACTCGATATTCAATCATTGTTATAATCAACACTAAAGATCATATTAGTTAGACTGATATGGGACGAAGAAAAGGGGGAGGGGGGTGGACGGCGAGGATTTAGAAAATGCAATACATCTCCGTCAATATGAGTGAAATTACGTGAGGGGGGTCTTTTTTACATTAGCCCTACATTTCAAATAAGGTTATAATCACATGATTTTAGAAATACCAGTGATAAAACTCTTACTAATAAACTATTATAAACATTGATAAAAGAAAGTTTTAAGAGAAACTGAACCACATTTATTACAAGTATAAAATTAACAAAAATAACATTATTTTGGTGGCAATAAACCCTCATACTTGATAATATTGCTTTAAATAAGTCATCGTTTTGATGCCTTCCTCGCCAGACGAACTCACATATGTAGGAGCCTACCATTGTTCTCCTTGCTCCACATTCACGTTTATTTCTACGTTTTAGTGAGGACCACAATGATTCCGTACGTTGCGTATGTGCCCAAGTTTTCATATCAATGAAATTTTTAGAGTGGTTAACACTAAAATGTTTATAATCCAGAAATCCTGGTAAAATTTCAAAGCCTCTGGTTCACCTGAAAAAGCACTCGAGAGCTGAATTAGATTCATGTTTATAAATAACGATGCAACTAACTTTCTGAAAAAAACTGTGGAACGTAAAAAATTGTAACAGTTATTAAACCAATATCTCAGAAGTATTTCTAAAATCATGTGATTATAACGTAATTTGAAATGCGGCGCTGTTGTTAAAAAGACCCACGTAAGTTATTTGTACTTCCATGTTTTCATCCTTCAACGACCCCCCACATCTACTCATCTGATTTTTATTGGAAGTAAAAAATATATGGGGAGAAGAGATCAATAGTGTGTCATACCAGCATGTGGGAAATCTGCTTACTTTACACAGCCCTTGCGCGGCAGATTTTTTTTTGTTTCGTTCCCCTAAAACGTTTGAATGTAATGCTCCCAGCCTGAATGCTCACACGTAGGTAGTTCCTCTATTTCCACACCAAGACCTCTTTGGCAAAATTATTTCTTTTGTTCTGCTGATATATTAAAAAAAATTTAATTACACGAAGCATTCCTTCTAGTTGTCAAGAGAAAAAAAGACAAATATAAAGGTTTGTAGCCATTCCTTCTGTACAAAGGAGATACTCGAGCCCATGATTGTTCTTTATGATTATTAGAATAGAGGTTTAAACATACCAACAAACATACGGGGTGTGGCTATTAAATAACGAGACTGACGCTGTAAAACATTTTATTTTTATTTCATACATTTTTACTTATTATCACCTTCAATATACACCCCTCCTTTATCCCTACAACGCTCCATGCGAACCTTCCATTGTTCGAAACAGTGCTGGAAGTCTTTTTCAGTCAGCTCCTTCTGGACGCGTGCCGCTTTCTCTTTCACAGCTTCAACAGACTCAAATCTTGTCCCTTTTAATGCAGATTTCACCTTAGGAAACAGATAGAAGTCGCACGGCGCAAGATCCGGCGAATAAGGCGGATGGTCTAACACTGGGATGCTGAATTTGGCTAGAAACCTCTTAACAGACAATGCGGAATGAGCCGGCGCATTGTCTTGGTGGAGAACCCATGACTTGTCCTTCCACAATTCAGGTCGTTTTTTCCTTATTCTTTCGCGGAGTTCAGCAAGAACGTGATGTTGATTAATCGTTTGACCGCCAGGAACCCAGTGTAGGTTCACAATCCCATGAATATCGAAAAAAAAACAATCAACATTGCTTTGAATTTTGATTTGCTCATTTGAGCTTTTTTGGCTCTCGGTGAAGATGGGCTCTTCCAGTGCATGGATTGGCGCTTTGTTTCAGGATCATACATAAAAAACCATGATTCGTCACATGTTATTATCCTTTCCAGTAAGTTTGGGTCATTTTCAATAGCATTCAAAGTGTCAGTACAAACGTTTTTGCGACCTTCCAGTTGTTCAAATGTGAGAATTTTAGGCACCATTTTGGCACACACTTTTTGCATGTTAAAATTGTTATGTAATATTTGCCGTACGGATTCTTTATCAATTCGTACAGTTTCAGCAATCGCACGAATACTTAACCGACGGTCAGATCGAATAAGATTACCGATTTTTTCGATATTGTCATCCGTTTTCGACGTGGAAGGGCGACCCGGGCGTGAATCATCTTGAACGTCTTCTCGGCCATCTTGAAAACGCTTAAACCACTCAAAAACACGTGCACGCGATAAACATTCATTGCCATACACTTGCCGTACCACCTATCTATAACATAAATATTCTATTTCAGTTTTAAAATATTAAAGCTCAGAAAAATGATAAAATTGAGCGCAAATACGAGGCTAAAAATGACTGCGCACATAAATAAGTCTCCAAGAATCTATTTCCAAGGAATATTTTCTATTAAAGCAATATGTAATAATAAATTGACCATTCCACGTCAAATAGTACTCTATATTATTTAAATCAAATTATATTGCCCCATTTCAAACTCTCTCTCTGTCTATATATTCCTTCATGTTATTCACTGACGCCTCACGTCCAGATATTTATATATTAGAAAGTATCCTTTTTATGAATGAATGTCTTTCATTAGTCCGTAAAATATAATCGTGATTCTTAGTAAGAATGAATTTTAGAAAATGCAGTCACGCTGCTAGCTACAAATTGGTAAAAGTAATAAAGATGTAACCTCGAAAATAATTTTACCTTCAAACGGAACTGTTTCTAGCATGTTGGATTGTTGGGCATAACTGCCCCAATCGCTTTATGAAAAAAATGTTGAAGAAAACAAATCAAACAAATATTATTTTTACATTACATGTATTAGTGATTAAATGATACGGAAAAAATTCTTTTGATTAAATATTAAAAAAATGTGGATATTTATGTAATTTGTATACGTAAATTCACGAATCCACCTTTCTCTCCTCACAGTATTTCATATTTCATTTAGAGCTTTTCGTAGCATAATATTTAGAAGGGAATTATCTAATATATGGTTAAATTAGAAGAAATTGATTTAGTTATTCATCATTTATGTGGTGTGCGTTCATCAAAAATATTAGTTTAAACTTACATAACTCAATTATCCTTTATAACATTAAAACCTACCTTCGAAGGCATAGCATTAAATAGAATAATAATATAATATGGAAGCGTAAAGTTTTGCAACATTTTGCGTCGGTTGTATCAATGGACTAAATCTTAAAGCTGAATGATTAGCATCAGCACTAAGAGCGCAATAAAGGACGATGAAAAGATGAACCAACATTATAAGAAGATGCCAAACCGATGTTTCGTTGCCAAAAGGTATTATCTGGAAGCTTTCGCTGACTAAGTTCACCTCGAACTATTCTATTCTTCAACCTTTAATCCTGAACATGCATTCAGCGATTCATTTTTATTTGTTATTTTACGGTACCTTCAATACCATTAGGACGGGTGAGAAAAAGTGTGGTCGAAGTCAATATAGCTACTTTTTCAATAATGAAGGTATTGTCACTATAAAAAATTCAGTGAACAATGTAGAGTACTATTATTGACCTCTTTAAATAGACTGTTTTCTAAACTTACCTATCAAACTAAACAAGAACATGTTATAATAAACTATGTATTTTATTTCAAAGAAATACAGTCTTACACCACTATGTTTCTCAAAAATCCATTAAATGAATAAAATTTGATATCCTAATTTTTTGAAGTCTGTTTAACTGATTTAGCATGCTCAAATTCAATGCTTTCCTTTTCATTTCTACCAAAGAATGGTATGTTAACTACTATGTGCTACAATCATGCAGAACTTGATACTCTTCCAACATTTTTCCACCATACAATATTTTCAGGGTAGGTAAATAGGATTCTAGCCTCTCGACATACCCTACTTCGCAATCTGCTCTCCTTAATACCATAGATAGCAGGCTTGCCATGCAAATACATGAGCTTTAAATATTGTTATGTTTATTAAAAAATCAGTAATAAACGTTGTTTATTAGAGTTAACTCTTTTTTTTTTTTTTTTCTCTCTCTCTGAGTCTCAGCGAAACCTCTATAAAATAACAAAAAGAAAGAAAAACTAGGTGTAGGTAACACCTAGGCTACGCCCTTGTGCTATACCAGGGGTATCATTTTAAGGGAAAACTAAATTCGGGGCGGGTCGGTTCCTTTTATAGCTTGTCAGAAAACAACAAAGGAGACGTGCCCAGACACTTCCAGAACAGGACTGGTATTGCCTAGAACTGGCATAACCATATTTCGGCACCTTTGGTCTCCTCCGTACTTCCCAAATTCGAGACTATCTCCGTTCAATCAATGTACATAGTTTTCGTAACAATATTTTTAGTAGTGCTATTCCCACCTAGATTTGTTGCTGAGAGGTTTCTTTGTCCGCCGTTAGTCCCACCAAGATACATACACCATCTAAGAGTCATGAACAACTCCCCCCTTGGAAATGACTACCGATCTCCCGGTTCGACTGGGATTGTCATGTAATTGGTTGGACTCTGGCTGACTCTGTAAGTTAATGTATTGTTGGTACGGTATGCATGAATCTAGTGTAGTATATTCGATTCTCACCTGGGGAAAAAGAATTCATAGAGTATACGACCCTCTAAAGAAAATCCTTTTTCAGCCTGACTAATAAAGGGGCTAAATTAGCCGGTCCCAATCGGCCGTATTATCCTAAAGTTGTAATTAACATCTATCTTTCTATACTTATTTTCAGCCAAAGATCCCAATCTAATCGAGCAAACTCTGCGCGCCAACGCTGCGATATTTTTGACCATGATCAAAATATCTCCAGTTTGTCATAATTTTACATCGAGTTTCGGGTTTCCACTTCCAGGGGAAGATTAAACATGTGACAATGGATCGCAAGCTATTGACAACTTCAGTTTGAGAGACAGAATCAGTCTTAGATAAATTACATTCTAGATGGATGTGACAGAGAGAAGAGTATCTCAATCTCAGTTATTTGGAACATAATCTATACATAGAATGCCCACAATCCGGATACTGAAAGGAAATTGATACATTGACTCAATGATGCCCCACGTACCTCGACAGCTCCGCAGTATCCAAAACAGGTAAGAAGTCCTGGAGGTACCCAATACAATTGGAAGGTATGTGCTGCTACCGGGAAGATTCAACACGAGTAAGAGGAATGGAGCACTCAGGAGTAAGTTAATAAGTGGTGGACAAGAGCTCGGAACTATAGCAAACAAAAAATTAAATTAAAAATGTAAGTAGTTGTTCGGGTAAAAAACCCCGCCAGCTGAGACTCAAGCTGATCAAAGTAATATTATATTCATGAAGGAATGAAAACCAGTCCCGGATCCTCAGGGAAGAGGCGTTGGAAAATAATTAAAACAATACCTGTTGACTCGGATATGGCTTTCTGTCTAAATTATTCAGCTGCTAAGAAAAACAGAATGCTAGGCCGGGCCTTAAAAGCCATGTTATATTCACTTTAATCTCAAGATCGGTTTGCCTTCCAACACCGACTTTATCCTCTTATTTACTTTGTTCGACTCGACACCGTCACGTTTGCCTCTTTAAGTATTATATTAAAATGTTTCTCTTAGCCCATGCTTCATTCGTGGCAGTGAGATTAGACACCCGACATCTCATATTAAGCCCACTTAGGCAGGCGTGTGTTATTCCCGCACGCAGTATTATTATTGATGCTCCTCTTCCTGAATATATCACTAAATACAATTTAAATAGTTACTTAAATCCTGGGCAAAGCACACAAATCCTTTAGCCTTACAAATGAAAAACAACAGCCTCAACACAAACAATACAACTTTCGGGTCTTTTTTACTTTAGCCACACCAGTTACTTTTAGCAGATTTAGCCCTTATTAGTGATTTATCGTGCTGTTATTTAATAAAATCTCTATTTTAAACGAAAAAAAATTAGACGTGAAGGGGGTTATCTACCTATTACCTCCTAGATTTTAAGGGACGTTGAAGTCGTTTTTGTTAATAATGAATCTGATGCAACTGAGTCGTGTTCTTAAATCAGAATAAATGGTAATTAAGACATTTCAAAGGTTTGGAATATTGTACAAAACATGGACATGTTGAAGAGGACGCTCTATGAAGCTTGACTTTCACCTATGAAGATCTGTAGCATATAGATGCATTTTTAGAAGTTGCAGAGAGGAAATCGGTGGTGTTTTAAATGTAAAATCATTAAAAGCATATTGGCCCTCAAAATGAATAATTCAACGAATTGTATATTAAACTATCATTTTTGTTTACATTTGAAGCTTGTCAAATGCATTACTTTAATCATCTGTTCTTCACTAAGTAACTGGTGTGGGTAAAGTAAAAAGTCCGTCACGCAGGGGCTGCGTAAACTATGCAGATTTCCAACGTAAAGTCATACAAAGAGAAATCTCCATACGAGTGCCGAACAGTTACGGAAAAGGCCGAACTAGCTTTCGGCTGGAACGAAAAGTAGCGAACATAGCTCGTCCGTTACACTTGATAAAAATGCAAATATCTCGGTTAATATTCAAGATAAAGTGAATAACAATATTTATAGTAAATTTAATTTACAATATGATTGGTTCTATACAAATTTTCGATCCGACGTATAGTAACGGAGATATTTCGAATTTTCAAAATTCCCTTCCTCTAAACCCCCATCCCACTGGTCCAATTTCAGCCGTTAACGAAGTTGATCTTTCTTTTTACATAAAACGATTAAATACCGAGTGGTGACGATTAAACAAAAATTGCGACCACTAGAGTGTTAACAGACAAATATATATATATAGTTTTGAACGGACATCATTTTCGTCATCTCCTGGGTAGGATCGATGGGCATTTGAAGAAATGTTTCGAAAATAGCGTCATGAGTACCTAAAAAGCTGATTTCCCTTAAGGGAAATCTGCTAAAAAAGACCCCAACTTTCTGATGTATGAATGGTTCCCCAGCTGTTTACTTTGATCTGATTTGAGTAAAGCATCTAGAAACTGTTTCTGGTTGTAGAATAAATTCATATTAAGCGATCATCAAAATATAAGAGCATTGAGATCCTGAGGTAATGCGTTATGGCGTGACCAAACACTTTTTATTATATCCATCTCTAAGGGGAAATTCGCTAATGCTGTTGTTCAATTTAAAATTGAAGCGGCAATAAACTACACCAGCCCCATCTGTTAGCAACTAGACCAACCAAGGATGTCCCCTGGAGAGTGCTGACCTCTACAGCCTACTTTGTGAATTCTACCTGAGAGGGCATCCTTAGGTTCAAAGTGCAGGAGATAAGGAGACAGGCTGGGACAGTCGAGTGACTAGGAGGTAGAGTAGTAGAGCTCCCGGGTACTGCAGCAGATTTAGCCTTTTCTCACGCCTGCCCTTTAGAACTTCCAACATGAGGGAGTAAAGGAAGGAACATCCAGGGGGAGAGCAGGATGGAGGAAGGAAGAGGGAGACCACCGTAGCAGCACCAGACAGTATCACCATAGCATCAGTATCCCTTAAAGTAATGCAAACTAACTCACTAACACATATATGCCCTGCATTAGCCCATCCCACAATATCTTGTAATTATTCAGCATAGAAATACATAGTTTGGTCCAGATATCTTGTGATTATTCAATATACTATTATGGTAATAATCGGTTTACAAATCATGGTCCTCCGGTATCAAATCGCAAATACAAACTTACATGAACCAGCACCTCTCTTAAATATTTACAAGTCGTTAGCGGGTAAGGCCGAAGGGCTTGTAAGTAAACAGCTGTATTGCGCTAAATGACGTTGAGGTTTTCTCCGATTTCGGGCAGCCCCCTAAGTTCAACGATTACGGGGTCGTACATAAACAATTCTGCATTGTGCTTGGCGACAGGTGAAATAACATTTTTTGCACACAAATGGAAAGGTTCTGCTCTACGTTACTCCCTATAAATCGAATGTAAATAACTAAATCTGGACTCAGAAGTCACTTTATATATTAGTTTACTGTTGTAAACAGGGGTCTAATCATGTAACCTCGTCAGAACTTATTTGATTTATAAGAAACCAAAATAAAGAAAACTCTGAAATAGTTTTTTTTTATTACCGCAGTTATGACTGTCCTTCCTCTCATGTGGCTGTCGGACACTGCAAGGCTAAACTGTTTTACCGGTCCATAGTCATAAAATTAGCAATATATACAAGGAATGCCAAAGCGCTAATATTAAAAGGAGCAAAAAAAAAGCAAAGAATCGTTAAAATATACTACTTTGAGATAGGGGTATAACAGTATAACCAAAGACTTTTATGACTTGAAACCAGTAAACATTTTAGTCTTGATAAATATATTAAATTTATTCTGAAACGTCGGCAGGGCTATCGTTGTATTTTCGGTTCATATGAGTAATTTCAGTCTTCGACGATCTTAGACTTAATTTTTTCATAAAATCTTTAAGTATCGTACTTCCGACTAACAAATGACAAATTACGACTGCTACAGAACAAATACACAGACATATTGTTGCGTAAACTACTTACATAAAAAAAAATTATATAGGGTTAATCACGTGTTTGAGAGGTGCGAGGTAGATGAAAGGAACCGCCCGAAGGTAGGACCTTTGGCGCCAAAGAATGTTCTCGGCGATACCCGTTTGGGATATAGACTTGTCATCTACAAAACCGGTCCAGCTCGCTCGAGAATTTAGTTTGTTCCCAGTTCTCATCAAGTGAATTACAGTGCGTTCAGTGCAGCTTTAGTGAAACGTGCTTTTAGTTTCGGTACATAGTTTTATGTAAAGACCAGTGCAGTGCCGTATTTATGTAAAGAACAGTGCAGTGCTGCGTTTATGTAAAGAACAGTGCATTGCCGTATTTATGTAAAGAACAGTGCAGTGCTGCGTTTATGTAAAGAACAGTGCAGTACCGTGTTTATGTAAAGAACAGTGCAGTGCCGTGATTATGTAAAGAACAGTGCAGTGCCGAGTTTATGTAAAGAACAGTGCAGTGCCGTGTTTATGTAAAGAACAGTGCAGTGCCGTGTTTATGTAAATAACAGTGCAGTGCCGTGTTTATGTAAAGAACAGTGCAGTGCCGTGTTTATGTAAAGAACAGTGCAGTGCCGTGTTTATGTAAAGAACAGTGCAGTGCCGTGTTTATGTAAAGAACAGTGCAGTGCCGTGTTTATGTAAAGAACAGTGTAGTGCCGTGTTTATGTAAAGAACAGTGCAGTGCCGTGTTCTTTGTGAAGATCAGTGCAGTGCCGTGTATCTGTGAACTACAGTGATTGTGAGTTATTGTACTGTGCAATAAGAAGTGAAGTGCATACTGTGAGTAATAGTTAGGAATAATTCACAAAGTGTGAAGAGCATTGTCAAATAAATTGTTCAGAGATAAAGCTTGTGTGTTTAATTTCGCAATCCAAAAGAACTCTAATAAACAACGTTATTTTTCTAATAAACTTAACAATATATACAAATCGGACTGCACCTTATTTTTGTAATCTAAAACATTCGGCGCACAATTGATGTAATATAAAGAATCACTTTAGAAAAATTTGCTAAAACCTTACTCTTAATAGTCATGCTGCCCAATTGAACTGAATTACAAATATTGATCCCTTCTTGGGTCAGAGTATTTAACATAATGCCCCCAAGACTGATAATTTAATTAATTAACAATTCTAATAACAGTAAAGACCCAATTTGAAAACGAAAGGCATACATTTAGGCTTGAAGTAATTAAGCAAATTGCTTTAGAGCTGTGTAAATGAGAAGAGGGCCGGCTGCGTAATAAAAGAACCACTGGGGAGCCAGTTACTGGCAGAGTACTGGCTGTTGGGAATAAATAATAGCTGTATTACTATTGGAATTGCTGTACTTCCGAGTTTACAGTAGTTATCGTCCCACTGATAGGCCTTATGGCAGACGCTTATAAGCTCTCGTACCCTCATATATATATATATATATATATATATATATATATATATATATATATATATATATATACACATTTGCCAATATGAGCCTTGAACATCATGTGCCAGTCCCATGAGTGAATGGCCAATTCGACATATATCACCCATTAACCAAGCAGAATCTGGAAAGAGTTGTCTTCAGTAGACTGACGATCCTCAAAAAAGTCCGTCACGCAGGGGCTCCGTAAACTATGCAGATTTCCCTAATGAACGTTTACAATAGATAAATCTACATACTGGTGACACTTAACACCACGGCGAATATTAATCGGATAAACACAAATACTAACGAGAAATTATTCAGTCAATTTTAATAACCTTCCGACGGGAAGCGTCTGAACAACGTCTTGTTCCTGTCTTGTTGTTGTAAACAAACAGGTCTGCCAAACTCTCAGAGCTGAACAGATAGATAGAAAGATTCTTCACCGAAAACACAAACAATTACTGAAATATATCTGAATATAACGTATTAATTTTATTGACAACTATTTTCTACATACAGTACTGTAATTTATAATGAATAAGAATAATTTTTATCTCAAACACTCAAATTTCAGTAGTCCAAGAACTAATGACAGGAGAGGGCGGGTGTCAACAGAACATATTTGCATGTATCTCGTATAACAAAGGTCTCTTGAAAACAATATATGGTATTTAAGCTTCGAATAAAGTGGCCTATTATATAATAGAGTATTATTTATGTGACATGAGTACGAGTGAGGGTTTGCTGAAGGCAAAATTTGAAAAATACAAATATCTCAGGTAATATTCAAAACAGAGAATGACTGCATATAACAATATTTATATTACATTTTATTTTCAATAGGATTGGTTCTATACAATTTTTTGATACGACGTATAGTTTTAGGTTTATTGAAAGTTTTCAAAAGAAGCTAGTTTTGTTCTTATTTAAAGTGATCCATAAAATAACTCAATAAGTATGATATCTATGTATATACATATGTTTTTGTGTGTGTTGTGTTTACAAAAATGTAAAAAAAAAAAAAATATCAATTTTTTTCGCAATTAATTCAGTTGAAACAAATAATACTCTAACTATATTATTTAATATCTCATAAAAATAACTGACATGGCAAACCTTGAGTGGCGAGTTCGATTCTCGCCTGGGCAAAGGAAATTATTTAGTGACGAAATTCATTAAATAACATCCTTAAATCCCACCCCGGCTAGAAAAGGGTGGTAACCTGTAGATAACCATCCCAATTAGCCTGAGTTGCAAAAAATGGACGTTAATAAATAATAATAATAATCATAAAAATAATATATGGCACATATGTGTTTTACCTTGTCACAAAAGGGTTAATGCTTGTAATCCTACTTGGAGGGATAGATCTTCAGTTAATATTTTAACAATTTGTTATATAATAATATATGCCCACATAAATAAATGTAAAATAAAAATATATATCCTTCCACATAGTGTTACTATGTAGAGGAAATGTTTAGCAAGGTTATTGATAATCAGAATTAAATTATTTATTAACGTCCACTTTTTGCAACTAAGGCTAATTGGGGAGGGTTATCTACAGGTTAACACCCTTTTCTAGCCAGGGTGGCACTCAGGATTTTATTTAATAAATTCCGTCACTAAATAAACTTCCTTTGCCGAAGCGGGAATCGAACTCACCACTCTAGATATACCATGTGAGATTAAACCCAACGCTTTAGCTCACATGGCTAACCTGACCCACTTGATAATCAAAGAAGCCTATTAGCGGGGTTTCTTTAGAAAAAGTAACTATCTAGGCTTTCTTTACTAATGTGACAAAAAGATAATTCAGAATATAATGTTTGCTATGCGTTGTATAAAGAGGAAACACTCGGACTTGCAAACGAAAGAAATCTGGTTATTGACGTTAACAAACAAAATCTGTCAGTTTTTAAAAGAATAATTCATTTCTCGAAAGGTTTAAGGTTGATATTGTCTTTCTTTACTATTTAAAAATGTGAGACAAAATTGGAGATATTAAAAAAAATTTGGGATATTCTCTACAATTTCTCTTGTAGGATATAACAAATTTGTATTTGATTAAAGTGTAATCACCAGTAATTAAAATTCACGCACACTGAATTCAAAATAACTTTAATATATCTTTACTAGAGAATCCAACTGCACAATGAATGATGTTGCACTCCGGTTAATGAAATAGTACTTTTTTTCTTTTTTTTTATGTGTAATTCCATAGCTGTTCCCCTAAGAATATCGGAGTCATTCACATAAAAGCAGAGAAAGTGCCCTTCTATAAAATTCATAGAACCCCGTTTACGCCCTGCTTGCTTAAACTCTCCATGTCATTCAACGAGAGGCAATTTTGAAGAAAGATATGAACCGTAAAATAAATATATTGTGTGCAAAGAGACTTCCCAAACATAAAATATGAATAAAAGCAATCCCCAAATGCAGACAACTCTTTTTTAGTATTCATATGATTGAATTGTTCAAATGCATGATAAAGAAAATTTGGATTGGAATTTAGGAATTGTATATTATGTCTTAGCACATTGCTTTTAGTTCATAACAAAAAAAAAATCAATATATTTACATATATTTATGTTCCATCTTTATATATGTTCCAGATATAAAGGTGTAAGGGGAGATTACTTTTTCATTTAAAAATATATATATATATATAATGTTGACAGCTTACAATACGATAGTTTTTTTAGAATCTGGTTAATTATAAACATGTTTTATTTGCATTTTCATTTATAGTTTTTTTTCTTATCACCATTTTAAAATAAATTATTAATGGCGGTTTGTTTATTTTAATTTTATTCAAAAACATGGTATTACAATTTTCATCTATTTGTTTTCTTTTTTTGGTACTGGATTTCTTTTTTATATTAAACGTTTGCAGTTTTGGATGATTTGAGTAATCATTATTAATATTATTCTCCGTCTTTTTTCTTTTGTGTCTATAGTTATAGTTATCTTTACAGAATTAGTCAAGAATATTAAAAACTTCTGTGTGGAAAATGGAGTTTTCTTTTTTATGACAACCAATTTTCCAGCTTTCTTGATCTCTGTTTCAAGTTAGTCTTCAAGGAGGCCGTTACTTCGAAATTGAATTCTTTATTTTGTTATAGTGCTTTGGCGGGGATCTGAGTGGAACTGTTAATGTTCTATTGTAGATTAAATTCTTCTTGAAGTTTAACTGATGACTTGAAAAGTAATTAATCATTCTTCCGGGAACTGTTTTCTTCTCATTCCATTTAAATTCCAATTTATTGTCTACAGCTTTGATAGCCTTAATTTAAAAAAAAAAATAATAATAATAGCTTTTTGTTAACTTATATCCCAGAAGTTAATTTATATATTGCCTTTACTAGTAAAAATTAGGGACGACTTGTCAATATTGCCCTCATGAACAGCTATAAATAAATTGACAATATATTTATGCACAATTTTTATGTGAATGTTGCATTCATCAATAATATCTGTCAGAAAGCAGATCAGCACTATACCAATTATAGAAAATGAAACACTATTGCACACTTTAAAGTTGTTGTTTAAATATTTTACCTGAAATAATCAAAATTTGTCGTCCAATTATTTATTCCTTCTATAAAACTATTTTTGGATTCCTATATTCATAATCTTGACCTCAGGCCACATAAATTGTAAAATGAGTTTTTACCATAAAAAATTAATTATATAATGGTTTTCAAATCAAAATATCTTTAGACATATTAGTTTTAAATCAACCCCTTCACAGATGATTAATTAAAATGAGCCTGCAATCTCATCATATTCTAAGAACTGATGCCAGCGGTTTTATTTTAAATACACCTATGTTTGGTTCTGATATTGTATCGAGGCTTGCCTTGTGAGTTACGAATGCTATACTCGTTTACTTATTCTTAATTTCAATTGCTTTGTATAGCCGGCACTGATTCTTCAGAAACCTAAACAAAACTCCTAGTAATTATAGAAAAGACACCACTCAATGGGGGGGGGGCAAATATGTAGAAATAAGATTCAGTGGTTGAGGAGAGTCTTTCATAAATTTAATTCTTCCAAAGAATTCTTCCTTGAATATAGAAAAACAAACAGAAAAAGCTCGGTTTATAATAAACAAATCTAAAACTAAACGCTACAAGAGGTTTTGGAAACCTTTGGTATAAAAACTAAACATTCTTGGTCACGATGAGTGGGGTCGAAAAATGTTATATGAGTAATCTTTCTTAAAATGTGATATTCTACACATTTTTTCTCTAGCTCGAATATAAACCGAATAATCGGGTTTTTTTTCAGTTTTTAGTTAACCTCAATTTCTATTAATACAATTTTCCCTGAAGTTGTATCAATAACCACCACGTGTCCAGCTTACATTTGTAGTCTCGTAATCTGCTCTCTGACACCTTTCCACCTTTTGTTTGTTTCTAGATGCCCTGGTAATTTAACAGTCTGTTAAATAGATATAGAAAGTCCGTCACGCAGGGGCTGCGTAAACTAAGCAGATTCCCCACGTGAAGTTTTACAGTAGAGAAATTTCACGAGAGTCGAGCAGTTAAGGAAACGGCCGAACTAGCTTTTGGTGGGAAAGTCACCTCCGTCAGCCGCCCAGATTTAATAAAAATGCAAATATCTCGGTTAATTTTCAAGATAGAAAATAAATTTATATAACAATATTTATAGTAAATGTAATTTGCAATAAGATTGATTCTGTACACTTTTTCGATCCGACGCATAGTAACTGAGATATTTCGAATTTTCGAAAATCCTCCCCGCTAAACCCCCACTCCCACTGGTCCGATTTCAGCCATTAACGAACTTGATCTTTCTTTTTACATGAAACGACTAAATGTCGAGTTTGGTACCGATCAAACCAAAAATTGCAACCGCTAGAGCGGTAACAGACAAATATATAGATAAATTGATATATATATATATATATATATATATATATATATATATATATATATATACACACAGTTTTGAACGGACTTCATTTTTGTCATCTACTAGGTAGGATCGATGGACATTTGAAGAAAAATTTCGAAAATTCCGTCATGAGTACAACCTCAATAACTGATTTCCCTCAAGGGAAATCTGCTAAAACCAAAGGTAACTCAAATGTGGCAACTCAATTCAGTCAAAAATCTTCCAGCGAATTACTGAATATCTGGCAATTGGTCTTCGGGTTTCTGTAGTAATACTTGAAGCATTAGAGGTGCCAATTGCCGTTTAATTGCTTTGAATAAGTGAGTGATTGAGGAATGCTTCACATGACATGGTAGTATAATGAAAAATGGGGTTAATATACCTATCTGAATGGACAATGGAGTTAATATAATGAATGGATATTAACATATCTAGAGATTAACTTGGAATCTATTGTAAATAAAACAATGGCATGGTAGTCGAAGTCAAAGGACCTACTGACTTTACTATCACTTACTGTTGACTGATAACGAGGCATAAGAAACCCGTGAGAGAAAATACCCCATAGGATATATAACGCAGTAAACGAAGCGAGAAATTAGAGAATGGGGCACGACAGAGATCTGTGTGAAATGTAGTCTGCTCCATTACGTAAATAAATGCAGACAAGAGTAAAATGCCACCTCGGATGAATCCCAGATGAAACAAGGGAATGTCATATTTTTATTAGCTAGAAAAGAATAATTCGTTTGGTTTAACTGCGCCATCTCTTATAAATAAATCTTGAGTCAAATGTAAAGGGATGTAAGACACCCCAAAGTCAAATATTATGGGTTGTAAGAAGCATACCATAGAAGATAGTTAAGGAGGCACAGAATAACAGTGTAGAACATTTAAAAAATTCGAAATATCTCCGTTACGGTAAGTCGGATCGAAAAATAGTTAAATGATCTATAATTATTGCTCTATAGATATTTTCTGTATCTTAAATATCAACCGAGATATTTGAATTTTATGGTTTTCAGCCTTCTGCAAACCCCCACTTCTACTAATGTTAAACTAACAATACTCGGTTATGTAATAAACCACATTATTCGAACATTAAATACCAAGTATTGTTTTCAAGAGATCTTTATTATACGACATATATGTAAATATGTTCTGGGTACCCCTCCCCACCGTCTTAAGTTTTTGGACTACTTAAATTTGATTGATTGAGATAAAAATTATTCTGATTCATTATAAATTGCAGTACTAGATATAGTAAATAGTTTTCAATCAAATTAATATGTTATATTCTGATGTACTTCAATAATTGTTTTTCTCCCCGGTGAGAGTCGGGTTGGCAGAACTGTTTGTTTACATTTCAAACGCTTCCCGCCGGGAGGGGAAAGATTTCTTAGTACCGTTTGTATTTATTCACTTAATATTCACGGTGGTGTTGTGTTAGCAGTATGTAGATTTATCTATTTTTAAACTTCACGTGGTAAATCTGCGTAGTTTTCGCAGCCCCTGTGTGACGGACTTTTATGTAGTGGGTTTGCGAGAATCGAACCAACGACTCTACGTTTTCCACGTTCGTTAAGATTACGCGTTAACTCCCATGGCTGACCTGAACCCCCCCCCCTGTGTTAAGTGTATGTATAATATAATGTTATTTCAGTTGATGTTTTCTTTGAAATAACGACCTCATTAAGCAAATATTGTACATTGCCTAATGTTTCACATCTCCATTACATGATTAATTAAATTTCCTACAATTTGGACGGGAAAAATGAAGTAGTTTGATCAAAAATCTTACCCGCTCCCTAAAATATTATTAATACGATTATCCATCAAAGATAATGTATGTGTGGAAATAAGAAGAATTTAATTATATATTCTATCTGATGTAATATAGAGCAAAATGATAAAACACATGCTCTCGGAAAACTTATATGAGAAAAAAACTATTTAGAAAGAATTCAGCCAGGAAAAAGCTCATATAGTAGAAAAATTTATAGACATTCTTTTTGTGTTCTTCCTCAACAAATATCATAAAAAGAATAAGTAAGGGAAAAGAAGCAGCCCTCATTGTTTCTGAATATTAAATTTATAGCTCACTAAGTTTAACGTGGTATGTAAAAACACTTCCCCTCTACCAGCTATTCTTGTCACGTTTTTAGCAGATTACCCTTAAAGGAAAACAGTTACTGAGATTGTATTTATGAAACGATTTCTCAAGCAAATCTCCGTCGATCCTACCTAGTAGATTACGAAAATGAGGTAAATTCAAATATAATAAATATGTTTAAAACATAAAGAAAATGTCATTGCATAAATGGCTTAAAACCATTTTTTAGTGTTTGCATTTTAAAATATTCTGCACTTTCTAATGCGAGATTTAAGTTTGAGGTTTGGCCTGATTCTACAAAAAAGCTTTATCAAGGACTAAATAAAGCTAAGGTTTGTCTAAAATTCTGTTAAAATTTAGAGGGGATTAATTCTGTTCTCGCTGTTTGTTCTGGACAATTACGTCAAAATTGTAATTCTTGTATTTCTGTCCGTTGGTTTATCGTTTTATTGAAAATGGCTAGAAGTATTTCAATGGTCTTTAAAACATGTAAGCCAACTGTTTCGAGGTATAACGTAAGATAAATGAGGATTAGATTTTTCAACTAAGAGAGGGGATTTACTTCAGTCCATATTGCTTTTAGCAGGAAAATGTTAAGAAAAGAAATTGTGTTTAGAAATGAAATTTTGAAAATTATTAATAATTCCTTTTTTCACTTCCAACTTCCGGTCGCCAAAAGAGATTTTATTTTTACTAGCACTGATATCCTGTTTTTACACAAATAGTTTTACATTTGCCGTCTCAGTGTCTTAATCTTTTGTTTACGAATCAGATAACTGTAGTGAACTTTTGGACTTATGGGGTTCTTGGAGAATAAATTAAAAAAAGGTCCCTGCGAGAGCCGTATTATATTTAATAAATAATTCCTTGGCCAAGGCCAATCTCTTACTTCTTTCTCAACGGGACAAGTTTCGAAATGGGAGCAGGAATATCAACAGACATGGAGATGTTAATAGTCTACGATACGTACCGCGAGAGGCGCTAGTTGTCCTGCAGGATAGGTACAGTCCGTACCCGACCTCAGTCCTTACCAGAAAACTTTGATGTAAACATTCTCTCTCTATTTACTATTTATTAACGCTTGTTTCTAACTATTGTTTTCTGTATATATTGATTTTAAACCCTGGTGTTTTTATCTTATTATAATTATAGGCTTCACGTTAGTTGTTATTCGTTTTTATAATACTGACAAAAAGTCCATCACGCAGGATCTGCGGAAACCCTATGTAACTTAAGTAGATTCCCACGTGTTGATAAGACACGCTAATGTTCATATCTCAAAATATTATATATCGCGTATGTTATAGATAAAATAAACATTTTCGAGATAAGAATCTTAATTAATGACGTCACCTCATAACAAATTTGCAAGTATGTCACATAATAAAGGTCTCTTGAAAAGTTTTAGGTATATAAGCTTAGACAAAAGAGGTTCATGATGTAAAATCTTATTTTTAATAGGTATGACATGAGTAGGAATGGAGGTTTACTTAAGAATGAAAACTAAAAAATCCAAATACCTCGGTTAATATTCATGATGGGGCTCAGGTTAGCCATGTGAGTTAAAGCGTTAACCTTTATCTCACATGGTAAACCTAGAGTGGCGATTTCGATTCTTGCCTGGGCAAAGGAAATTATTTAGTGACGAAATTCATTAAATAACATCCTAAAATCCCACCCTGGCTAGAAAAGGGTGGTAACCTGTAGATAACCCGTCCCAATTAGCCTAAGTTGCAAAAAGTGGACGTTAATAAATAATAATAATAATATTTATGATAGAGAAAATATGTATATAACAACATCAATGAGCATTTTCATTTGCAATAATATTTAACCTATACATTGTTTCGATCCGACGAATAATAACGGAGATTATATTGAATTTACGTCCACTTTGTGCTGCTACGGCTAATTGCCACCCTTTTCTTGCCAAGGCAGGTCTAAGGATTTTATTTAATGAGTTCGTCACTAAATAAATTCCTATTGCACAGGCGAAAATCGAACTCGCTCCTTAAGGTTAACCATGTGAAATTAAGACCAAGGCCTTAACTCACATGGCTAACCTCAGCTCCAAAGCAATTTTAATAAATTATACATTGGATTGAATTTAAAAGATTATACCATTCAATTCTTGACAAGTGCAACACTTCTTTACACATTCCTTGCTTATAAATTGCAGTAGGACAGAAGTTTACATGACAAAAGTTACTCGAAATAACAAAGGAAACATGTTTTGATTAAAAACTATGGTATTGGTAAGACTAATGCAGTGCCGAGTTTGTTCAGGATGTAGTGTTTGGATCTATGGTCACTGTCCAATTATTTCAGCAACTGTAGAGTGAAGCTGAAAGTTTATAATCAATAGCTGTCGGGCGATAACCTGGTCGGAATTTAATTATGGATGTAATCATGTATATTTCCTGTTGTAGAGCAAATAAGAGGAAAACATGACAGAAACTGATTGAAAAAGATCATTAATCTCTGAAATAAATTGGTATTGTGAAAATGTTGTATATTTGATTGAAATTAATTAAGCGAGTCTATTGTTTGACTTGTGGCAAGTGTATTAGGTTGATTAAGAATATTTTAATTCATGTTCTTCTTTTTGAACTAAAATAATTCTTTATGATCACTTTTTTTATTGCTAAAAGTTATGACAAGGTTTATATAGTCTACAAATATGAACTCTGTCACGCACGTTGCTGCGAGAAGCATTAGAAAACAATCTATTAGGACTATAGAAGTGGTGCGAACACTGAGTCTTGGAGCCATCCCATGGCTACATCTGTGCCTGTATCGAGGCCTCCGCAGAATCTTAAAAATGCTTTACGCTCAAAAAAGAAGCTACTGATCAGAACGAAAGTGTTGCTTGGGGGTCCTAGTTGCTCCAGTGAGCCCTGGACATGCGGGCACCATGTGTTGTCAAAAGCTCCCGCTATTTCAATTACCAAAGCGTACTTAGGATTGCCCTCGTCGCATTTTTTTATGATCCAGCATATTGTCCGGAATGTTTTTTCGCTGATCAGCCCTATAATGCTGAGAATGAGACTTCTTAATTAGGACCTCGAGATGTTTTTCCACGTCTGGCAAAAGGTGATTTGCTATATTCATGACAACATCTGGGGTAGTAAGGGCAATATCATTGCGGGACTCCCTTCTGGCATGTTAGAGGATCATGCCTGTCATTGGCAATGAATAACCCCTTCTCCAGAATCAATTCCGCCAAGATACGTTCTTGTAGATTAGTAATACGATATCCCCGTGCCAAGTTCCAGCCGTTACAGACTGTGTGAAGACAACGTGCAACGACGTCATAGCTATCTTGGGCGGGAGATAAAGACTCGAAGTGGAATTTCCCCCTGCCTTCAATGACCAACTTCACTACTACGGGTGTGTTGCTCATAAAGTGGTGTCAGTACAGACAACTAGTCGCCTGTTAAACGTATTAACGCCTGTTTAACGTCAAAGTTAAACGTATTTCAAGGGCGCCTGTTCTAACTGTAAGCCACGGTGGCTTCTATGCCTCCTGGCACGTTTACTGAGCTGCCAGCCTGCTGTTGCCCTAGTTAATTTTCACAACCCGTACAGACTTCGTTGCCAAAGAGGCATGTTTTATTATCGGCTACGAAATTTACAATCTTTAGAGGACTTAGATATTGTCTAACACCACGGTTCTTCAGCCCGCACGAAGCACAAATGGCCAAATTATTATTGCACTTTCGACCTATGTGTTCGTATTTTTGACAACTAAAACAGAGTGACTGTTCAATGAAAACGTAGCACGTAATGCATCAGTGAAGAACTGGCGTGCTTCTGAGCCTACCTCTACATCCTATTGAACGGTATGCTGAATCTTTGCTCCTCTTTTATGTGTGATTTATAAACTACAATAGTTGGTCTAGTTCTGTCCACATGATTTGCCGAGTTCGTGTTGCGGGAGTTGGAGGGCGCTTAGGAGCAGATAGAGGTAGCCAGAGTGGCCGACATGTCCTTGAAGAGGAAAATAACCGATTAAACCCCAACCTATTGAAAGAAGCTAACCGAATATATCAATATTATTATTATTTATTATCCCCCACTTTTTGCAACTCAGGCTAATTGGGACGCGTTATCTACAGGTTACCACCCTTTTTTAGCCATGGTGGAACTACGGATGTTATTTAATGAATTCCGTCACTAAATAATTTCCTTCCCAGGCGGGAATTAAACTCGCCAGTCTAGATTTACCATATGATATTAAACTCGCATGGCTAACCTGAGCCCCAAATATAACAATAGTTGTAAAATACGGGATCTACAGCGTGGAATAAAATATAAATGATGCTGGGTATTTTTTTTATACAAAAGTTCCCTAAAAATCAAGTAAACTACTTTTCTGAAAATGGTAATCGCCTATCTTACCTCTGAGTCCCATTTATTCTTTGTTCAGTATGATCTTTTAAATTTATTTCTAGTTAACTTAATATTTTCGGAATTCTTCTTTACACTAAATTTACCATATATTTCCATATCGTTGTTATGGTTTCCGTTATTTTTTGGATCTTGTCAGACTTTGTCTTTATTCGAAGGTAGACATCTAAAAATGTTTGTCCAGAAAGAGAGTAAAAGAGAGGAATAAATATACGGGATTAAATGAAATATTCATTTCGAAAGGAAACTCTCAAGGCAAATAAAGTCCCTTATAAATTTGTTTGACTTTGAATGAATATTTTAAAAAAAGAATACGACTTCTCATTTCTTTTTTAGGGTCTCTTAAACATAAAAATCTATTTGAGGTCTCCTATTCTCCAAAAATATATATGACAGAGGTCAATAGTTAATACCTCGTAAGGGCGTTGTAAAAAATGAGCATCTAATTAAATACATCAAATGACCAAGCAAATAAAACTAGTCTTGTATGGAGTAATACAGCTTTATGTAAAATTCACTAAAGCAGACTCACATGAAGGCTGAGCACGGAAAATACAACTAACATCGTCAATATTCGAAATTTAGCAACATTTAAAAGAAATTTTATTAAAATAACTCAACGAATAATATTTGTTAAGTAAAATATTTCCATGCAACGTAAAATAACAGAAATACTATGGTAATTTATGTGTCACCCTTTCTTTAAACAAGCCTCCTGGAGTACTTAGGTTTTACAGGTAACTTATAACTACCAATCTTGGTTATGAGAAAATAACAATTTCAACCTTTAAAACATTTCAGAACTAAAATACAGGTGACGTCATATAAAAAACTATTCTCTATAGCTCGCATAGTAAGAAACTAAGTAAATTAGAGAATACTTACAATTTAATCAGAATGGGAGATGTTTAGTTACATAATAATTAAATATAGAATGGGAAGTGGTAGCCATTTTCCTTTCTACTAGCATTTTTCATTCATCCTTATGACTCAAATTACTATAAAAGCCTCATCCCTGACGTCATCTCCATACTTAAGGAAATGAGTGTTCCTCAAGCCCAATAACACTTGCTGATATGCCCATTTAGTTAATGTTTATATCGAATGGCACAGCGTCCTCATTATTACTAGTTATTAAATTGTCTAATCCTACTTGGTACTTTCTGAAACCTCTATGTAGCATCGTTATGTATAACATTTCTTTGAAGTACTGGCCCCCACCAACATGGTTTCTACGCTTACTTGCTTGTTGATCCTTGCAGACTTTTCTAAACTAAATTCCTACCGGAAGCATTACACTACTCCTTACTTAATTGACTCCTTAATTTACTTTAATGCTTATGAGAAGAGCTAAAGACAAATTATTTAACCGCTCCAATGATTTTATTTATTACTTAATACGCAAGACCAATTGTTCAGTCGTCATTTCAATTTGAATCTCCCGCGCTCGCTGAGTTCAGAAACCCGCCACACATATGCAGATCACCAAGGCTGTGGCTTACAGCGGACACTCCTTTGCAGCTCAAGAAGGCATCGGCTAGTTACAAAGATACAGTTCAGTTGGTCTTAGACGCTCGCTGGGGTCGTTTCCACGGCCAGTGGGGCCTTGCCCCTCTCCCTCCGCTACAGATCACCGCTTCATAGAGAACCGCTTCATAGATAACTGCTCAGTTGGAATTCACCCGTGATAGAGTTACAGTCAGGTTTTCATCTCCCGCAAAGCTGCCATCCTGTGCGGATCACCGCAACCGGCTGGAAGTCGGATCTTCTACGGAACACAGAACATAGCAACGGAGGAGGACTCCACTTCTAGGAACGTTTCGTTTCCCGCAGGTGCCTATTTTAATAATGCTAGCATTATTTGCGCAAAGTATCAAATGAGTACTCACACAATAAAGGACCTATCGCTCATTCTATGTATATATGTATATATTGCCGCTAAATTAGTTTATAAAGTTAAGTTCTTTCTGTTTCGTGTTCAACCTCTATTTATAACGTGTATTATATGTAGTTTTAATCAATTCAATATACTTGATTCTTAGGAGAACTCAAATAGTTATTTGTGTCATTTCCCCTCATCTTTCCAATAGAAATACAAAATGGTTCAGTCTAATGAAAATCGCGTCATGAGTACGACCTCTATAGCTGGTTTCCCTTAAGGAAAAATCTGCTAAAAAAGCTTTGTAGAAAATGATTATTCTGCAAATTTCCAAAAAAAATCCTTTCCATATGTTACGGCACTCTGTTTAAAACTGTAAGTAGTTCGCAGTCAATATTACAGGACTATATACTTACCAAGAATAAAATAAAACACAAGTAAGAGCAAATACTCACAATTAGACATTGCCTCTCGCGTTGCATCATAAGTCAACTTTATACTAGATAGCTACTATAGTGATTCTGTTGGAGATGGTATGGATGGTGGAGGTATTTCCTGGTCCCCGGGGGCACCCTAAGCCCTTCCCTAGAATACCTTCTTAATGGAGAGGATCAACCTTCCTTAAAGTCCCTTACTTAGCAGAGCGGCGTCCCAAGTTAATGGCTTCTTCCAGCTCAGCTTTTTGTGCTACTTCCGTTCTTTGTTTCGAGTAAGATACTTTCAATATTTAATTACCTTTAATACAAAGTATATTCAAAATAAGGCTCGTTAACGAAATTCAGAAGTTTATTTAGAGCTTAGTAGCATAAGAAGAGATATATTTAATAAGTTGAACTCCTTCACCATAAAGTGTAGGTTATAGTAATATAGAACCAATTTAATGTTTTTGTTTCACTGGTTTTTCAATGTGTTGCCTCAACCTAAAGTCAATAGAGGTTTATAAGTAAAAAAGTCCGTCACGCAGGGGCTGCGTAAACTAAGCAGATTTCCTACGTGAAGTTTTACAATAGATAAATCTACATACTGGTAACAAACACACCACCGTGAATATTAAGAATGGTTCATGATATAACAGTTTAATAATATTATAACGTAAGTAGGAGTGGGAGTTTACTGAAGGCCAACAACTGTAAAATCCAAATATCTAGGTTAATATTCATGATAAAGAAAATATGTATAGAACAATATTTACAGATTATTCAATTTGCAATAAGATTCGTTCTATACAATTATTCGATCTGACGTATAGTAAAGGAGATATTTCGAAAATCCTCCCCTCTAACCCCCCCCCCTCCCACTGATCTGATTTCAGCCATTAACGAACTTGATCTCTCTTTTTACATAAAACATTTAAATATGGAGTTTGGTAACGATCTAGTCTAGAACCGATCTTATTGCAAATGTAATGTTCTTAAATGTTGTTTTGTACATTTTTTCACTATCTTTAATTCTTTATTATGAGAATATCTCTATTATTTTCCGTTTAGTATTATTTCTTTCTTTATCAATTATTTGAACTTTTTCAAAATTGAAGGTGTGTCCCTTGGAGATAGAATGATCAGTCAAAGCAGCTTTTCATTTATTGTCATTTATTTATTATTTTATTTTCATTATCGTCAATACTTTTTAACCTTTTATTCAGCAGATGCAAGGATTCACCAATATAAGTTCCATTCTAGGTGTTACAGCTTATTTCGTATATATTATATTTAGATTTTGATCCTATTACTTTATTTTTAATTCTAGTAAAATGTTTTAGGATTTTATTATTATATTTCCAGAACATTACAAATTAGTTTTAATTTTCTATATATTTGTGGGTGATAGTTGAATGAATAGAATGATCGTAATTTTATTTTAACCTAGTTCTCTTTTAAATTTTTTTTTACTATTTAAGTTAATTATTTTTACTAATCTGTTTGTGGTTTACTGGCGCTAAAAATCTGTTATTGAGGTTTGTTAAAAAAAAAAAAAGCTAAATATAATATGTACATACTCATAGCAAGCGTATTGGTCATTAACAAATCAGATAAGGCCTTGTTAGAAACAGAATCATCCTGAAAGAAAGGAATATTACTAAATTTTAGCAGATTCCTCTTAGAGGAAATCAGTTATTGAGGTCGTACTCATGACGCGATTTTTGAAAAATTTCTTCAAATGTCCTCGATCCTATCCAGGAGATGACGAAAATGAGGTCCGTTCAAAATTAAATAATCGCTCTAGCGGTCGCAATTTTTGTTTGATCGTACCAAACTCCATACTTAATCGTTTTATGTAAAAAGGAAGATCAAGTTCGTTAATGGCTAAAATCGGGCCTGTGGGAGGGGTGGTTTAGAGGGGGGAGTTTGAAAAATTCGAAATATCTCTGTTACTATACCTCGGATCAAAAGATTGTAAAGAACCAATCGTATTGCAAATTAAATGATCTATAAATATTGTTGTATGGATATTTTCTGTATCATGAATATTAAGCGAGATATTTGGAATTTATAGTTGTCCGCTTTCAGTAAACCCCCACTCCTACTCATGTTATATTAATAAGCTGTTATATCATGAATCTCTTCATTAAAAGGTTAAATAAGGAATATTATTTTCATTGAACATTTACTTTGTGAGATATATGCAAATATGTTCTGTTGATCCCCCCTTGTTTGTTCTCGGATTTCTAAAATTTAAGCAATTGAGATAAAAATTATTCTGATTCATTACAAATTATGGCAGTAGCTATGGTAAATAGTTTTCAATAAAATTAATATGTCATGTTAAGATACATTTCATTAATGGTTTTTATTTCCGGTCTTGAATTCAGGTTGGCTGGCCTGTGTTGGTTTCAATTCTGACACTTTCGGTTGTAGTTATTAACTTCTTACTGAAAGATTTCTCATTGCCGTTTGTATTTATTCCCTTAATATTCGAGGTGGTGTTATTATATACAAGTATATTTATCTATTGTAAGTGGGGGTGGGAAATCTGCTTAGTTTACGTAGCCCCTGCGTGACGGACATTGTTTAATTTTAATTATTTTTTTGTTTGCAGCTGGTCGGTCCCCAGTTCATCCAGGCGATCCAGCCGTCCCTCGGAGATGAGTGGACAGACGAGGTGGCAGCTGCCTGGGTCCTGCTCTTTGCTCACATTGGCTTCGTCATGAAGGGAGCTATGGGCGAAGCTGCTGAGGAAGCTGCTAGGGAGAAGCAATAGCATTCGCAGCGCCGGGCATCCACCTCCAAGCGCCGCTGGAGCCTTGCTCGGTCCTCAAACAAATAAACAACAACAAATAATGGTCATTTCCAAGCAGCAAATAGACTAACACCAATTGGTACAAGAGGTTACTACAAGATTGAGCTTAGAAGTTTATTCTACAATTGTTTTTTATTTTCAAAAATAAAATTTAAAGCAGAGCTTGGGGGTTACATTCAATATAAATATAAAACAATTTTTCCAAATATGTAAAGTGTATTTTTGCAACACCCCTTACATAGTAAGTTGTAAAATAAGTCTGTAGCGTTTATCAAAATTTCAATTTAATCCTCTCTGTGTTTATAAAATCATGTTTTCTTGGTCAATAATGTTTATATATAGTAAAAAAGGATTAGTTAAGTTGCCAAGTTGGAACAATTAAAGGCAGAGGTTGAGCAAAAGCATCCAGCATTGGCTAATCGCAAGAACATAATTTTCTATCACAATAATACCCATCCTCACTGTCTTTGCAGACCAGGCAGAAATTATTGGAGTTTGGCTGAGATGTGATCCCCCACCCACCCTATTCACCAGACCTTGCCCAAACAGTTTCAAAACTCTCTTAACAGGAAACACTTTAATTTGCTCATAGGACATAGCGCAAAAATCTGAGAAGTTCCGGGAGGACGGAATTAAAAAATGGCCTGAAAGATGGCAACATCTAATAAATCAAAATGGGTTATATATAATTGATTAAAAATATTTTTTACAAGAATCTGAAGTTTTTATTGAATTCACCAGGAAAAAATGCTACGAACTTATTTTACTACCCAATACTTAATATGCCAACATTCTCTGCATGCATCTAGCACAGTTTTGGTAAAATGTATTTGTCAGAAGTTGTTTTATATTTCTTTACTCTAACCATCAAGCACTAAACTACTTCATTATACTTAATGTTTCTATGTAAAATCAATATCGAATCAAAAAATTAACTGAGTTGTTTTTTAAGTGAACAAATTCATTCATGTTATGTAACACCTGTCTCGATCATTTAAGAAAAAGTATAATCTATTAAAAATCTGGTGTACATTACGAAGGATAAACTTGTCTAATAGATCCATTTTTAGAAAGTTGTATAAAGAATAAAATTATTTTTTGGAGGAAAAATAGCCCAAAAACAACTAATTTCATTGAAAAAATGAAATAGATTGAGCTGGAAGAAAAGATACAACAAATTTGCAATCTTGACTAGAACCCTAAAATGAAAATGGAATAATAATTTTGCCACCATTGAAAACAAATAGTAATATTTAAATACTATGAAAATTGTTAAATTATTCCATGGTAAAGAAGGCATCAATATTTTATTCAAAATCCAAAATTAATAAATGATTGTGATTGTATGTATAAAATTTGAACCAATATAACTAACACACATTCTGAATAGCTAAATTTTCAATATTTTTAAACAACATTGGTTTGTTTGTTTAAGTACATTGAAAATGTTATATTTTTGAGTGCTCTCTCACTATCTTTCAGTATTAATATAATTTTTGGCTGAACAACCTATGAAGGGCCAAGGCATCCCAAGGGCTTTGGCATGAGGGTCAAATGGTCAGATAGACAATATACAACTGGTAATACCATATTGCAGTGGTATTACAGACTAATGGTCGCTGCATTTTTTATTTAAGTGGCTACTCAATCATGATTATGAGTAGGCTGAAGGGAAAAGGATTCAGCCCAACCCCTAGGCCAGTAACAGCACAGCTAAATAAAATCTAGTGTGCACCCCTTAGCCTTGAATTTAGCACCAGAATACAAAGAAATATATAGATACCCACACAAACTTCAAATCTTTGATAGGAGACACTCATTGAAAATGAAAAACATTCCTCCTTCCTTTCCACAACTATCATTCTATGGTTGAAACACTGACTATATTCTCTTCATTCTGTTCCTTGAACTAAACTGGGAAAGGCGTCCAATATCAAAATTTCTTGGATCAATGGTCTTTAAAATAATTTTCCAAAGGACATAATTGAAATTTCTTTTTAATTTTTTACCTTGAATTGATTTGTTATCCTTTTAAAGTATTAAAAATGAACAATGAGCTGTAATAATTATATCCAGACATTTTGGCCTTTACTACACATACTGATAGTAATGGCAATTACTAAATAAATATTAATTGTTTGATATGACTCAAGAATCATTCATAAATGTAAGGTCACTGGTCACTATTCATAATGATTTTTATTTGGCACTCCTTATAAACTGTCGATGTAATTCCTTAAGAAGTAAATTATGATAATAATAACTAATATCTATATTATAATATAGAACTATATTTGCCCATTACGAGATTGTATCTGCTTCATTGTTTTTTTAAGTTAAATACAATAAATATGAATATTTCACTGAAAAATCAAAAATTAAAGACAACGATTTTATTTGTATCAATGCCCATCAATTTTGTAAACAAATGTTTATCAGGTATCAAGTTTACATTGAGCCAAATGATAAAAGGAAATCAAAATATGTCTCTCATAACTTAGATAGTCCTCAAGGATATTAATTGCTATCCTAAAATACGAACACATTTTCCAAAGTGTAAAAGAAAAATAAATCCAGATTTGTAAAAATAGATTCTTTTGATAATTCAAAAGAGCAAGTTTGTACATAAACTTTGACTTTGAAGTCATTATATATTTTAATAATGAAGACATTTTTATTTTTTATTTTAAGCCTGTAAGATGTTTTTTATCTGTGTCTATGATGTGCTATGGAAATATGAATTTGTTTACATATGTGTGTTTGTATGTGTGCTTTTTAAATAAAAAATAAGCTTATAAACTTTTAATCGGAGGTGAAATCTTTAAATGTCTGTACAAATATTGAGAAAAATAAATCACATTGTGCTTCAAATTGAATTACACCTCTATATTACTTTCTGCATTACTTACTTAATTGATTGAAAAAAAAAAAAAATAGTTAAAAAAATAAGAATATGTGTCAAATTTTATATTTATGTATCAAGTAACAAATAGTAAAAATCAGAATAAGATTGATTGTATAAATACTTCATTCTTAGATGTATATAGATGAGTAATATGTAATGTTTTAAAGTTCTTATTTTTAAATATATTTTTAGATAGATTGTAGATTTATTTTTACGTTTTAAATATTAATTTTTGTATAAATTATGCCTAATAAACTAAGGTTGTCAGAAGCAAACGATAAAAGTTTTTGTGGCATTTGTAGGAATGAATATTGTATTAAGGACACTTAATCTCATGACTTGTTTTGCTATTTTCATTATTACGAAACCAATATAAATATATAGCTTCATTTCAGGCCACTGAATAGAACTTTTAGTATCAATCTTTGCTTCTGAACAGCCAAATTATTATTCAATGAATGTACTGGAAATAAATGTTTTTATACATTGTTTCTTCTACGAAAACTAAGATATACAGTATGTGTGTGGGTGTGAGTGAATGAGAGGCTGAGAATGTATGAGTGTGTGTGTGTGTGTGCATGATATTTATATATATATATATATATATATATATATATATATATATATATATATATATAAATACATGCACACATATAATCTGTATATTTTTTTTAGAAATTAGGGCAACATGTAATCATACAAAACTTGGTGTTTTGTACATCATCAGTTTTTGTTATTTATTTTCTTGTTATTACTTGAAGTATTATTTATTCAACTTATGAGCTTTGAAAGTGAACTTTTTTTCAAGTGTAAACATTAGTTATGAATATATTTAAATATTTTTAATAATCATTAAATAATCTAAAAATACTATAAAATCTTTTAAGTTTTAATAAGTTCTTTAGTCGTTACCTAACTAAATATGGGAGTTGGACAGTTTTATACTGATGATGAGCGTAAAGAATAAAAGGTTGCTTACTGAAACATTTATAATTCAGACAAAAACATGTGCAATATTTATTAATATGGAAGTACTCTTTGAAGTTTTTAACTAGTGTTACCAATTTATTTTATATGGTAACTTATGACATATACATGTATACATGGTACTAATTGCATTCATTAACCAAATGAAAAGCCATAAATGCTACTAGTGCTAATAATTCTTTAAATTTTGTGATTTAAATAGTACTACAGCCACAAAAATCCCTTATATTGCTAGGGCACATTTGTGTGTGTGCATTTGAGTGAATAAATCACTACCACTACTGGTGTATTTTCATGGTTGAAAATAGATATTCATCCATTAGTAACTTCTGTGTCAATTACTCAAACACATAATTTATATAAATGTCTCGTAAATGTAGAGAGCTGGCAACACAATCGTAATGAAAATGCCACATTTGAAAGCGTATCGTCAATTTTTTATGTTATGTAGTTGATACTGACCGTGAAAATCACAGACTCAAGTTTAAAACTGTCCACAGTCTACAATATTAAATTGACTCTTAATATTTTCCATTTATGAAAAGGACTTAAAAACCATCTGAAATTCCTTTAGTACTGACTTTAATTTGAAATAAATAATGTTGGAGTTATAGTCTCTGAAAGCATGTTCTGAAATAAATGGTATTTGTGTTGGTGGCCTTAGTTGAGTTGGAAAATGCGCTATTCTATAAATTTCTAAAAAACAGCTGATACCCACATTATATTTTTGTCTTGAATATTAAATTATTCAGCATTATAATTAAAGTAGAGAATAGTAGGCTTATGTGTTAATTTCATGAAAATAACTGAAATGCATGTTTTAAACTGCTTAAAAGTTTTAAAAAACATTATTTTATGTATATTTCCAGCAATGATTCCAAGGTCCAGTGTTCCTTGATAAGCTCATAAAGATGAATAAATGAACTCAATGGTGTTGGTAATGCTTTAACAGAACGTAGTTGTAGTCTAGCAGTTAGGTCTTACCCAGTATATAAACAATATATACAATAGATGGTGGCCTAACAAACTTGTATCATAATTAAATAACTCATGTGATAAATAAGTAGCTATACGTCAATGTTAAGAACAGCTAATCTCAAATAAAATGGAAATAAATGTTCATAAGATACCGTGTTCCCAAATCCTTATTATACATCCTTTTATTCATTCCTGAAAACTAAAATTCAAGAAGAAGTCCAAATATTCAAGGTAAGGTATTTAACAAAAATAATACCATTCTTTTTTTCTTTTTTTATGATAGAGAAATTGCTCAACAGTCACCTCTAAAAAAATATTTACTTTTCAAATGACAACAGAAAAATATGGATATTATTAGTAGTTCAACATAAATTAAATTAATCCCTTTGGAGGTTATGTGCCAGAGGTAAACATTTATTTATTAGAATATTATGAGGGTCACACAACCAGGGGTGTAAATCTAATCTTACTGTTACTGGAGCTAGATAAAACACATTCACTGCAGGTCCAAAGAGTGAAAATGAGAAGGATTGAGTATGTACAATCTGCATTCTCATCTTTATAAAGCATAATAAAACAACAACCAGACCTTATTTTGCTACAGCCTGTCCTATGAAATATATTTAAAATATCCAATGAAATAGTGAAGGCCCTGACAATGAAAGTGCCGATATCGATTATGAAATTAATTATCCCTGTTGGTTAATAAATAAAGCAAGATTCGAGAGATAAAATAAGATTTAATACTCAAACATAATCTCCCTCAACTCAGGACTCAGTCTAACTCAGGAAGTACAATATGGCGGGGAACATACACGTTGCCTACGCCTTATATATTATATAGTAAATTAGAATTACAATATTAATAATCCCAACTAGTGTCAGGTAATGAGAAATAGCTGGAAAAAAAAACAAAATAATTGCCATTAAGAAGGGTGTTGGAATTATGTCTCTGAATAAATATATTTCACAAACAGTGGTTCTAATCAGAGCAAGGAAGATGCTAGCTTTGTGTTAAATAAGCATCATCTTCAGATTGTATCCTGAATACAATACAATTTTAAAAAGGTATGTCTCGCAGGTACTGCAATAAAGTAAGCAGATTTCCCTCATGAAGTTTAATAATAGATAAATCTACATACTGGTAACACAACAACACCTTGAATATTAAGTGAATAAATACAAACGGTAATAAGAAATATTTCCCCTCCAGGCAGGAAGCGTCTGAAATTTAAACAAACAGGTCTGCCCGACTGTCACCAGAAAGAAAAACAATTACTGAAATATATCAGAATATAACATATTAATTTGATTGAAAACTATTTACTATATCTAGTACTGTAATTTATAATGAATCAGAATAATTTTTATCTCAATCAATCAAATTTAAGTAGTCCAAAAACTTAAGACGCTGGGAGGTCACCAGAATATATTTGCATATATGTCTTATAATAAAGATCTCTTGAAAACAATACTTGGTATTTAAGGTTCGAATAATGTGGTTTATTACACAACCAAGTATTGTTCGTTTAACATGAGTAGAAGTGGTGGTTTGCTGAAGGCTGAAAACTATAAAATCCAAATATCTCGGTTAATATGCATAATACAGAAAATATGTATACAACAGGATTTATAAATCATTTAATTTGCAATAAGATTGGTCCTATAGAATGTTTCAATCTGACTTATAGTAACGGAGGTATTTTGAATTTTCAAAATTCCCCCCCCCTCCCACTGGTCCGATTTCAGCCATTAACGAACTTGATCTTCCTTTTTACATAAAACGATTAAATATGGAGTTTGGTAAGGATCAAACAAAAATTGCGAGCTCTAGAGTATTAACAGACAAATATATATATATATATATATATATATATATATATATATATATATATATATATATATATATATATATATATATATAATATATAAAATTGTGTTGATGTTTTCGACCAGGTTATATTTATATATGGTGTTGTTTTTTTGGAGGTTTGGTGAATGTTACAACCCTGAAGAAGAGAAAATAAAATTCTTGAAATATCGACATAAACTAAGATTTTTTTCACTAACATTGAACAAAACTCCAAAAAACAACACTATATATATATATATAAATAATTTTGAACAGACCTCATTGTCGTCATCTCCTGGGTAGAATTGATAGATATTTTTCAAAACTATTGAGTAAGGGAAATCTGCTAAAAGGTAGAAGTTTTAAGGTGGGTTGTAGTAAATGGAAACATCTAGCAAGCTTGACAGATTAACTATGAAAACTCTGGAAAATACTTTTTGTAAACCCAAAACAGGAGTTGATATTTTATAGTTTTGACATAACTACTGGCCCAACACATGGACACCATCATGTGTTTTAAACAATGGTTGTGATGGTCACCTTGCCTAATAGTATGAATCTACAAAATAAGGATAAGCCTTGGTGGGACCTTATATTTTAGGCATATGCTTACAATGTACAGATCACAACTTGAGTAGCTGTAAGTAGAGTAGGATTTCTGCTTTAGGAGTGATTGTGGTACGGTCACTTTGGAGAACAGGGGGGTTAATTTCCTGGGTATAACAATCTTAAGTACCTGAGAAAGATAGTAATGGTTACCAATAGCTTCAAAGCAGATACAAAAGCCAGAATTAAGAAGAAGTATGGCCAAGGTGTTCTAGTCCCAAAGAAGTTCACTGCATACTAATTGTAAGATATAAATCAGTCATCAGACCATCCGTTAAATGTGCCATTGGATTCCAGAACTCTGAGCAAGGAAACTGGAAAAGCCTTTCTGATTTGAGGAGAAGCCACTTCCTTGCAGTATTATAGCAGGTGTTCCTATCTTTTAATCATGCCTTCTTCTCTAATCTTTTTTAAATTCTGATTTTCACAGGCATTCTCTGATTATTCAGCTACCCTCTATTGTAAGAGTTGCCATTTCTTCTTTTCTGGGAGCATTGGATTCCTTCTTGAAGTGTGTTTTTTATTTTCAAAATCTATAAGGGTGTATTTCTTTTCGTTTTGGCTGCTAGCACGTGGAGTACAATGTAGATATATAATGCACAAAATGGTAGTTTCCAATATTTGAATTATTTATAGGCATAGGACTGAGTATATGGGTTCTTTGCTCCAGGAATAGCTTTGAGATAAGACTTTCTTTTTTGAAACTATTAATGTTTTGTTTGGCATTCCTTTGAATAGGGTTTACATTTATCATAAAAAATGTGGTATCAATGTTTTTTCTGTGGCAATATGGCCCCTACCTTAAACACATTTTACATCTGAGCACGGATCTTCAAGAGAGAATTTCAGCATTACCTACAAACAACTTGTTTCTCACAACAAGAAGAGGGCCAAAATTAAAAAAATTCTTTCACCTAGAGTTCGTAAACTACGTAGATTTCCCAGGTGCTGAAATGACACATTGGTAATATATATTTTATATATATAATTTTAACATCTGCCTGGGCATCTTTATATATAAAATTGTAACGTCTCTCAGTACATTCATTTTTTTTTTTTTTAAATTTCATAATACTTTTTCGTTTCACATGGAATTAAATATCAACGATTTTTTAGCTTAGGTGTCGGTTTGTTTGTTAGCTTTTCATGCTCAAGCTGCGGAACCAAATTTTACGAAACTTGGAACATGTATTAATACTAACCTAACTTAGACTTTAGGCTATACTAATATTCTCTTGAGAAGAAAAGGACTGGGGGTTAAAGGGAGGCCTAAAATTAAAAATAGTGATATTTCATTTCCTATTGGTTTTTCAGCAAATATGAACATAACAAAAGTTGTTTATTTTGTTATTTAGAGTAACTTCTTTTATATACACTTTTGTCATATAACAAAGTATAAATGAGATATATGCTAAAAACTAAAGTGGGAGTCATCAATTTTATTGGTCACCAACAACTTAACCGAATTTGACAAAACTCGGTATATGAATTAGCATTAACTCTTCCATGACTATAAGCCTATACTAATGTAGGTAGGATGAAAAAATGTTGGCTACGCTTCCACTATAATTATTATTACTATTTGCCTTCCATTATAGTGGAAGCGTAGCCAACATTTTTTCATCCTACCTACATTAGAAGTCACTTCCACCTGCCAGAATACCAACTCAGCCTATATTAAATTTGTGGGGGTCATAAGGAAGAACTGAAATGAATAATCATAATTCATCTTTCATTGGTTTTTTAGCAAATGTGCACATAACAGAAGTCGAATTTACTTCTTTAGAGTAACTTTTGTTATTTACACTTTTGTCGTGTAAGAATTTATGAAGATAGTAATTTGCATAGAACTGGGATCTTAAATGATTAGAAGGTTGGTTGGGAAATCTCTGTGAAGAGAGGGGGTGACAGACATTCTGTCTTCTCACTGCTAACCTTACACTACAGTGAGTTGTATAAGCTATTAATATAACAGAAGTCGTTAAAAAAAGCATCCATGAGACGGGTAATATAAAAATATTGTGGATAGTAAAGCTTTACAGACGACTGTAAAGGCAATAAACCGTAAATACTGAGATAGGGAAATGCATAAATATTATGCAAAGTAAAGCCTTACCAAAAAAAATATCATTCAGCCTCAAATGATTTCCTGAGCAATGCCGGGTATCTTAGCTAGCTAATATGTATATTTTGCGCTTGGAGGTAAGGTGGAACAAGTGCAGTTTTTATAAAATTTGAGGATGACATATATTTAAAATGCTAACAATGTTATTTCTAAAAAATTCCACCACACAAGGGCTGCGTAAACTAAGCAGACTTCCCTCCTGAAGTTTAACAATAGATAAATCTACATACTGGTAACACAACACCACTGTGAATATTAAGTGAATAAATACAAATGGTAATAAGAAATCTTTCAGTAAATTTTAATAGTTTCCTGATGGGAAGCATCTGAAATGTAAAACAATTACTGAAATATATCAGATTATAACATATTAATTTGATTGAAAACTATTTACTATATCTAGTACTGTAATTTATAATGAATCAGAATAATTTTTATCTCAATCAATCAAATTTAAGAAGTCCAAAAACTTAAGACGAGGGGGGAGCACCAGAACATATTTGCATGTATGTCGTACAATAAACGTCTCTTGAAAACAATATTTGGTATTTAAGCTTCGAATAATGTGGTTTATTATATAACCGAGTATTGTTAGTTTAACATGAATAGAAGTGGGGGTTTGCTGAAGGTTGAAAACTGAAAAATGCAAATATCTTGGCTTATATTCGAGATAGAGAATAAATGTATATAACAAAATTTATAGTAAATTTAATTTGCAATAAGATTGATTCGATAGACGTTTTCGATCTGACTATAATAACGGATATATTTTGAATTTTCAAAATTCTCCCCCTCTAAACCCCCCTACCCCCTGGTCCGATTTCAGCCGTTAACAAACTTGATCTTTCTTTTTACATAAAACGACTATCAAACAGTGATTGCGGCCACAGACAAATATATATACTAGCGGATCCAACATTGTCCTGCATGATATTTCAAGCAATTAGGATATTAAATTTAATAAGATACTATTAAAACACAAAAAACAACTGTTGTTATGTCCTAAAAACAAATAGTAAATGAAATATCGGGAATTTTTTATTCAGGTCTTCCTTGTAACCCCGTCCCGTTCGAACCTAAAAAATTTAATATAGCTTATAATCAAGGAAGAATTAATGCTAATTTACATTTAGAGTTTTGTTAAGTTCGGTTCAATCATAAATGCCCAATAAAATTGTTGGCTCCCACTTTAATTTTTTAGATTATATCTCGTTTATACTTTGTTATACGACAAAAGTGAATATAACAAAAGTTACTCTAAATAATAAAATAAACAACTTTTATCCTGTGCATATTTGCCGAAAAACCAATAGGAAACGGAATATCACTATTTTTAATTTTAGGCCTCCCTTATAACTTCCACTCCTGCTCCATCTGCCGTGCTGATTTGTGAATCTAAACCATCCAGGGTGTCACCGAAACGGATACAAAAAATTTCATTCAAATCGATCCAGCCATTTAGGAGAAGTTGAGTGACATACACACGTACAGTAAATTATATATATATATATATATATATATATATATATATATATAGATATATATATATATAAAACGGAAGAATTGATTCAAAATAAATGCTGATTTTCAGAAATTCAATATACTACAAGAGGCAATTCTCCCTCATATCAGACAATGATATTCATTCCCTAAAGTATATTATAGCTTCTGTGCAATCTGGTTAACTCAAAAATGTAAAAAATGAGTTTGGTATGCTCAGTTCCATCCATAACACTAACTCACCACACATTTCTCTACTTTGGCACAACTGAAGGTTCTCAAGTCCATCCCTATCGTATCAAAGTAAGTGGCTGGTAGCGATCTCACCTCAACTTCACGTTTTCCCTGGTGTTAATTGTTTGTCTGCTTCTGTGAAGGACTTCCTAAAGCTCTTTTGTCAAGCTCTACAAGTCACCATTAGATATCATGTTAATTTCTGTCTTTTTGGCCCTTGTTTTGGCCAAGTTAAGCAACAGTTAGGACAAGGAATTAAAGAAAAATAGTCCTGAAGAAGTAATAACTTTATTATGAACTGATAATAGGCAGAACTCTACAATTTTACTTTCAACAGTCAATAACTTGATAAAATATAGCATAGGGAAAAATATGAATGAGCGCTTTTAATCTTTAAGCTGATAACGCATATTATTTAACAGATAATTTAACGACATAGAAAAATACTAAAAAAATTACTTGTATGTTTAAAAAAAAAAAAAAAAAACACTAAGTTACAAAACATATTTATTATTTGATAAGTTTCAAATTTAACACATCTTATAATTGCTAACATTTGCTTTGCAATTATAGAATGATTCACAATGTAAATAAATCTCAAGAATAAAACCTTCAAGCTTGGAATTTATAATAAATTATAACTTAAAAATTTATTAAATATATTAACAATCCAAGCAAAGGTAAAAACTAAAAAATAAGAAACGTACTATGAATTTCTTCTGGAACAATGACCCGTTTAAAATGACAAGAAATACACTTCAACAAACCTAAAATAATTTTGATTAAAATAAATGGGAAAAACTATATTTAAAAAAATCATGTTAAATAAAATGGAAATGAAGTTCGAAAAAAGTAATTAATAATTATAATACAAAAAGTCTAATTATCTCAAGGAATTCATTCATAGTAAAAATTAGACTGAATCCTTCAATATAAATGTATATCAAAATGAAGCTATATACTCCAAAACTACCCTTGTTATAATAGTTAAAAAAATAATTTTAATTCTGAATTCCAGCTCATATCACTTTTCGTATGACGTCCATAGTACACTAAAACTATATTTAAAAAAAAAAACAATAATAAAAGGAAAGAAAGTATTATGTGAATATATAATATTAACCTACATTTACACCTTAATTTACTTAATTGTTGTGTAAGGAAAGAGAGTCTTGGCATAACTTTAATAGTCCATTTGTCAAATGAAAAGTATGTATAATATTAAATGGTCAAGCCCTTATATTGGTAGAAAACAGCTGGGACAGCAGAACACAATATTAATCTTGAAGAATGTAGAGGCCCATTAATAGAAGGAGGTAGAGATGGGGCATTGTTGATTCAAATTAATTAATTAAAAAAATTAATAAATAAACAAAAAAAAAAATCAAAGGCCACCTTTGAAAAGGAATGAACGCAGTACATTCTCAGTTTAAAATTAAATAAGAATGTATGTACTGAAGGTAACTATAAAAACAAATGGTCTACATAACTTATCTAATCTCCAACAAATAAAAGACTCCTCATCAAAAAATAAAAACCCCAATCAGCTTCAAGGTATCACAACATCAATAACATGTATATACAAAAAAAAAATAAATAAATAAAATTAAACAATAACAAGGTAACATTTACAACAAGTAAAATCAAGTCTTCTTCAAAATAGTAATAATAAAATATTATCTTTGAGTAACATGCTAATACTACAAACGTTTAACAGAAGACAAGGGATACAATTATCATCTCATTGTAGTACAATTATCATATAATAACTCAAAATAGATTTACTCTTTTTTTTTCTGAATAGAATTTACACAAATATAATTAGTCAAACGTTATTATAAATAATTCATTTAGTGCATTAGTTACAATTACATGTATTCTATGTTCTTCAGACAAAATATTAAGTTAAATTATCATTTACTGCAAGCTAATACAGCTTAAATATCTCCAAACTGCAGGTAAAATATTTCATTGGGAAAAAATAAATTGACCAATATCGTTATATCCAAATATTATTATATCATCAATAGTCACACCTTCCCCAAATAAACATTAAAAGTGTTTTGAAAACAAGCCAATTGGTCCCCTCTAAATTAGTATAATCTAGATAACCTGTTTAGCTTGAACATTTTTCATTTTACTTCACATTTCTTTATTGTAATTCTATAAGTAATGGGTAGAATACTAGAGGGTAAATTAATGCTCTCAATGAAGTACAAAGCATGAACTACGTTAAATTTTTCTTCTCTCATTTTTCGACTAGCATTTAGAGAACCCAACTTTTTATAGCTGAAGGAATTTTATATGTAATTATTGAATCAAGGTTAATTATGATATAAACTTTCAATATTCACAGGGACAATACTTGTATAGTTTTTGCAAGAGCTCAGATGGTGGGAAGCACTTTAAATGTATTAATTTGTATGATTAGTTAGATGAAAGATAGTCATAGGTCATAATAATCATAGCAGAGATGTAATCATGTTTCCTTTGATATACTTTAACATACTTCTGTGACCCAAAGAGGAATATTACAATTAACTCCAAGCAAAATTAAGCTACAATGATTTTCCATACAGAGAAGGTTAAACAAATGTCCTTTATTCAGTATAGTTCTTTTAGATGCCATTCTAAAAAATATGGACTTTTTTTATATAAAACTATTATTGTGTTTATACTATTTAATAAAATATATAAAATTTTGAGAGTGACAAAGAGTAAAGATCAATGACCACAAAGTAGGACCCCATTACAATTTGTCAGAAAATAAGCCCTACCTCCTTTGAGGTGAGTTTAAAGGAAATTTCCCAATTATTAAAACAGCGTATTATTTTGTGGAGCTCCTCTCTTTGAATATTAACATATATATTATCTTTAACACTCAACTGAAGTGTTTATTGTCAGAAAACGTTACTGTGAGGAAAGAGCACTTGCTTGGCAGAAGAGGAAGCCAAGAGATGATCATTTTTGTCAATCACATCAATATTCTTTGAACCGTGAATTTCGGAAGTGAATCTTTGTATCTGTGTAGGTCTGAGCCTAAATCTCCACATAGTGCTAGAGCACCTTGATCTACAGATCCCAAGGTTCCCTTTCCTTAAAAAAGAATTTAGGTACCAATAAAACTGAAATATAGGAGGAAATCAAATGAGCTTTTGTATTGCATCCAGTGAATATTGTGAGACTAACAGTAAGGCCAGATCAGTCAAATTTAAACACAAAAGTCGCCCAAGCGACTCGTATAGTCAGAGATCTCACTCAACATGGATTGGAATTGAAAAGTTTCATCTTTATAACCAGTGGACTACAATTAAATTACTCGAATAAAAGTTCCCCAACCACCAAGAGTTGGAAGTTTATAATTTGAATTTTGTCTCACACTCCACTTACATCAATTTACTTTCTTTATGTTGTATTAAATATAAATGTCTACATATACACATAAAAAATATGTATATATACCCACTTATGACGTTTTATATACATCATACATAAACATCTTAAATAAAATAAAAGTATAATAGGCACACTTTTGGTTCAATAAATGACTATAAATAAACAAAAACAATATTATTGTTTGTGTCCTTAAGAGCTCATTTTAAGCCTTTTGGCAGATGGAGAAGAAGAAGCAGATGATTCATATGTTCCCTTGTTCTTCATTAAATAGTTAGCCAAGTAGTTGATTGGGTCAGGAGGCCTAAAAAATCCAACATTAAAAAGAATGAAAACAAAACATTTAAAATGAGGGAAAAGGAGGTGCTGGGAAATACCTTCTGCAATTAAATTATGTGTTCCATTTTTAATTACTATACAAAGGTGGTCTTTTACACTTTATTTATTGGCTCTTGTTCTTCAATAAAAAAGCAGCCAAATAGTTAATTGGGTCTGGTGGCCTATAACAGAAACAATTAATCAATGTAAGGAAAAAATATTAAACAATGAATATTGAATAATTTTTGATTTCAAAGAGGATATCAAAGATTCTGTGAAATAAATGTTCAGATTCAGAACAAAAATAATAATAATAAAAAAGGATATGAAAGTATAATAAATGTTACAGATTATACTAGCTATTTTTCACATTAATATGTCTAAACTTGCCTTCATGCAAAACACCAAGTAACTCAATTTCCGTTGGGATTAGGATAACCTAAATAGCTGATTTCCCTTGAGGGAAATCTCATAAAATTGCTGAACAGAATAGGATTGATTTTTGAAGAAGGTAAGGGCACTTACAAGTTTAGTTAATTTGGATTATTATTGAAAATGAAGACAGAAGCCTTCTGGCAGAGTTGGACATAATGTAACTATAACTACTAACAACAACTACTTTGGTTTGAATATAGCTACAACTACTAATTACATTTGTAGTTAATAATTAACAGCGTGCAACTATATTTTTCTAATTAATAGTTAATTTTTTCTTCACTACCAATTACAAAATTAAAAAAAGCAGTTAAGGCGTTTTTAACTACTAACTACAAACTATTGCGATTAATTAACTTTCTTCACGATATCACTGGGTCAGCCTTATTGGGCTATTCTAATCATTTGGAAAGGAGGGGGTCGATTATTATAAACAGTTTTAGCAGATTTTCCTCAAGGGAAATCAGCTATTGAGATAGTACTCATGACGCGCTTTCCAAAATTTGTCTACTAATGTGCATCGATCTTACACCGGTGATGTCAAAAATGAGGTCTGTTCTGACATGTGTGTGTGTGTGTGTGTGTGTGTGGTGTGTGTGTGTGTGGTGTGTGTGTTGGTGTGTGTGGGGGTGTGTGTGTGTGTGTGTGTGTGTGTGTGTGTGTGTGTGTGTGTGTGTGTGTGTTTGTTTGTGGGTGGGGGTGTGGTGTGTGTGTGGGGTGTGTGGGGGGGGGGGGTGTGTGTGTGTGTGTCGATATATATATATATATATATATATATATATATATATATATATATATGTATGGTGTTGTTGTTTTTTTGGAGGTTGGTCAAAAAAAATTTTAATTTATGCCGATATTTCGAGAATTTTATTTTCTCGTCTTCAGGGCTGTAATAATACAGCCCTATATATAAATATAACATGGTCGAAAACATCAACACAATTATATATAGATATATATATATATATATATATATATATATATATATATACTAGCTAAGGTACCCGGCGATGCCCGGGAAATCATTGCTGACTGGCTAATGATTGTATTTTTATAGCAATACTTCAATGTGTACAATTGCACTTCCCTCCACGATGTATTGTTTTTTTCAAAACAGCCAATCCTAAAGTGTAACTTTCAGGGTTAATAGAATAGAAATTTTAGTATTGAAGAATATATGAAAATGGGTTCCTTATTTATCCCTCACGACTTTTTGACTCACGGTTTTTGAATAATTCAATCCATAATCATGGGTAGCATTTATCACAATTAAATGTCATCTATAATGAACATATTTCCTGCCAAAAATCAAACCAAGCACATATAGTTTTAGCATAGTTTTATACATAAGATTATATTCGTATTAGTAAGCCTCAGTGGAAATCACTTCCCGTCGTGGCAGCATTCCACAGGAAATAACTAAACTCAATTACCTCCCGTCCATTTCCGCTCTCGCAGAAGCGTTATCATCGTTGTTTTCCTTAGAATATTGATTCAGAATATTATTTTAATAATTTATCTCCCTGATGGAACTAAATAATAAATCCCTAAACATAATTTCATTTATGTTCAAAAAGCTAGATGAGGGGAAGAGAGCCCCCCTGCAACCTAGTAATACTTTAAACATTCATATCGAGTATATATTAAATACCAGAAATGCTCTTATAGTTTATATTCTATTAGAAATAAATAAAAAAGTTATAGGGAAAATAAATAAATAAATGAGGAGGCGACGGAGATTTATAAGCTCACTAATCCGAATCATACTTGCAACTATCATATAAGACTAAAACATAACATCTTTTGTCATAATATCCATTTATTAAAAACACTTAAATAAGCACTAATAAAATTAATGACTCCCGCAATGGATTTAGCGTATATGCCGTGTTAACTTCATTTACGGCAAAAGTGAATAGAACAAAAGATACTTTAAATAACAAAAGTAAACAACTTTTGCTATGTGCACGTTAGCCAAAAAAAAATAGAAAATGAAAATTGTGAATTTTTATCTCAGGCCTGTCTTATAACCCCCACTCCCGTTTGAACCTAAACATTTTAATATAGCTTATAATAATGGAAGAATTAATGCTAATTCGCATACCAAGTTTTGTTAAATTCGGTTCAATCGTTTGAGCTCAACAAAATTGTTGGCTTCCGCTTTAGATTTTAACGCATATCTCGTTTATGTTATACAGCAAAAGTGAACATAACCAAAGTTACTTTAAATAACAAAATAAACAACTTTTGTCATGTGCATATTTGCAGAAAAACCAGTAGAAAAAGAAATATTGCTATTTTTAATTTCAGGCCTCCCTTATAGCCCCCACTCCTGCCCGTCCCTAGAAATATTGGTATGGCTTATGATAATTAAGGCGTCAGAGATAATACACATACCAAGTTTTATTTAGTTCGGTGGACTCTTTTGTGGCAAATAATATTCTTGACACCCGCTATAATTTTTAGCGTATAACGCCTTTATAATTCGGTATTCGACGATAGTGTATATAACAAAAGTTTCTATAAATAACAAAATAAACAACTTTTCTTATGTGCATATTTGCCGAAACACCAATAGGAAACGGAATATCACTATTTTTAATTTCAGACCTCCCTTATAACCCCCACTCCTGCCCGTCCCTAGAAATGTTTGTATGGCTTATTATAAGGAAGGCGTTAGTGCTAATACACATACCGAGTTTTATTTAGTTCGGTTGAGTCTGTGTGCCAAATAAAATTGTTGACTCCCGCTATAATTTTTAGCGTATAACGCCTTTATAGTTCGGTATACGAAAAAAGTGTATATAACAAAAGTTATTCTAAATAACAAAATAAACAACTTTTGTTATATGCATATTTGCCAAAAAACCAATAGGAAACGAAATATCACTATTTTTAATTTCAGGCCTCCCTTATAACCCCCACTCCTGTTCGTCTCAGAGAATATTAATATAGCCTAAAGTCTAAGTTGGGTTAGTAGTAATACACATACCAAGTTTCATAAAATTCGGTTCATCCGTTTATGCGTGAAAAGGTAACAAACAAACAAACAAATAAACAAACAAACAGACACCAAAGAAACAAAATGCAGTTATGGTGTCTATGACATGTGAAACGAAAAGTTATCGTGAAATTTCGCGAAAAAAATCAATGTACAGACAGAGGTTACAATTTTATATATATATATATATATATATATATATATATATATATATTTGTCTGTTACCGGTCTAGCGGTTGCAATTATTGTTTAATCGTTACCAAACTCGATATTTAGTCGTTTTATGTAAAAAGAAAGATCAAGTTCATTAACAGCTGAAATCAGACCAGGGGGAGGGGGTTTAGAGGGGGGAGAATTTTGAAAATTCAAAATAACTCCATTACTGTACGTCGGCTCAATGGAACTACTTAACTTGTAGTTAGTAGTCAAAAATGTAACTAAATATCGGAATTAGTTAGCTACTTTCCAACTCTGCCTTCTAATCAACCATAATCCAATACCCCTGTCCAATCCTAGTAAAGCTCTTCATTAGCTTTCTTTAACAGAAGCTTTATCACAAGTTACTGTGTTCAAGGAAATCAGCTCCAATTTTTTTATGTTATAGACAGAATAGCTGATACTTTTCATCTTTCTCAGCCAAATAGACTCTAATCACCGTCTGAATGATGAGTAAGACAGATTGTTCATGTTTTCTATGTAATACTGTAGCAATGACATGTACTTTGGTGAATAGTGGTAATAAAATCCAATGGTATTTTATTCAGCCAGCTGCGTCTCACTTGTGTGTTATGAATCAGCTGTGGTAGCCTTTGTGAGACAGCTTTAATTCTAACGAAACCTATCTTCTAGAAGCCATCTTGAATTCTAGACCTTTATGTATGATTAGTAGCCAACTTTCTGACAATCTGGATTATTTAACTCCTCGTCATTTCCTTAGAGGTCAATCCCTAATTCCTTAGAACTATAAGACCAAGTGAGATTGTGGCCGTATTGCCTGCCAATTTTAGAGATAGGCAAAACCTGTTCCCCAGCAGTGAGTAATTATTTATTTGCATTTATTTATTCGTTTCCTTTAAACTATCCCCCTCATTGCTTGAAAATAACACATTTATAGGAACCAGCATCATTCATTGTACAGTACAATGCTTATTTATCTTTATTTACATAACAGTAACTTTTAGGGAATGATTATTGTCTTGTTGCACTATTTTATACTGTACTAGCACTGACAGGTATTTGGGGTTTACTTCAAGACAAAACATTTATTCTACAATATCTTCATTAATACTGGTTATATTTTAAAATGTTTCAAATATATTTGTCAGTATTAAAATTTTAATTCAATTTATGTGTTTCAAACTATTGATTTCCACCTTCCAGTAGCCAAATAAAATTTATTCATGCTCAATGAGAATAGCTCAATAGAAATGAGATTTTTTTTTTAAAGTATTAGGGAGAGAAGATTTACAACTAGTGTTATATTATATGATAGTAATCAATGACAGGAGTGGGAATTTTCTTTAAAGTCAGAGCATATTGTCCATTCACAACACAGATATTATCAGAAAATGATGATCAGAATAGAAAGTGATAACCTATTCTAATTGTGTTTACAATAAGCTTTTGGCCCTAAAACGTTATTTAAATTTACGAGTTTGAAATTTTGACTTCAGATTTCTAATCACCATCTTTTACTTCTCTCACCAAAAAACAAAACACCAGATTTCAATTTTCACTTCTTTTTTTTAATAACGCCAAGATGAAGCAATTGATTTATTTTGGCTGGTAACAATTACATATACTCAAGAACACTCATAAAAATGTAAAATTTCATTTAACGATTCCATTCTTCCATTAAAAACAAAACATGTCTGATCGGAAGGAAAGTTTTTAGCATGTAGCAAAAAATGAGGATGATTTAGTGCTTAAGAATCAACTATACTAAACAACAATTTTTAAAAGTGACAATTAGATGAATTTTAACGAATTTGTGTGAAAAGAGGAAAATGAAGGAATTATTTAGTACAGAAATTAATCAAATCTTAATACTTCTATGGGAAGTAACAACCAGTCAATTTTGTTAATAAAATTAAAACTTATTAAATAGATTCTTCTGATGACAAATAATGACATATAAACAAGCTACTACCTTTCTTTAGCAAGTTTAGCCAAGCCTTCGAGCAAAATTGGAACAACAGTCTGATCTAAATACTGGCGGGTTGGCAGAGACTGTAAATCAACTTTTGATTTCTTAGCTGGATTCTCCTGTGATTCCTTTTCAGCAGTCACCACTTTCTGAAATTAAATAAAGCATTCTATAGATATGATTAAAATACAAAACCATGAAATAGAAATAAACAAATTGTCTTATAATTGCCTGGTGGGGCAGACTTTTTTATATAACATATTCATATTAAAGACTATAAAACAATAACAAAACATCATAACAAAATGAATAAGAATGAAGACAGATAGTCGAGTCCCCACAGAGGAGTAGCTTGTTTGGAAAATATTTTAACCAAAAGGTTGCATCAGCACAATCTGCATTTTAAAGTAACAAGTGCTCAACACTTTCAACAACATGAGAATGATGATGTATTTTGATCAATCATTTTTTAGCTATTATTCTCCAAATTAAAATGTATGCCAATAGGAAAAATAAATATTATACAGTACTATCAATATCATCCAGATTATAAGCAGCGTGAAAACTTCCAAAAATAAATATTCTTATCTATCATAATCTCTACAACGAGAAGTGTCTGAATTGTATACAAACAGGTCAGCCAACCTCATAGTGCTGAATAGATAGAAATATTCTAAACCAAAAAGAGAAACAATTAATGAAATATATCTGAATATAACATTAATTTTATTGAAAACTATTTACTATAGTGCTGTAATTTATATGAATCATAATAATTTTTATCTCAATCACTCAAATTTTAGTAATCCAAGAACAAAAGAAGGGGGGGGGAGAGAGGATCAACAGAACGTAATTGCATATATCTCACAAAGTAAAAGGAAAACAATATTCGGTATTTAACCTAGTAATGAAGTGGTTCATAATATAACATCTTATTATTAATATGACATGAACTCTGTTACAGACCCATTAAACATCATTGGCATAGCATCCCCAAAATTAAGGAAGTCTCCAGGATTATATTATTTTTCTACGACCCTGACCTGTATTCTTAACCTTCCAGAACTAGAGTATGATTATAAGCAATTTTTTCAAATCAAATACTACTGAAATTAGAATTGAAAAATTCTTGCAGGTGATTATCTTGCACAGCCTCCTGCTCCAGTATTTAAAAATAAGCCCTCTCGTATATAGGAACCCCAAACCTTTTACCCTAGTGAAATTATATAGATTGCCTAAGGCATGTTTATTATCCCAAGAAAGAACTAAGCCTCAAAAAATCAGTGAGAAGTTAAGGAAACCTCAATAAGTTTGGTATAAAATTACCCATATTTACAGAGCCCGAAATTTATGTTCTAGATCTAATGGTGTATTTCAGGTCTAAATATTAGATATATATGTCCAGGACATATAAAAAAGTAATTTCTGTAATAAAAACACTTTGTGAATAGGACTTGAAATTTAAGCCGGTAATGATATATTTAGTGATTCTTAAACACAAAGAGAAAATCTCATTAATATGAAGGTGATCTATAGAAAACTAGAAATATTTTAGTTAATATTTAAGTCAGACCCCTCCTACATACGATCAATGGACATTTAAAAAATTACTTTGAAAATCACAACACAAGTAAAAGTTATATCTCCTAAGGGAACTCTGGTTAAAAGAAAGTCAGGTACGCTTGGCACCATTAAAATAAAATCTGCAGTCAAAGTGCTAAATATATTCAGCAAGTCTCACTTTAAGGGACATAAAGGAATTGTGTTATACTCACAAGAGCTGCATCACTAATCCCATTACTTCCAGTAACTCCAACCGATGACTGAGCATCAGGCGCATCTTCACCTAAAAAAATTAAAAAAAAACATTATACTATAGTATATGCAAAACAATTGCAATTACAGGGAAATAAATAGTGAATCCATACATTCATTTCAAAACAATGAAATGTGTATTGATGAGTTATACAAGCAACCATTCTCCCTAAACCTGCAAAACCCTAATCTTTGAAGTAATTATATACAAGTGGGCTTCAAGATTGTTAAGATTCTGAAAGCATAATGCTCTTGATGAAACTTGTGTTATGCATATGATTCCTGGCTGGACAGTGATGAACTACCAAGAAGTCCATGTGTCAACTAAGCCGATTTACCACATGCTGAAATAACACGTGTGATCTCATCTCACCATCAATTCTCTAAAAATTGATTCTATAGTAAGAAGCTTTTGTAAACAGAAATTGTAGTTTAAACTGGACAATGAGATGTTAAGTGGTTAAGTTACTCAAAGTGACAATCAAACAAGTTAGAATTAGGGGGAGGGGGTGAAATAAAAAAACTTGCTTAATATTCAAAAATAAAAATGTTTAGAACAATGATTGAAAAAACATGCAACAAGATTAGCTTTTTGATCTAACTTTAAAAACAAAGATTTTTTTTCATTTTCCACTCAAACTTGGCTCCTAGGACAATTCAGCACTAAATATATGATATTTAGTTTTACAAAAGACAATTAAAGAAAGAGAACATATCCAAATACTTGTTTCCTTCAGTGCCTCTTCCTTGAAATTTGACTCCTCTTTCAAATAACTCTACCTTTGCTATAAACAAGATATTTTACTTTTCAAAAAATGAAAAAAAAAAAAAAAAAAAAAAAATCCATTATTCTCAAGATCTCGATCATGCCATCTAGTCTAGCTTTACAGTGATTACATCATGTTTCCAAATTCATAACACTCTTCTCAACCAAAATCTCACCATACTCTTAAGATTCATAAATTCAAACAATCCCTTCCTCCCATAAACAAATGAATCTGAAACAGACAAGAAACTCCCTAACCTACACACAACTCATGAAACTAGAAATTTCCAAAATTTTTTGATGCTGGTATAAGAAACCAACTTACTCCAGACATCAATTTTTCACATCTGTACAAGGGTGATTCCATGTCAAATCAACACAGTTTTGTACCTGACCATCTCAGATTTCAATGAAATTTGGAATACTGGTACACTCCATATAGACTAAGATAATTCCCCAAATTTCAACTTGACATCTCTATGAGTTCCAAAGTTACACAACATTAAAGTTTTCATAAAACGCTAAAAATCAACCTGTTATTCAAACTTTAAACTGCTATAGCACCTCAGAATCAAGCTGGAAAGATAAGAGAGGTGTCATTATGCAGCATTTTTCAAACCCTTTCTAAAAATTCTATTCACCTCTCACAATTAGAGTTAAGATTCTTTTTCTGACAATCAAATGTCCTTTACGAGGTGTGTCCTTTTTCAGCATGTACAGAGTACACACCAGAAACAAATCACCTCAAGACAGACTTTACTTACCCAAACATACTATTATACAGCAATGAATTTAAAAACAAAACAAAAAATGATTATGTTCAAGATCCCATGTAGGCCAAGGTCTGCCACACAGCTTTAAAAAACTCCATTTTCCAAGAGGGGAAAATATAGAACCATGAAAAGAATTGTTTAAATAATTGCCAGCTATTTAAAATAAACCTGAAAAACTCCCTGTAGTTATTAACTCTTGAAAGTTAGTCATAATATTTAATTTGAACCTACAACTTTGCTCCTAAAAAAACAAATTACAAAAGCTTCATTGTGCCATTATATATATACTAACCATAGTATATAGTAACTTTCCTGTATGTATACTAATAGGATATATGATTCTCAAAATATAAAGTGCAAGTAACTCATTTACAAAAAAAAAGAATTGCTTTATTGCTCAAATATTTCAGTTGCTTCTAAAAAGAACCAACTGATTGATTAAAGTATCAAAATGGATTTTGTAAAAGTGGTTTAATAGGGGTTTATTGTGACGAGTCATTAAATCAAATCCTTAGTCCCATCCTGGCAAGAAAAAGGTGTTAATTTGTAAATAATCCTTCCCAATCAGCCATAGTAGCAAAAAGTGGACATTAATAAATAATAACATTAATAAAAGTGGCCATGTATGCAAGTGAATTATCAATTCTACATAGATGACAAAGGCTTATGTTACATCATAATACAATATAATATAGCTTAATCACAGCAGTATTAGATAACATATCTAGCAAGATACCAAAATAAATAATATTTTGGTTCAATAATGAAACATATGGATGACTGGACTTATATGGAGTTAAATATCATTGTCAGAAATTAAAAATCAACAACAAATAGAAAATTTATAAAATTATAACAACAATTTAAACTAAGAAGAGTCGAGCAATTATTTACCATAATCTCAAAAAGAACGTGAATAAACTTGTCGAAACATTAACAAGGATAAATAAAACTAACGATGTACCCAGTTATTGCCAATGACAGTCAATTTAGAACATTTCCACAAACTAAAATGAAAATATCAAGCAAAGCAGACTATATAATTGCAAATAAATAAGCATAAACAATATTTTCAAAAGATAACTTACTGTTAGTAGTTGACATCTTTACTCTGTGAAATCACAATGGCAATCGGAGAAAATTTATAAAATAAAAGTGAGCACAATTAAATAAAATGCCGTTCAAATGTAACACTTGACATTAATTAGAAAATATATAATTACAAAGTAAAAAAATATATGCCGCAAAGTGAATAGACAACCTAATGGCAGACTTCAAACAGTCATGTGATACTAAACAACCTATATCTTATTGCTTTGAGTGTAACCTCCCATGACACCAATTACTTACTTATAAAAATTTAAGAAAATTAATAAAATATCTAATATGATTCAATTGAATTGTTACAACAGTATAAAATCCCTAGCTTAAAAGAAACTTAACTTAAAAAGAAAACGTAAGTTTAATTATTACTCGAAAGAATAATTCAAACCCAGGGTGTATATTTATAAATTAAAATATCGCACGTGAATTTCTAACTTTCACACTTAAAGTAAAATCAATTTATGAGTAAATCTATAAATAGACTCATATATATAAAATGCCCACTAAATTAGTTATAAATGCCTTCTAACTCGCACATGTCGCTTCCTGTACCACGGTAAACCAGCTATTACTATAATACTCATGAGATGACCTTACATAAATATAAATATACAGTAGGGGGGAAAGTATTTGCACACCAGGTTTTTTTTTTTTTTATTAAATTATGAATTTATGTAATATAAAATTTGTATAACGTAATAAATAAGAAGTATATTTAAAACGGGGAAAACAAAACAAATTAAGCTGCCCTCTTTTTTGGGGGTACCTATCAAGGTCAGCCTCCGTATCTGCCTTATTTAAGGTAATTATTTCCATTTTGAGTCTTATATAAATATATTTTCTGTTGAGGATGTTACTAAAAGTGCAGCTTAAGACAAGCTTTATTATGGTATAAATGGTAATTCACTATTCTGATGGACGCTTTTAGAATATCAGTTGACATTTGTCTTATTTGTCTTTATATTCAGATCTTAAAGGTATTTCGCAGCAAGGTACGTATAATATAAGGTAGGGGCCATTTGGCAAATAGCCAATCAGAATGCAGCAAGGTCTGCTACGTCACTAGGACCCAAGACTCGGGGCCGACCAGCTGAAATACGATCAATATAAGCCATTTTCTGATTAATTTTGTGAATAAAATATTATTAAAATGGTATATGTCTGTAAATGATACAAATTACTTTAGTTGAATATATTCCACTTGAAAATTAGATTCCATTAAAAATAAAATACATAATAGTTTCTTAAATTTGAGATATGTTCGTTTACATTTAAAAATCGTAATTTTTCTACGCGACTAACACAATACAAAGAAAAACTTTACTGTGATAAGATGAAATGTTCAAAACATGAAAACAGTAATTACTACTATTATACAAACAAATTATAGTTAATAACATTGAAACTAACCAAGTAATAAAGATATCCAGTTACTAGAATATAAGTTAGTAAATTATTTTAAACATCAACTAGTCCATTCAGGTACAAGATTTTTAAAGGCTACATCACATTATTTAAAATTTCTGGATTGCAAGTAAATGATTTTGGCCAGCGACGCAAAGTTGAAAGTCCTGGAAGAGGTTCACCAATATTTCTGCAGTATTGATATGCTCTTCTTGAAATAGATCGAAAAGTTAGAGCCTTGGAAATATCCTCATTTGTCCAAAGCCCTTTTACTTTTTTGTTGAGTAAGCACTTAATTTGAGCTTTGGATAATATTGGATTACAAATCCTTTCCTTTTCTTCTTTCACTGCAATTTTTTTTTTTTTTGCATTAATTTTTAGCTGGTGATTATCTGATAGCAATCTAGTAACTCTTTTTTTCAAATTAATGTTTTTACTTGCATCAGCAAGGGCTTTAATTTGGATTCATATTCAGAAACTTTATTCTTTAACAGAATACATTCATTACAATCAACTTCTTCTGGGTGAAAGTGTATTTTAGTCCCCCCCCTTGGTGGCGCACGATGACGACGGTGGCCATTTTGTTTTTCTAACTATGTATCTTTAAAATTTCCAAAATACGACATCGGTGGTTAAAACCGAGGGTGGGGGTTTTGTTGTTCTAACTTTATATTTTTTAACACTTGAAAATTACCAAAATATGCCATCGGTGATTTTAAGCGAGGGCGGGGATTATAACGAAACAAGATGGCGGCGTAGGGGGGGGGGGGACTAAACTGCACTTTAGCCCTTCTTCTGTATTAGCTGAAAAATCATGTTTCACCTTTTTGGAAGAAATCTCACTAATGTGACACAGGGCACGTTTACGTATTTTACGTTTTTTATTCCTACATTGTCTAGATGTTGTTTACTTACGGACGACACTGGTAAATTTAGACAGGGCACAGCTTCTTCTTTTAATTTCAATCTATTAGGAATATAGCCTAACAATTCTGCTTGTAAATTCCTATCATAATCACTATCGTTGAAATGTTCTGAACAAACCCGAGAAATATCAGGATTAAATTTCAAATCTTCTCGTCTACACAAGACAACCCACTGGGGGTTAATTTCTGGGGTTTTCGGGAACTGGTGATAAGATACAGACATGCCTGATTTCCAAGGGACATGTTGCTACAGCACACTCACTTGGCATTTTGCAAAAAAAATCATTTATAACAATTGAAAATAAAACAATTCATTAAAAGACAACAATGTTCTCAAGGTAAACAAAGCTGAGCTGTGGCAACTAGCTTCGTCATGCGCCAAAGTTGCAAAAACGTTACGATCTGCGCATCTACCGAATGCCCCCCCCCCCCCGGTTTCGCAGTTGACTTGGGTATAACTCCTCTCGATCCAAAGTAGTAACCCTTTTACTGTCCAATTTTGTACAATGTGTTTTTCTTTAAAAATTGAACAGCATTGGGTGTAAAATTCTATTTTTTCTAAATGTAGTCTTCTTTTTGTTGTTTACTTGTTTCGAATCTTACTGTTGGATCACTGATTATACCTTTGTCTTCTTTTCTTGAAATGAAAACAATATCGGCTGTTCTTATAGACCCATCTGATGAAGTACAGCCGACTTCCTCATATATTTTCCATTCTGGGTGGTACCTTCTCAAAAGTTTAGCAATATCTGAACGTATCTTGTGATGTCGGGAAATGGGCATTTGTTAGCCCCATTGTCAGGAACCTAGAACATGCGGGAGGGTTTCACTCTCACTGTAATGACGGCAGCGAGTTGTTCCTTCCTGAAACAGAGCGTACTGCCACGAGGTTGCTATTCATCTTTATTGCTGTAGTCCATTCAGAAGAGGAAAGACCTTCTTTGTCACCCATCCAAGAATTTGATGTTTTCCATTCATCAAAAATTTCGACGCCTTTCCCTTTAACAGGTAGGCCGCACCACTCATTGAAGGAACTTTGGCGCAATTCTTGTCGAAAACTCTTGACTGAGTCATTTTTATTTTCATCAGCACGTAACTTGAGTGCAAATAAACAGTCTCTTATTTCAGTGCTGATGTTTCGGGTTAACATCACGTAACTTGAGTGCAGAACGTACATTCAAATGCTGTAAAAAAGCTTCCCAATAAGCATTGAACATACCTAAACCTCTAACATTGCGGGAAGAATAAAACATGCTGTCAGGAGTGTCCGATGGGATATTTAATATTTCTTTGCCACAACTTCTGACTACTTTGTCTATTTTCTTCAAAAAGGAAGGCTGGAGGTCTTTCAAGGATGCGCATTGCAGGGGATATATTAGGATAGGCCATACAAATTGGTTCAAGATATTTAGCTTCTGGTCTGGTTTACAAAATGTATTATTTTGTATGTCCTTTGTTAGCGTTAAATCTGTTTGTAAACGTCTAAGCATTGAGTTTGCAAGGTTTTAAATTAAATCTGGATTGATTTGTTCTCATATTAATGGATTCTTAAGGTGTTGCATTCCAGTTATGTGGTGTTTTGCAACATTTTGTTATAACGCAAGCATAAATTTTCAATTATATTCAAGTCTGGTGACTGTGGAGGGGTGTGCAGTTGTTGACGAATATTAAATATTAACCATTCTTTATTTTTATTGGCTGTATTCTTTAGTTTCATTGGTTATTTGTGTCGGATCATTGTCCTGGAATATTAACCGATAATGGATTCCCAATTTAGCTGTATTTGCTAAGAGCAAAATTTTCATATAACCTTCTACATTTAAAATTCCTTCAATAGGTACAAGATTTCCAACTCCATTATAAGCTACGCATCCCCAAACCATTCCATTCCAACCTCCATGCTTCACAGTAACCGTAACGTTTTGCTTTTTCAGTTCCTCATTTCTCCTACGACAAATAGGCTTTCGTCCATCAGATCCAAACAAATTAAACTTAATCACATCACAAAACAGCACGTTTCCCCAAAAACTGATGGACTTGATAAATGTATTCTCTAGCAACAGAAAGTCACTTTTTTGGGAATGGTCTCACTAATATAAGGTTTTTTTTTTTTCTCGAGAATCTACAATAAAGAGATCACCTTTAAAATCCAAAACATTTCTTTCCGTCTTTGTGCTGACATATGCCCCAGAAGTTGATTCGATCATATTAGCTAGGGGAACCCCCACTTACAGCTGGATTTTTAAGAGCTTCAATGTATAACAGCTTATTGTAATATGACATGAGTAGAAGTGGGGACTTACTTAAGCCTGAAAACTAAAAAATGCAACTATCTCGATTAATATTCATGATAGAGAAAATATGTATACAACATTTATTGGTAATTTCATTTGCAATAAGATTGGTTATGTACACTTTTTCGATCTAATTTATAATAACGGAGATACTTCAAATATTCAAAATTCACCCTTTAAACTCCCTGCCTCACATTGTTTGCAAAAAAAAAACAATAGAGAACGAAATATCGGGATTTTTACGTATTAGTACAGCCTAAAGCTTTTGTGGGTAACAACCGGGCCGGGATACATTTTGAAAATCCCAATTAAACAAAAATATTACACAACTTACTCCTAATGAGGAAGATCGAGTACGATGGGGTTTGTACCTTGCTCCTACGGAATCAAGTGAGCGAGCAAGCCGTGTAGCGGCGATCATCAAAGAGTGGTGCGGCAAACATTAAAGTATTTGATGTTTGCCGCCTCCCTGGCGGCTCAACAAAAGATTATCGCTTTTCAATTGTTCTACACTAGACAACTCTAGATGATTTCTTCATATTGCCTATATAAGCAGGTGGATGGGCAGAACTTTGGTTCGATTCATTCAGCAGCCAGCAGCCATAGAGGTAACACGTCCGCTACACAGTGTTATACGGCAGTTATTCCTGGAAGATTGTGCCTACCGGCTGCACCCCTGCCTTCTCCTGGAGTTCTTTCCCAGTCTCAGACGGTACGGAGTAAAGAAGAGAGTTCCAGTTTGCCTCTCCATGAGCGGTCAATTCCCTAGCCGTGTCCTCCGAAGGGTCAAGGGAATTGGTTTTGACCGCGAACATTCGGACCCCTCAGGTCAACCTATCAGCCGAGGTAAGGGCTGGTAGTCCTCTTGTACTGAGCACCCCTCCCCCACTCGCTATGTCCACCTCTTCAAACGGCCCTTCTGAGGGCCAACCACCCGCTCCACCCACTGATCCTCCTCCTTCAGAGGAGATTTTCCCACCCATCTCAGCTAGGCGACCCCGTAAGAAGGCTCTCCTCAGCACCAAATGTCCCCTCTAGAATTATTAACCATCGCAATGACCCCAAGAAAGAAGTACGCAAATGGCTTTTTGACATCTCGAGTAGGGCTTTCCCCGATTACGCCCTCACACCGACTCCGAAGGCTTCCAGACCCAGGGCAAGAAAAAGAAGAGGGGGAAGAAGGGCTCTCCCACCTCTACAAACACTAATCCCACACAAACCTCCAACACCTCAACACTATTCAGGAAGAAGAAGAGGACGAAACCAGCAAAAATAAGAAACCCCTCCCCCTCCCAATAGCCCCCCCCCCAGGGACACCTACCAACCTTCAGACGTAACTGCCCATCTTAAACGTAACAATATAGTAGATTTTCGAATCCACCCAACAACCCGGGAGATAAGGATACTCCCAGACACCCCCGAAGCACACACCAACAAATTAGCTCTCCTTCAAAGTTCCTCACCATACTTTCGCCCCACGTGGCACAAAGAGGAACAAAAAATTCCTCATCCTGGGTTTGGACATTCATCACCCCATTTCCGAAGTAGCCCTAGAACTAAAACACCCCAAGCTCGTCAGTGTGATGCGCATGAGGAAAACTAACCCTGACGGCACGAAACGGGAAATCGAGCCTATAGTAGCCACCTTCACGCCAGACTACAACTTTAAAGATCACCTCAAGGAAAAGAAGGCGATCAACCACGTGTTGATCACGGTTAAGCCTTACGAGCCTGAACAATCTGTACCGCAGTGTCACAGATGTTAGCAAACTGGACACACCAAAGATATTGCCACAGACCTCCGAAACGCGTCCGATGCTCAGGTGAACACCTAGTTTCAGAATGTGCCCGAGAAACCAATAGGTTAAATTGCGCAAACTGTACCGAAGACCATCCAGCATCCTATAGGTCCAGACCCTACAGAATACGGTTGGAGCAACAAATTTAAGCAAGGCGCAACAAACAAGTCGAAATAGTAGAGCCTACTTTCATACCCGCCCCTGCACCCACAACCAACCCATGGACGAACAGCAAACCCGCTGCATCCCTATTTAACTATAATCAACCTGCCCGCGAACCAACTCAGCAGTACTACCAGCAGCAACCACAACAACCACCTGTTCAACAATACCCACCGCCCACCACCAACCTCTACGGCACCCCACCGTGGGTCGACGAGCTGAAGGACAGCATCAAGAGGCTCGTCGCGACAGTACACAAACTCCTCGACTTTCTCACAGTTGTCATGACCAAATAATAGTGCGTCACTACTCCATAGTTAACTTCAACGTTAACGGTGCCACAGCCCGCCAGTCCGGACTTGAAGTTCTACTTGCTCGTTTTAACCCCACAATCGCGGTGTTAACTGATTGATACCCGCCTTAGCCCAGTAAGCGGTTTGCAGTGACCGGCTAACACATCTTAAAAGAGGACATCGACGGTTTTATCGAAAAACGGCGGGAGGAGTAGCCATCCTCGTGAGATATGGCACTTCCTTCAAGATCGTCGAATCCATCGTACCCTCCCTGCCACAAAAACAACACCTCATTACGATAAAAGTCCTCCTAGCCGATCAACCGAACACCCTTACCGGCCTTTACCGACGGCCTAAGGCCGAACCGGAATTCTTCCAAGCCGTGTTAGATCTCGCCCAGACTGACAGAAGGCACATCATTGTAGGTGACTTGAACGGTGACTTGTCTACTATAGACCTCCTTCTTACCCGCACCCCTAACATAGTGACAAAATGTCTCGCACTGAATTTTGTCTCTAGTGACCACCGACCAGTTCTTTACGAGCTGCGAGGTGTCCCTCCCAAGCTCACGTCCACTTCCTACTCGTATCACACTGCGGACTAGAAATATTACAAGTCCATGATGTACGACAAAACACCGGCGTTCACAACTATCAGTGACGTCCAAACCCTTGATGAGAAAGTTGAGGAGTTTACAAGGATTATCATCAGCGCTGCCGATGCTGCCATCCCCAAAGTCCATAAGCAGCCGACTGGATTAACCCCTCCCCCCTGATCATATCCTTCAGCTCATAAAACAACGCAAAAACAATAAGAACAGATGGTACCGTACCAAAAACCCCAGCCTACGGCCTGTCCTGAACTCGCTCACTACCCAGATCCGTAACCTAATGACCTAATGGAAGACGGTGCAGTGGCAAGAAACCCTCAGGCTGACACAGGGGGATCACCGCAAACTATGGAAGCTGGTCAAGTCCAGTGTCACCAAAAGGCGATCTGTACTTCTCCAGTCTGACAAGGGTGTGATGAGTCTCACAGCTCAGGCCGAGAAGCTGGCGACACATATGTCTGCTGTTTCTCGGTCAAGAGCTCGTAACAGCGAGGAGGTGCCAAGGAAGGAACCTGAAAGAAATTTCATGTTCTCCTCTCCGAAGCAGCTAACAGCTATCCTCCGTCGCACGAAAGGGGGTAAATCCCCTGGGTTGGACGGAGTTCAGTATGTGCTACTGCGTCAGCTCCCACGACGGTCACTCTCCTACCTCAACCATCTCCTCAACTCCTGTCTCCACCTCCGCCACTTTCCCCCACAATGGAAACACGCCATTGTGGTTCCTCTCATCAAACCAAATAAAAATGGATCCTCCCCCGACCATTACCGCCCCATAAGCCTCCTCCCACATATCTCCAAAGTACTGGAGAAAATCATTCTTGACTACTTTGTTGATTTCTGTGAGGAGGCCAACATAATTCCCAACGAGCAGTCAGGTTTCAGGCAGCTCAGCTGGCTATATTTATTCGAGGTGTCTATAAAGAGTTCACTGTTAGTGAGCAATTGCTTGCTAACCAATTTTGGCTTGCCGAACAAAACAATCAATTTTATTCGATCCCGAGGGCTTAACCATCGTCAGCTTAAGGCGTTTTTGGATGAAATATAAGCCGAATATGACGACAGACGTAAGATATTATTGTGAAGTCTAAGCAGAGGGAAAATGATGAAACGGTTTTACGAGCTTAGAAATGAGATAGTAGATTTTCTGCAAATAAAAGATAAAGCACTATCTGAATTGAGTGCCTTAAAATGGATATGTGACTTAGCATTTAGAGTCAACCTTACAGGCCAATTGAATGATTTAAGTTTTAAACTTCAAAAACAAGGACATTTAGTAAATGATTTTTACAGCCATTTGAAAGCCTTTCAGAACAAAATCCGCTTGTGGAAGGCACAACTGCTGTCTGGTAACAGTTACCATTTCACCATGCTCTCTGCATATGAAACTATTGCTTAAGCTCAATATGCTGAAAAGTTAATGTCGGAGCAATTCTCAAAAGAGATTTAGCAATTTCAAAAACATGGAAGACTGTTTCAATTTATTTGCTACTCCAAAAAATGTACAAAATGTTCCAAAACACTTTCAAATGGCGTTGATTGAGATTCTGTGGAGTTGTGCGATTTCTACAAATAATACCTCCAAGAAGACAATTTGCTGCAGCTTAGAAAATTCGCGAGAAGATTGATTTGTGCGTTTGGCAGCACTTATAAATGTGAACAGTTCTTTTCAATGATGAAAGTTAATAAATTGAAACATCGGAGAAGGCTGAAGTACACTAACATATCAAAGGTTGCCCATACCTAGCCTAAAGTCTAAGTTGGGTTGACATTACTACCAAGTTTCATGAAAGTCGGTCAGTAGTTAGGTGTGTGTGTGTGTGTGCATATCTCTCTCTGTCTGTCGCTCTCTCTCTCTCTCTCTCTCTCTCTATATATATATATATATATATATATATATATATATATATATATATATATATATATATATATATATATTACATTTGGACAGAACTTATTTTTGTAATCTCCTCAGTAGGAACGGTGGCATTTGAAGAAATTTCTCAAAAATTGCATTATGAGTACAACCTCAAACCCTTTAGGGAAATCAGATATTAACATTAAAAACAGACAAACGTACCTGCTCTATATACTATCACTACCCCAACAATTTCGAAGATAATTTTAACCAAAAATTGATGAACTGCAGCAAACATATACAGGGAGATTAACTCCACAGTATGGAGTTGTTCCAAAGAAAGTTGATGCAAGTGGAATATCCTAAGTCCATATCATCATTGATTACAGAAGACATAACCAGGAATCGTTCTCCAACAGTATACTACTATCTAATATTGAGGACATACTTAACAAACAAAAAGATGCACAATATATTGCCACAACTGACTTAACTTTTCATGAAATAGAATTAGAGGAAGATTCAACTACCAAAACTGCCTTCAACAAGAAAGAGTTATTTATAAGTTCCTAAGCCTTTTATTTGCCCTGTCTGATGAAAATATTGCTAGATATGTTACCAAACGCATTAGTTTACGCTGACATTACTGTATCTTGTATTGTCCTAAATGACAAACATAGGAAGTTTGTTGCAAACTTTTCAATACTCTCTAAGAATTAAATTGGACAAAACTTATTTCTTCAAATTGGAACAATCTTTTCTTACATATATATAGTGTCTCCTGGCAGACTCAAACAAAGTCTGGCCAAATTAGAGCAGTACTTGACTTTCCTATTTCCATCACAGAGAAAGGAATTTCTCAATTCCTTGACCTAACAGAATATATAAGCAGTTTCATCTTCAATTTGCACATACATGTAAACTCGGGCCCAAGCTTTACATTCAGAATATTCATATATCACTGAAAAATTTGAATCAAGGGCTCAGAAGTTGGAGAACCTATAAACAAAACTAGTTTCCTCACTGTAACCTTTCATTTACACTTAGAACAGATGCAATTAATATAGCTTTAGGAGTCTACTTTCACCAAGTAGGTTACATCTAATAGCACTCACATCTCAAACTAACTGATGCGACTATAGGAAAATAGTTATTAGCTGTGTAGTCTGTTTGTACAAACTCTACTAACAAGGAAACAATTTTTTACTAGTTACTGACCTCAAACCTTTGAACTCGTTCTTTACAATGGCGAATGCTAATGATAAACAATGCCTCCGCTGATTTTTTAGTTATCAGACTTTGAATTTTATACCAAAAACACCGATGGGAAAACTAGTTATGTGGCAGATGCTTTTTCTATAAATCCAAATGAAACCAAAGATATAAAGCTAATTGGCATTGAACCCGACACTGATATTGATCCCCAACTAGAACTAAATAAGGATTAAGGAGCCATGGAAACAAATATTGCCACTGACTAAGATGATTTTATTTAACAATTACTGGGCATCCAGCCCGACTTAGCCACTGTACATTCTGAAAAGTCATCCAACAAACAGGTTTAGAGTTTGCATGAAGACAAAGTAATAAATGTTAAAAATAAATCAAGTTTTCATTCAAAGAAGAAAGCATGGTGTTGGAGGCAGAAATAAAAATGCAGAAAGATTGCTAATATTTACTGTGGGCAATAGCACTACCAACTTAAAATTATACATTTCATTTCGTGAAGATTTCGTGGGAGAATACATATTTTTGTTTTTCGAGATTTTTTTCATTTCCTATGTAGGATCTATGGACACTGAAGAAATTACTGAAAGAAAAAATAAAATGACACCCTTTATATTTAAAACAGAGGAATTGTACATTATCTGGATTGGGTACTTAACTTACCTGCAGCCCTGACTATATATCTTGAAATGGTACCCATCTCAATCCCTCACAGCTACCTTCTTAACAATTATTATGCAGTCCTTTATGAAATAGACTTTTCAAATTTATAAAATGAAATTAAGGAAATAGAATTATCACACATACTTTCTTGTTACTGCTCTAGTGTTCTTGATTTTTATTTGATCGTTACTAAAGACAGAGTCCATTAACAGTTGTAATCAGATCAGGGAGAGGGGGTTTAGGGTGGGTGGAGAGAGAATGAATCAAAATGTCTCCACAATTATGAGTCAAGATTGAAAAATAGTATAAAACCAACCAATTTTGTTCCAACAGTCATCGTATGTTAAACAATAAGCCAATATTTCATGACACGTCTTAATCCAATCTTAAATACCAAGTATTGTTTCCAACAGACTTTTGTGAGATACATGCAAATACATTGAGTGAAGTCATCATCAATTAAGATTTTACGTTGTTACTCTAAAATATATTTATTCTATCTATACGAACATATTGTTAAGATCTATTTGTTAATGACTGAAATCGCTCCAGGAATAGAGGGGAATTAAAAAATTAAAATAAATCTGTTATTTTTAGTCAGATCAAAAAATGTGATAGAAAAAATATTGTTAAACTAGTGATGCAATTGTTATTGTACCATGCTTTCATAACTTTTAAATTGAGTTATTCGTACTTTCTTGTTCTTAACCTTCAGCAAACCCTCACTTCTACTCATCCCATTTGTACTTAGAAATAAGGATACATGGTGAGATAAGATCAGTTGTGTGTCATTGCAACATGTGGAAAATGTGCTTAGTTTTCGCAGCCCCTGCATGACATACTAAATGATTTACAAATATAACACCAGAAATACCCGAAGAGCCCTAAGAAAGATATTGGGCGCTGCACAGATGACAAAACCAAAAGCAATGGTGAACTGAGAGAGGTGTAAGGCAGCTTGGCATGATCTGTGCATAGAACAGCAGGCTGTACTGTTTGTAGTGCAAATCAAGAGGAGTCCAACATACTACCCAGTAAGGTGTGGTTAGGAGGAAAGGCAGAAGTGGCTCTATGCCTTAAGGAAGGGTTTGAGTAGGCTTGGTGTCTGGAATTGTGCAGGTCAAGGTACTGGGAAGGCCTGTAGAGCTTAGCAGTTAGTAGTGGTTAGCTTTACAATAGTTATTCTTTTCTAGCCACAAGTAACTGCTAATTCATTAGTGGTTATGTATTTAAACTCAATTTCTACTATAACTGGTATATTTTAGGAGCAAATAAAAATAAATGGGAAATGTTTTGTCTATTTACTGTTTCAAAATAGGGAAAGTGGACAATAAGGTACATAGAAGGGTTAAAAAAAAATAAAACAAAAATGTTGCTGCGCATAAGCAATAAATCCTTTATTTTTCTCATATATATTTATTTTTTTTTTTACCTTTTAATATTTTTCAATACGCATTGTTTAACCTCTACCAACAAAATTCTTTACAATTTTTTTCCATAACTCAAAGGGCACAGTGTAACATTCTTTTAATTCCATATTTTTCATTATTAATTTAATATAAAAAAGTATATAGACCTTTACTTTGAAAATATTTGCTAAAAATCCGAAATGGGCGAATTATTCTTAAAATCAGAGCACTAAAAAAATGTACTGAAGGTACTACTAAACTATTTACCATGAAGCAAATTAAATACTGCATTAATTTTTAGTAGTATAATATATTTTGGATGGATACAGAAATGGAGTATTAAATTGATTGCGGTATTTAAATGGTAGAAAAAAATAATGAATAGGCAGGTCCCCTCAAAAATTTCGGCCATTCGATATTGGCCATAACTTTGGCCACAAAGTTATTAAAAGGCACACTTTCTACATTTGTTCTCAGATGAAATTTAACTTATCACTAGAGATTGTTTCTGGTTTTGTCTAATATATAAATATTTATGCCTAAAATAGTGTCGAGGAAAAGAATGAGAACAAAATATTCAAAGAATAAACTTAAAATTACATGATTATTTTATCACTGTCATTCACATTTTGAAAACAACTAAAACAAATCATAAATGAAAATGAAATCAAAGTAAACTTTGAAAAGAAACAGTTTTTTCTCGTGTTAATTCCTTTTGGCAAGCTAAATCACGAATATTTTGGCACAATCACAATATGACATACAAATAAGGTAAAAGCTCATATACAAATTATCTAAAAGGAGGGAAAGGAGTGAATTCTTTTAATTAAAAAAGGATAACTTAGAGTGAAAAAGCAAAGGTAACAAAATTACGAGCAAATTAATTTGTAATTTAAGTAAATAGTGAATTAAAAAAAAAATGAATGTAAATAACTAAAATAAAATAAATTATGATTTTATCTCACAAATGTTTCCCTTAATATGAACCTAATTCCTAATATTTTGAAAGATATTAATATGCTATGCTACATATTATTTTTTAAGTTTTTTTTTTAAACATTTTTTTACAAGTACAAAATAAAACAATTTTATATCTTGGCATTTTTTTTCTGAATTATTTACACTGTGCTTGAACAATTCATTATACTTGTTCTAAACTGATTGAGCTTCAGTAAATTGAATATATACATAATAAAATGGAATTATAATATAAATTATTACCAATAAGTATACAGGGAACAAAATAATTTACATAACTTAAGTTTACAACCTTTCAACAATTAAGAACAACAAAGTGACAAGAAAGAGAATAATCTTTCATAACAGGACTCTTAAGAGTAGAAAAAAAACACATAATTACAAATATTTCTCAATAGAAAAATAAAAATAAATTAAATAAAATGAGGAGTGCTGATCATATTTAGACAACTCTTATAATATATAAAATTTATTAAAAAAATAATAGTATTGATACAATTATTGGCATAGTTGGGGCACTGATACTTTAATTATCCAAAGTACTCATTAAAAGAGTAATTGATGATAATAAGTCATTTCGAATGCCAGCAAGCAAATAAATTATTTAGAATTAAGGGGGATTTAATAAAACCATATTTTTTCTTTGTTTGGTATAGTAAAATAATAAAAGTGTTTAAAAACCAAATACTTTATTTAAAATTTGAGTACCAACATAATTATATGGCATTGTTAAAAAGAGGTGTTCCCTCACCTGTCTATCAGGTATTTATAATAGCTTGTGACACTTCTGCTAGGAACATTAAATGGAAAGCTATAAAACTGTAAATACAGAAAGGTTGGCTAAGAAGTGAAAAATCTAATAACTGATATTGTACTTAAACAGCTAATAAAATTGAGTTTGCTTACAAAAATTAAAAACATTCTATTATTGCACCTGGATCACAATTACAGCACAGAAATAGCCTCTATATAAATTAGTTTGTAAAAGAAAACAAGGAAAATGAAAAATAATATTCAATTTTGATACACGCAATTTTATTAACAGAACAAATGTGCAAGCAGAGGGAATGCCATTTATACAATGGAGTGCAAATTTGATATCTATCATTTCCGAGGTGACACTATTTTACATAACTTCAATTTTAAACCAAAGAATGTGTATTAAAGATTATTATTCTCTTTTCTTAATTTGAAATAAATTTGCAACTCCTCAATAAACAAAAATTAATTGATTTCTATAAAGATTTTTTTCTTTTTTTTTTTGTTTTATTTATGCTCTTTATATTGAAATAGATGAAAATTAATTATATATACATAAATAACACTTAAATGGTTTATAAGAATACAATGGTATTTTTTTTTCTATTTTACACTATATGCAACAAAAATAATAAAATAGTAATAATAATTATGAAGAGAATCTACAAGTCATAATCAGTTCCAGGTCATTGCCAACAAAGCCATCATTAACCTAAATAATATATTACACTAATTATCGTTATATTGCGAGCTCACAGCATCAAGTCACTAATTCAAATGACTTATTTCAAATGAAATTTAATTTTTTTATTCTGTTGTTCACTTACTACCTCAAGCAGTGATAGATGCAACAAATTCATTTGAAAGTCATTTCTCTGCCCCATACAAGTGATGCTATGATAATAAAAGAGTTTTGTTAATATATTTTTTAAAAATTCAGTACAACATATACATATACACGTATAACAGTATATGCATATATATGTATAGATTATACTAACAAAAGGAGTTAAGAGAACTTGGTAAAAAGTACATACACTAATATTGATAAAAATTAACTACTTTCATTCAGAAGAGGAAAAGAAATCTAACATTCCATATTTGATAAATGTAAACTGTATTTCGTCCACTTTCTTATATGTACGCATACTTTCGGAACACGTTTAATAAATCAAACAAGTTATTTACAAGGTAATTCAAGAACAAAACACAGGGTCGATAATCCACATCGATTTGACCTGAAGCCAAATAGGAATGAGCAACACTCAAAATAGTTGTAGGCTATAATAACAATATACCAAACATCACAAATCACAGTCAAAAATAGAAACCATACACCCTATATTATGTTATACTAAGGTATAGGATGCTTGATAACCCACAGGTTAAACTACAATAAGTTACAAACAGAAGTTTGTGAACGACATACATTTGATATATTTGATATATACAATCATGTATGTGAGTATATATATGTACAAAGTTTCCTATTGGTTGAGTAGATATACGCCATTGTGGAATATATAAAATACTACTTGGTTAACTAATATAAACAACATTTCTTTCATAGCTTCTTGAAGCGAAACGAAACAATGCTCTACAAAAAGAAAAAAAGAAATCGAGGAATGAAATAGTCTAAATTTCCTAAGTGACTTAGAAATTACCTATAATCGGTAAATTCCTTATTAATTCATAATCAACAACAATCAAATATTCACAGTCTCATCAGATACTTACAATTTCGTGCAAACATTAACCAAATTTATCTTCTTTAAGATAAATCTTGGCAGGCATCAAATGAGGCACATTGACTAATTTAAAACAAAATCTCAATAAAACAGGGGTAAATGCATGAGAAATAAATATGTATAATCCTAAAAACAGATCATGAGTAAAATAATACAAAACAATGATTTAAAACATGTAACTATAATTCCTTATAGTGATTATAGAGACCTTACCAAAAGTCAAGGTCTTCATTTGTTAAACAATCAACTATAATAGGTAACTTTTGGGCAAAATATATCTTTGAAGTCAATAAATGTCAATTTCAATTATATCTAATGGTTTCTAATTTCAATTAGTCAGACAGATCACTTCTGATAAGAGCCTCTATTAAAACAAAACAAAATTTAAGGTACTGCACAATGGCATGAATCCAACAACCATTTAAAAAACAAAAAAATATATATTTAAAGAAAACAACAAACTATAATTAATAATTTAGAAAATAATTAAAGAAAAATCTCTGGTGGCAGCTATAAATATTGTATCAAATACATTTTATATAATATATACTTTTAAGTATTTGTGATTATAGACCATACATTACTGCAAGTCCCACACATTTCCATAACATACATATACGGATACAACTAATGTAAATAATGTCCTAGTATAAATGGAACAGATTGAAATATTTTTCCCTCATACTATTCACAATAATGCTATATAAAAATACAAAACTATGATATTATCAATATTAATTCAACTTTATTAATGTCCTTGATAAAATATTCTTAATTAGGTTTCAGAGACTCCCTATAATTTATTGCGGCAACAAGTGGCAAATGGTTAATAACACAAATTGCTAAACAGTACTAAAATGACATTTAATGGACTTGGTCATGAACAATGCCTGTTCAAGGCACTCCTCAATAAAAATTATCTTTATACATAAATAAACTATATTCATACGGAAAATATTTACTTTAGAGTAATGGAGAGCGCATTGCACTTCATAGTACTATCAGTCAGTATGAAATTTAATTGACTACAAAAATTTAAAGTAATTAGCAAAAAAAACTGAAAAACTTTGCTCAGGTGAGTCCTGCGGTAAGTAAATTTAAAAAGCTCCAAAAGCACATAATACATTTTTAATAAATGTAAAATTTGTCCCTAATTTTATATTAGTTCAATTATACTATTGCCAAATACTTGAAAATATTAATCATTTACACAACTTTCTACATTTACCACAGAAATTTATTATTCTAGAGTTTTCAAATTGATATTTAGTCCACTGAAGGAAATTGAGATGACGTGAAGAGAAAAATTAGTGAATTTTTATAGAACAATTGTAAGCAACTAATATCCTTTTTTCTTCGACCGTGGATTAGGGAAATTTAAAATAAATAATTTTATTGTACTTCAACAATATTATAAGATTTTATAGTTTAGTTTATATAAACATATACCCTTATTAAAATGTAATTTCATAACAAAAACATATATACTTTGGCCAGATGTACTGATACTAATTTTTTCATTCTGCTTATTTGAGACAGTAAGTAAGCTCTAACCTAACTAGATTGAACATCTATTATGCATTTCATTTTTTATTTTAAAAAATAAGAATCTAAATGTAGGGGCAAGACTGCAGAAGGAAAATTTAAGCTCACATTCATAAACAGAGGTAGGGGGATATTGTCATGTTAATAACCTTCAACTGACATAACTTATTTAGCCAATAAACATAAGAAAATTGTGACTTCTAAATATTTTTGTGGTTAAAAGGAAAGTCAATAACTTAAAATCAAATGAATATTAAATAAAATAAACATTATTGTCTTACACTTCTAGACCCCATGACAGGAAATAAGGTTTGTTGAAAATCAAAAGATAAAAATGTCTAATAATGTTCAAATAAATTACTTTTTGCTTCTTTTTAACATATCTTTAATGCTTATTTTCCTAAATGGTAAACTCCACTCATTACATATTCTCACTTACGGTTATAATGTCAGAGTATAAGAGATTAATAAATGTAGGTATTATGAACAAATAGCATTCAACAAGTGAAATGAAAGAAAATATGTTTATACAAATACATATAAAATAACCTAGTTATTGGACAATGTTAGTATCTGAACTTATACAATGAATATGAGTCAAACTTGGCATTTATTAAAAAACATGATAACTAATTGACTACAGACAAATGAAAAGTAGGATTGGTATATATCAAAACTGAAGAAGATTTGAAACTTACAATTATTTTATAACCATTCATTAATTTTCAAGTATATAATTAGTATAATGAGTTTTATGAACTTTTAAAAGGCAGAGGGCTTTACTGACATCAAGTGAGATCTGTAAATGTTGATGCTGAGGTATATGGATATGTGTGGGCGGAAATACAACTATGGCTATGAATACAGCTTCTCGTCATATTCGCGGACGAGGCGCTTAATGTGGGACAGTTTTTCGTGAAGGTACTGGAATCTCTTTTTAGCATCTTGATGCCTAGTATTTCGATTGTTTTCTTCATATTCCTTCATTATCTGGTCCTTGATTCGCTATAAAGTGAATATTTGGTTAGTTTTACAAGTTTAAAATTTAGAACCTCAATAAATAAATAAATATTAAACTTTTAAAATTTATTTATGAATATAGTGTTCTAATAATTCTATAGTAAATTGCAAAATTTAATTCAGCAAGGTCAGTGTGATTCTGCTTAACCCTTTCAGACACAAGACCCAATTACCTTTTATCTGTGACCACAAAAGGAGTACCTTGAAATAAAATAAATAATGTCTTAGTAACCTCTATAGGGATACCTTTGAATATAATATCAATGGAGTCCATATGACAAAATAATTCTTTTTATAATTTTCTCTAGATCCAATATTACTACTTTTATTTAAAAAATTCAAAAATATTTGTCAAATCTTGAAAAAACCAAAATCCCCCTTTCACAGACTAAGCCTAAAAGTTTTGAAGAAGTTAAGAAATTACAATATTATTTTTAGAGAATTTTTTTTTTTGGTCTCCACTTTCTCTAGGTATACCAAGTGAGATTAAAAGCAATGCCTTAACTCACATGGCTAACCTGAATCCCTAAAACTATTTTAGTATAATTTTTCATTTCATTTTCTGTTTCGAAATCAATATAAGATCTGAAAGTATTTTTAATGAATTTAATTATGAAGATGCAAGTGTTCCTCACTTAAGGGTTAGGCTCACAGGGCATTCAGGTAGGTAAGTAAGGTCAAGCCTCCAACCTCATTTCCCTCATGGTTACCGATACTAATATACTTTAATGAATTCTCCGTATCCTTAAGGTTAGCAATTTTAGTAGAATAACTTCATTAATAAAAGTTTATTTTTTTTTGGAATGTGAAATCATGTAGAAACTGTAACATCAGTATCTAATTGAATGACTTTGAAGAATAAACTAATATTTTCGGTACCATGGCACCATATTCAGGAGGTGGAGTTCAAATCTGTCAGCAAGGCTAAATGCTCTTGTAGGAGTCCTGTTGTTTTACTGTTTCTTATATATATATATATATATATATATATATATATATATATATATATATATATATATATATAGAGAGAGAGAGAGAGAGAGAGAGAGAGAGAGAGAATTACTTATTAAAATGACCTTTGCTTAAAAATAAAAATCATAAAGGGCTACAGCTTCATATCAAAGAAAATATAATTAGATTTTATCTGCAAATAGGATAATAAATGACTAAATTATTTAAAATATTACCTGCCAGCCTTCACTGCCTCTTTCTTCTTTCTTTAATTGCTCTTGGAGCAGAGTGAATTTTTTAGAAACTTGCTCAACAAGTGAATGTAAGTACTTATATTCTGTATAGTTAGCATTGAAATCTTCTTTATACTTTCTTCTCTGGTCTACATCTTTTATCGTTGTGTAGTCACTGGAAAAAAAAATCAAATTAATGTCCTATGAAGTAAATCTATATAGTCATGCCCATATGATCATTTAATTCTTAATACCTCTTTATCAACAAATATGAAAAATGGCATATGTTATTACATTCCATCTACTCAGATCATAAAGATAAGCTAAGAAAGAGCATTTAAAAATTTAAAACAGGAAGGAGGAGGGGGAATGATATACTCATAAATTAAAACATAAATCTTCAGTATCTCTTTTATAGGTGGATTATTGGAAAAGCATAAATAAATATCCTGATTTTAATTTTTGTGAAATTTGTTAACAAAGGATATCAATAGCACAGTTAGATTGTACATTCCTTGCAAGACTTGATACATTTTTCCCTTCATATTTCATGTAGTATATTTCAAAGAGATTTCTATGTTCCCCTATTTATTTCATGTTTTGTGTGTTTATTTTATTTTTGAAATCCATTTCTTATAAGAACAACTTGTAGAATAAGTTTCTTCTTTTGTAACTGAGTGTGCTTTTTACTAATTTTTTTTTTCACAATTAGTTCTTCTCGGGAAATTTGAAAAATTGTACTTATTATATTTTGTGAGGAAGGGTGGATGCTGTGGATAGTATACTATTCCTCCCTACAATAGGTACTAGATCAAGGCTGGAGATTGTACACTAGATTTCATTTAGAACAGTTACCAAGCTCTTAAAGGTTAGACTTCTACTTCTATCCATTCACACACAACACTTTGAGGTTTGTGAATAAAGAAGTAGGAATCACTGGCTTGTTAAAGACACCACAATACAGCGGAGAGTATATCAAACTGAGCATTTGACAAAAGCTGTATGGTAGTAAGACTTGGCACTTCTTGAACCAAAGATTTCCATTTCATTTTCATATTTTGACGAGTGAAGAAAAAAATAAAAGTTTATAAGAAGGATATTAAATTCATTAAAACCTTGGGGAAGCTAAGCTTAAAGGAACTTTGATATTTGAATTTACTTTAACACTCTCACTGCGGAGCCTCGCAGCATACGCGAGGTCCTGAGTCACTCCCTGGTGCGGGCCTCGCATACGTTCTAGAGACCTGAAGGTTGGAGTGGGGAGAACCTCCGCACTCACAAGCACTCAGTAGTGTTCTGACCACCGTCTGGCCAAGTCGTTTGCAGTTTCAAAAATTTTTGGGGTTATTATTTTTTATGGGCCAACTTGTCTCTCCATCAGAGGCTCATTATTGGAGGTCCATATTCCCCTATAGTACCCCTGCTTTCCCTTCAATGATGTCACGAGACACGTTTCTCCGTATACTGAGAAGCCTGCACTTCGTCACAGAACCACAAGACCCGAACGTTGAGCATGATCCGCTGTATAAAATTCGGCCTCTGTTAAATTTTTTTGTTGAGAGGATGAAAGAGATATACTACCCCTTCAAAGAATTAAGTTTGGACGAGTCCATGATGCTTTGGAGGGGTAGGCTATTCTTTCGCCAGTATATCACTAATAAGCGCCACAAATATGGAATAAAGATTTATATGTTGACTCAACCTGACGGTCTTGTGCTGAAGACGTTAGTCTACTCTGGGCGAAGGGATCCACAAGTTGGAGGGAAAGGACACTCGTATAAAGTTGTCAGACATTTGGTTGATGACTATCTCGGCCACGGCCATGCCATTTACGCTGACAACTTTTATACGTCTGTCCCCATGGCCCACAAGCTTCTGGATCAGGGTACCTATCTTACTGGTACTCTGAGAAAGACTCGGAAGGGCAACCCAGCTGATATAGTGGGGCTAAGCTCAAAAAAGGAGAGATAAAAGAGAAATTTACTGAGAAGGGTGTGTCCGTTTTCAAATGGCGCCACAAACGAGATGTCATTATTATTTCATCGGAGTTTGATGCTCAGAGAAAGGCGGTCACGAGCAGGGGGAAGACCGTCGAGAAGCCCGAGGCAATTATTAATTATAATAAATATATGGGCGGTATTGACAGGTCCGATTTATGATTTCATAACCAATTACGAAATAAAGAAATTTCCCATTACTAAACGAAAGTTTCTGTTCAGGTGGTGTATTTTCAGCTATATAAGTTCATCTTGGATCAATATGATTTTCATATAGATCTATTCCATTATTATGTATACTTTATATACATTTGTAACCTAATAATCGTATTTCTTCCTCCCTACGCAACGTATGCAATGTCTCCACACGACAGTGAACTAGGTAGGGAAATTCACACAAAATGTTCTGTCTTGAGGGTTTGCCTACCTAATTCACTGCCGTGTGCGGACCTCGCATACGTTGCGAGGTTAAAAAAATACGATTATCGTTGTTAAAAATGCATAAAAATTACCACAAATAGGTTTTTACTTAGTTTGAACAACTTTAAAACAGAAAACAAAAACAAAAAAAAAATCGTTTTATGGAAGTGATTTTCGGTTCGGGCATCCGCAGCGAAAGTGTTAAGAAGTTACTATTAAGAAAAAACATCAAACTTTGGTTTCAGACTTTTGGTTGGTATCTCAACTCTCCCTCCATGGAATCTCTAGAGAGGGATCCAACTGAATAAAAGCAATTTCATAATACTCAATAATTTTATGAGCTTTTATTCTCCACTCAAGTTTATTTTACAATATTCTGTTTGATATTTTGCCAATGGGCCTTCACGTTCTGATTGCACTAAAAATCCAGCAATTCCTACAATTGGAAGACCTTAATGTTTAATATCCTACAGAATTATGTCAAATAAACTTAGATGGGTTCAAAAGGTCATACTATTATTCAATAAAAAAAAAATCAAGCAACCTCAAGACAGATTGTTTTTACAGAAAATATAATATGCTACTATTATATGTGCAAGATATGTATTGCATAAAGCAGCATAGATACATATACATATTTAGTCAGACAAAATTTACACTTATTACTCCTTTGTATAGGTCAACACAAACTTCAGTCTATGTATTCAACAGAAAAACTACCTCATGTGGTAGGCTCTCATCAACCTGGTATCATTCATATAGGCCAGCCTCATAACATGGAGGACTAGAGGTCACTTGATGCCCTTAGGAGCCTCTTTCTAGCAGTTTCTATGAATCTAAGCACTTCCTTGTTCATGAGAATAGTGCAAAAACTTATCTTTTGGATACAGAGCTCTATAATTATATCAGTTTCATTTTGGATATGATTTTGAAATAAAGTAAAAATAACTTACATGAGGTATTTTGGAAGATCAGATGGCGGCGGGTGCTTAGGCGGAGGAGGAGAGGTATCCTGTGGAGGGGTAGGAGGTGAAGGGTGTGGGAGGCAGCGAGGTGGAACAGCATTAGTGGGAGGAGGGATCACAGGCCGCTTGTAGTGTGATATCCTCGGCCTCTTTGTAAGCAGCCCATCGGCACCATCATAATAGCCTGGCCTTTTGACCGGTTCCGATGCTGACGGAGGGCTCGCTGGTGTCACAGAGCTTGGTGACTGAGAGTCTGAGCTCCCCGGAGGAGTAAGGTTCTCAGGTTTCCGCCTAAACAAACAAGGGCGGATAAGACATACACAATTTGCTTCAAGGGCAATGAAAAAATGTTGTACTAGATACATATAAGGAAATATCACTGATCGATAATACAAACAAACCTTTTGAGCATTTGCTTATCCTGCTCAGTATAAAAAGGCCAGTCTTCCTGGACATCAGTCCATACGTGACGCATTAAATGGTATGTGTTGTCTTTTATTGTGGCAACACTCAAAATCGTATTCATAAGATTACTTCTATCCTTATCTTTCAGTCCATCTGCAATATTGTATAACAATAATATATCAAGAAGCATGTAAAATAAAAAAAATAGTGAATGATACTTGTTGAATGTTCACAATCTTTCAAAAAAACAAAATTGAATTAAACAAACCTCTACTAAGAGCTAAATAAAGTTCTGGCTTCTTATATGGCCTTACAGCTAAAAGGTGAATAACTCTATCCCTGTAACAAATTAAAAAAGGTTAATAAAACATTTCCTTGTCATTGAACAGTATTTTCTCTATCAGAAAATGTACTATATAGGGTAGTGTAATATTCAGTCATCAGTTACAGATTGTAAAAAGATACTTTAAATAATATAAATTTCATATATGTTATTAGCTTTATAAAATTAGCCTGTGAATGAGATAACAGTTTTAATAGAGGTAAATCAGCTTAAAACAAATTATAAGACAGAGACCTGACTCAGTCCCTGTGTTCTGATTCTCACTGGGCAACTCTTTTCACTCTAATATATTTAAGAAACATACATTGCAGTAAACACACAAGAAAAAATAATCTTCTGATATAAAAACAGTTAAAAGACTAAAAATATTCTGCATATTGCAACCTATAGTAATGATTACTAACTCAATATAAATCCTGGGTGTCTATGGTATGACAAAGCTAATTATTATACTTATTATTTTATTAAAAATATGACCATCACTTTTTAATATGTTTATCCGACTGGTTCACAACAGTGGTGGATACTTCTATCAATATTGTAACTGCCAAACATTGGGCTTAAATTAGTGCAATGTTTCAGCATAGCCAGTTAAGCAAGCTACTGTCCACCATGGTAATAAAATTTTAAAAAGTAATTTACATTACTAACGCCATAATTACTACATGTATTAAAGGAAAGGAAAAAAAATACCTTATAGGCCTCCTCATTAAGTCCGGATTCCCTGGTTTTTGGGCATTGTTATTTCCTTGAGGCTTCGTATGAGGAGGAGGAGGTGTAGTTGCTGCTGGTGGAATTCTTCTCGTCAATCCACCACCATTAACCATTTTGGTTCGCCCTTTAACTCGTCGACCAAGTCCAGTCTTATCAAGTTCAATTTCTCTTGTACTGAAAAATCAATATAAATGTATGAGCATTTCTCTAGTCAGGCAATATTAAATAACTTTCTCTTATTTAAAAATTTAAATCTAAAAAGTTAAATACTTTAGATATAGTAAATGTCATTGACTTTAAATAGAGCCCTAAGGTAAATAAGTCTATATACAACAAAATATCTATTAAGATTTATATCAAAAATCTACTTAAGCTAGAATGTAATCACTTATTTCAATTAAATAATGTCTCTTTGAGAGGGATCCATAGAAATAATTATGAGTAAAGAGGATGCCAGGTCTGATTGTGCAGACTCTTAAATACATAAATTGTGAAACTACTATGTACAGGTTACACCACACATTGGCATCACTGGGTAAAATATGTGTTACTGATTTTTTTCAGAAGGATAGTGGGATAGTACTAGCATTGAAGGATCCATGAGATAATTTGGCATAACTAAGTAAGTGATTTTTAAAACCACTTACATCCATATTTAAAACAATGTGAGTAAGCACTGCATAGTTTTTCATGTAAGTGCTACCAACTTGTCAATAAAAAATTGTCTTAGCCAATTCCCAAAGATGACACAGAAAACACGTGTATCACTTGGTGTTTGCCAGTGAGTCCCCATTATTACGGGCTAATACTGACATCATGGAGTGGAGCTGATTGAAGTTATCACAATTATACTATGTGCATGGCATGGAGGGGGGGGGGGCTAGTTCCTGGTTTGGTCAGAGTGTATCTTCATTTTTTGAAGAGGTCTGAGCTGCTGAAAGGGAGTAAAACTCTTCCCCCTAGACCTATGAGCAGAATAGGCAGAATAATGGAATGTGTTCATAAATGGCTTGAATATCTATAAGCTCCAATCCTGACTTTTCCTTTCTGTATATCAGTGGAAAGGAGTTTCTTGCTTTTTCACTGGGGACATTTTGGGAAAGTATCTGGGATTCCTAATTGCAATATGCCTTTGATTCAAACTCAATCAAGATGCAAAGCACAAGCAAAATGCCATTTCAAGAACAAGGATAGAAGGAAAGAGAAAAGATATATGCATTAGTAGAAGTATATTTTCTAAACATGTCATACTCCATTCTTCTATTATTTAAGATCATGTGGAGGTCATGAAGCCAATACTAGCTCTTCTAACTTCTAATATAAATTTAATAACCTTATACAGTGGAGGAATTTCTTCACAGATTGTTCTTGTCTCTTCCAAAAGCTGAGCATGTCTCTCACCAAATGCACATAGAATAACCTAAGATATTGTACTAGTACAATTAGTTCTCAAATATATGCCCAATTAGTTCTCCAATGTATGTAGGAGAGAGGGAGCAGTTTGATAAAACATCCTTAAGTTTTTAATTACTTATGAATCCCATTAGATATTAGTTTTAATTTCTAATTTTGCATTTAATGTATTACCTGAAGATAGTGAACCAGTGATCTACTAAAACTAGTTACAAAGAATAAAAGTGTATCGGTAGACAATATATAACACAGTACAATTTGGCTTAGCTACATAAACTGGATGTTAATATGTAACATCTTAATAATAAACCTAGCAATAAAATATACAGAATCATGTTCTGAAATATAAAGATCGAAATATTACCAATTTTCTTTTTGCTGTTTTTCAGCCGCCTGCATCCGACTCCTTGTAGTTTCGTACACATCGTCGTTGGCTTGCACTCGCATTTTGCAAGGCAATGTCCCAACACTTTCCAGGCATCTGAAACAATACATACACATGAATAAAACTCATATTAAAAACAACTTCTTTTGCTAGTTTTAAATTATAGTCAAGCATTCAAAGTTATTATCATTTTGCACTCAATTTACAAATGTATAATAGCAGTATAACAACTATAAATATCTATTGATTTTAATTTTTTTAATGTCAATTTAAACATTTGGGTACACTATTTGAAGTGTCTAATAGAACTGCTTTCTTGAGTTAGTCTTATTAATACTTCAGAAAAATTTAAATTTTTGTCGAGTTGATTGTGATTTTAGAAAACTAAGCCATTTGATGAGTCATAGATAGTATATTACAGTGACAAAAACAGAATTCGTAAAGGTCTTTTATTTTGATAGCTAAATCCTGGAATTTTGTAATTTTCTTGACTTAAAGACTTACACATACTCTCATCACTAGATACAGCAATCCAACGATGGCAGCTGGTAAGAATGTCAAGCTTATTTTGTTGAACAGTACGATTCATAATCATCATTACAATAAATATCATTACAATAAATTCCTACACTATCATTTTGGAACAATTTTTGAGTAGTATAACAATAATGTGGCACATTATAGTCACACTTTTTCAAATACTCTGGTCCTATGCATACATTTCATTACTTATTTCCAAATCAACAAGCTACCAGTAATAATGACTATGGAGCTCCTTGTGCTGCCATTTGCTGTAAACATCTCAGGTGAGCTCCAGAGTATGAAAGACAATCAAGTTCAAGACTTCTTCATAGAGTTTCATAATATTTTTAAACATTTGATGAATTATTACTATTATTATTAAATGGTGTAATATTATTTTAAATATTATGTAAACCAAATGTTTGAGGGTATTTTTATAAATGAAATCAGGAAATGAAAAGTTGTTGTTCATTAAGAAAAATAAAATTGGAAAGTAAGTTAATAAGGACCGCCTTAGCAGCATAATTTTATCAACAAGTGTGAAGGGGAGGTGGGGTTCACTCCATATATTCAGAATTCACAATTTGAGAAAATACATTCTTTTCTTTGGAAGATTGTCTGCAAGAACATTTTAAAAATTATGTTCTCAGTGAAAAACCTGTCACCACTTTAAAGCATGCTGTATGATCTGTGCTCTAATTCTTAAGCCAAGTCACTGGGACTTCCTAATTCCTATTCTATATTTCTTTCTCAATGAGAATTAATGATTAAGCTTTCAAGACTTTGAATTTGAACTAGAGATGAGATATTAAGTGGTATAATAGGTCGTGAGTAGGAACAGGGTTTTACTAAAGGCTAACACACAAATAGATTAATATTTGAATTACAGAAAACCCCAGAAAAGGACTACTTATCAACAGGGTAGTATTATATACTTTAGAGTTGACGAATAATAATTCTTTTAACACTTGTCTCTTCTCTAAACCTTCAGCTTTTTTTGTAAGCATAAGGTACTGAGGCACGGTAAAGTACTGAAGTAAATCCATTATCTTAAGTTTTTATGAAGTTGAAATAGAAGACAGAGAAAACAATACCTTTGTCCAGAATGGCGTATACATTCAAATGAGCCTTGAGGTCCTTCTATGTCACTATTACTGGAAAGACTGAATTTAAATGCTGATTTGGACCTTGGTGACTGGCCATTGGGAAAACATAGATGCTGAAACAAGAAAGAAAAAAAAATTAGTATTTTTTATTTAGTTGAATTACAATAAAGTTAATTAAAAAATACCTGAACTATTAAAACTCATCATCAGTTATCCAGTGGAAAACAGATGTATCAATGCTTCTATAATTAATCATTAAATATTGATGAAGTCAGTATTTTATTCATGTTGGGTTTTACAGACGTTGCAGATCGATCATTATGATCCTTTAATAATGTTTGCCTATTCTGGGCAATAAGCACAGTGTTCTTCTTAATACTGCCACCCCATCTCATTTGCAGTCTTCGTTGTCTGCTACAATATGCGTCAGCCGCTTGGGTTACTTCTTCCTCTCTATACCATCCATTTGTAACCTTCTCTCTTAGCTTTCAAATTATATATATATATTGTGAGGATATTATCTCCTCTTTCTTCTCTATAGTCTTAAGAAACTATCCTGTATTCTACTTTTTCTCCAGAGTATCTGTCACACACTTCATTAATTTAGGATAATGAAGTAGGAAAAGTTTTAAGACCTGCGATAATGATATAAACACAGGATTACTAGTGGTCATTCACTGACCATCCTCCAGTGAAATAGCAGAAATAGCTCTGACATTATTTGATGCTTTCTATCTACACCTTTAAGCTTAGTCTGCCCTCCAAGCACAGGTAAGAATTACTATTATGTACTAGAGATCTTCTAAATAGCAAGATTTTTTATTAGCTTTCCCAGCAGAATGGATATCCTCTTTCTTGCTTCCAGCTCTTTCTATTTTATATTGAAAACCAATTTATATGAAGTCTACCTAAGGAAACTAAAATAAATGAAGCTTAGGATAGTGATAATTTAGACTTTGATGTAAATTTCTATTCTTATTGATACTGAACAATGAGCATACATTGATAAACAGTTAAGGGAAAAAACAAGTAACAAAATAATAGTAGCTGTTATCTTAAGCAATCCAAAATGACTTCATGTGAATTTCATAGCCGAAGGCCACAAATGGTGTGACTACATTCTAAAATTAACGGAATGGCCAGAAGGAAAATAGGATGGAAAGAGAAAACCAAAGAATACAATGGTTGAAATTAGAGGTGAGTGATACTGAAGGATGGATGTAATTATCCTTGCCATACAAAAAAGAATCCCATACTGCTAATGTGGCAGTCATGATTATAATGTGATGTTATTTGTAATAAGAAACATTATTTGATGGCTCAACTCTTGGTATATGTACTCCTACCAAAAAACAATTGGCCCTTCATTCTAAGTCATGTGACGTCCTGGGTTAAACGAATAAATTTATTGAGAAAACGGAAGGTTTAGACTCAAAAACACATATCCTATGCCAAATCTCAACCAGACATCCACACTTTAAGCCATGCACAAGTCTAAATGCGGTTCTATAGCTGAAATTATTTTGAGATGGCACTATATCAACAGGTGAGAACTTTGGAACTCCCCTTGTTTCTCATTAGTAAATGCCTAATCCCCTTAGTCTCACCCTGGCTAGAAAAGGGTGGCGACCTGTAGATAACCAGTCCCAATTAGCCATACAGCAAAAAATGGACGTTAATAAATAATAATCTTTTACAGAGCATAAACCCCATAATAATAAATAAAGGTCCAATTTAAATATCAAGAGATATTAGAAATAAAATATTACAGGATAAATACTAAGAAAATTGCAGGATTTATTTAATGAATTCCGTCACTAAATAAATTCCTCTGCCCAGGCGGGAATCGAACTCGCCACTCTAGGTTAGCTATGTAAGATTAAGGTCAACTTAACTCACATGGCTAAACTGAGCCCCAGTAATATTTTAGAAACCAATTTACTTAAATATATTCGTCATATGCGACCATAATAATAGAGATATTTGCGATTTTGCTAACCCACTCCGATCCTTGATTTCAGCCATTAACGAATTTAGCATCTATTTTTACAAAGAATGTTTATTATAACGCCGAATGAAAATGTTCTGAATAGGTAGTTTTGTGAGCGAAGGCCACTATTCCGCGAATTCACTAGTTTTAGCAACACCACTAATATAAAAGTCCGTCGCCCAGGAGCTGCGTAAACTAAGCAGATTTCCCACGTGAAGTTTTACAATAGAGAAATCTGCCTAATAACAACAGTAGTAGTAAGGAATCTCTAAACCTATTCACGAGGGACGAACAGTTACGGAAACTGCCGCCCTAGCTCTCGGCGGAAAGTCCCGAACATAGCAGACTCCTGCCGACCACACGCACAATACAAATGCAAATATCTCGGTTAATATTCAAGATACAGAATAAATGAATAGAACAATATTTATAGTAATTTAATTTGCAATAAGATTGAGTCTGTACAATTTTCGATCCGACGCATAATAACGGAGATATTTCGAATTTTCTAAAATCTCCCTCCCACTAATCCGATTTCAGCCATTAACGAACTTGATCTTTCTTTTTACATAAAACGATTAAATTTCGTAGAGTTTGGTAACGATCAAACAAAAATTGCGACCGCTAGAGTGTTAACAGACAAATATATATATATATATATATATATATATATATATATATATATATATATATATAATATAAAATTTGAGCGGACCTCATTTTCGTCATCTCCTGGGTAGGATCGATGGACATTTGAAGAAATTTTTCGAAAATCGTGTCATGAGTACGACCTCAATAGCTGATTTCCCTTAAGGGGTTATGCAGTCCATCATATAAACATTGCAAATTTCCTTAAGACAGGCTATTCTTTTTGACGACGGCAAAGGGAGAGTAGAGTAGAGTGATAACAGCTGATTGGAGCGAGGGGAGGTGGCTTACGTGACGGAAGCCTAAGACCGTTAGGCCCATCCCACCCAGCCTGCCCTCATCTACATCTAGACCATCGCACACTCTTACCACACATCTTATTTATAAATTTTTTACAATTTTAAAATATAAATAATCAAAGAGTTCATAACTACAGTCTACTGTCGATAATACGAGTCTCTATAAATAGAAAAAACAAAACTTCCTTGGGGGGGGGGGGATTCAGAACTCAAAAAATGTTGTGGTTCATAGTTCTGATTCTTTTTCCTTTGATTGGTATGTAACCTGCGTTTTTTTCCTTATAAATTTTCTCTTTTATAAATCTCTAGGAATTCAAACAAAGGAGAACAAACTGTCACTTTTTAAACAATTATAAATGAACCTTGAGATTATCAGGAAACCATGAATAATGAAAAAAGTAATTTAACAAATAAAAATAAAATAAAAAAGGGCCAACGGTTTTTATCTATTTGCCGTCTTAATATTTCAATTGATACTTTTTTCTTTCTTTTTTCAGATCCCTAAATAAGCAACAGTTGATTTCTTAGCATGATATGGGAAACGAAATGTAAACCAGTATAACCCACAGTGGGAAAATGAATTATTGATTTTCATTGGAGAAAATCAATAAACAACAACGTTCTTTATTAGAAGGTAAATCCTTTTATTTTTTTGTTGATAAATAGCTATAAAATGAAAAGCTTGAAACACTTGTTCAGTTTCAAAGTTCAAGTAGCGCATTTGTAAGAGTACGGTTATTTTAGGCATAAAGCGTATAAAGCGAAATTTTGTAAAAATGGTTGGTATGGTTGGTGACATTTCCAGAAAAAGTCCAAGATCATTGAGAAAAACACGAACATTCCCAACATTTTCCTAGAACTACTTAGATTAATTAATTATTATGTACTCCATAATGCCTCATGAAGAAGATTAATCATACCATTTTAACAAAAATTGTATGAACTATTTGTTTCATTCCATTCATTTTTATTACAAGTTTTTAAAACCCTTTTGCTGCTCAATAATCAAGGTAACTTGTTAAATTGGTTAAAACAAGCTGCCAGTGGCAGAAGAGCAGAATAAACAAAGAGAGTACAATGTTGTCCGAAGCATGTAAACAGAAATACAATAAGCGATTCAGGTCACTTGGATTACCTTGGCAAGTAAACAATTATAACTGGCTGTTTCAGAATTGATTTAACGGAAGCACCTTGTTGTTTTCTGTGTTTAATAGGCAAGCAGTACCAGCCAGATCAATTTGATATAGTGCCCTATATGTTCACTGGATTGCACAATACATTCGGAAAATCAGTATAAACTCTTCTAAAATTGTTCAACATATCCAATAACGAAAATGTTCACTTTTTTATATATTTGCTCCTCATAACTTACCTTTTTACCCAATTATACATTATTTACTTATCAATAACGACGGATGACAAATAAATGCGCAAGCATTTTCTAAGAAAGTGAAAAGATCAATCTAAAATATATGCTGGAATAATTAGGGGTTGGAGCGGGGGTGGGGTTACGAAATTATTTATTTACCTAGTAAAATTAAAAGTACATTTTAAGGACAAGGATCCTTATAGTTTTGATAAGTAGGCTCGCTCCGATAAATAATGTAGCAAAATGTGCCTGTTAAAGATGAATGGTCCCAAGAAGTGTCAAGAAATTTGAACAAAGAATTATCTCCATATTTAATTCTTCAATAAAGGATAAACTAAAGTAAAAAGTACAAATTAAAGTAATTAAACAAAGTGTAAAGTACCCCTGCTGACCTCTTTGAATTTGACAAAACTAAAAACTGCTCTGCATTTTTTTTTACATTGCAATTTGAGGACATGCTTAAAAATTATTAATATTATATTCTATACAAATCTCAATGCGACAGATAGAAGATTTTTAACTCGTAGGATACATCGAAACGAAATTTTCATTCAAGTCCTTTAGGAAAAAGTAGAACAGCAGGTGTCAAGATTGAATGGACTGAGCAGTTGGTGTAGACAGCTGATCCTGGAGGCAAATATTTGGCAAGGTCCAACAGCCTTTGTTCATTCCAGAAAGCAGAGCTCAACAGGCATTATGTTCACCTGCCGCTGGGGAACTAAATCCGTGAATCTCTAGCTCAAGTCGAGAAAATAACTTTTAAATAGCAGCAACTCAAAATATTTGACAATCCCACGGTGACGGACACTTGTGGCAAGTATTGTTTCTGGGACCTACATAGACCAGCTTAGACACAAGAAATAGGTTCAGCCCATCCCTTCCGTCCAAACGCAACCGTTCTACACTCTCGGAACTAGGTAGTTCGATTTAGAACATTTGGCTGAGCTTACAAAGCCAAGTTCATGTGATCTTGAATAGGATAGATGATAGTAAGAACCCCCTCAAAGCGACGAGCTTTGGCCATGACCACACAAGACCCAGATGCCCTTCAAGACTTAATCAAAACATCATGCATCTAATTTGGGAAAGGGGTAAAACCGTGAAGTAGACCAAGCATCTTTCTAGCAACAACAAATAATAATTTTAGAAATCGACTACAAAAACGGCCTTACTGAAAAGCAAATAGATGTTTACAAAAAAAAAAGGAGAACGAAAGGTGACATTCCAATTGGCTTCTGAGAGGTAATTAATAAGTTAAGTTTTAAAGAAAGAAGGAGACCGAATGATTGAAAGAAGGCAGTGATTGAAAGAGATAGCGGACAGGTGGGCCGAGCATCTGCTGCTCCCATTCAGCTGTCCCACTCCCCTACTTACCTCAGCTCTCTCTACCTCCTTTCCCTACACACCCTTTAAACGTTAAAACTACTCCAAGGGATACCACATCTATCAGCTATTTAGTATTTTTAGAATGAATCTGCTTTTAATTCCGTATATAAGTGATAAAAGGAAAGGTGGTGAAAAAATGGCGAGTAATGAGTACTAAGAGAAATTCATTTGTTCATTTACCCTTGGGAAAAGTTACAAAACAGAAAAATGTTTATTCATACTGAGATTCTATATTACTGCTTTACAATATACTAAAATTGGTCAGGGCATAGCACATTCCTTTTAGTGCTGGTTAGACACATTTTAATTTCTATTCAACTCCTCAGTTCATGCCACCCATTAATTCTTGCTAGAACTATGTTTGCGCAGTAAACCAGGAGGTTCATTAAAGTTGTAGTTTATATAGTCACACTTGATAGCGTCAATAGTCGTATTTGCTAACAATTTTATAAGGGATACCTCAGAATATATAAACATTTAATTCATGTACATTACTCAACAATTTAAAACATAATTATCCAAAAAATAAAAGAAAACTAGAGTGTGGCCCTAGCATTGGACTCTTATAAAAACAGACAACAATGAATAAAAAGTAAAGGAGGGGGTATACTAAATATTAAAAAACAAGCATTCCTCCTAATTACAAGATTAATACCATAATTTAGAACAATAATGTTCGGCTGGAGTTTCTCACTGCGGTAGAATGTGTAAAGCTGCTACTTACTGGCCAGATCAAGCTACCCCTGTTGTGGACCCAGAAACTTAAGAGGAACAAACCAAATCAGCCCTACCAAAGCCATACCCGCACAACTAACCTGTATGAATTGCTTTAACTGTCGCCTAGCCTTGTCATCCTTCTAGTAGCAGAAACCTCAAGCGCCAGACAACAACACTTATAACAGATTAAGATCTAATACACAGGAAGCACATTAAGAGATATAGCTAATAAGGCAAAATCCTCTAATGAAAGAAGGAGACGGGAAAGGCTCAACTCCCCACCCCCAAGGCAAATCCAGTAATAACAAGATCCATGTTCATAACAATATATAAGAGAATCGATTATAGTAAGCCTCCTTCTCTAAAACCTCTGGCTGGCTTCAATACTTCAGACTCAATGTAGCCAATTAAAGAATGGGGGACACTCTCTGCAAAGAAGATAACAACGTCAGTTGAGTGCCTTCCAAACACAGAATTCTTTCGGTTATTTTTCTTCTTTCAAGTCATTCCGTCAAACCCCCTTTGCAAACTATATTGTCCAACAGTTGTTTCTAATCGAACAGTTGGGACCGTATTGCAGGTGACGTACTATAGCAGATTTAAAAAAAGGGTATTAAATCTTCAGAGTCACCTATCACATCATCATTAAAAATCCAGTAGGCTACCCCATCAAGAAGGTGCTGGTTAAGTATCAATGCAGTGACCCTACATGGCAATCCCCTCCATGTTAATGAATTAACCCAATCGGCAATATGCGCGCAGTCTTGAGAAACACGCATAGTTCCCGGTTCACGCTAGGCCCAGCAGCAAAATGGATCTAGATTGGACCAACATTGGACATACTATATTTATCTACACTAAGAACCTCCCTCAAACTGTGCCCTGTCTGTGCAGAGGTTCACGACCATCATCTATTGTCACGCCGACCTATGAATCGCAGAACGGATATCATCCTCTGTCACAATGGATGTAAGCTTAGCCACTTCAACAATGGAGCTTAAAGAACCAACGACGCTCTCCAAACGATTTATAAGAAGAAAACTATCAAGCCTAATTTGCTGATCCCGAGGAGTACGATCTTTCATGAGCTCGCACATGATCTGGCACTTCATCATCAGAAAAATCGTACGCATGTACTTCAGTATCCTCCCCTCACCTATTGACTTCTGTTATTATTTATTAACAATAATAAAACCCTGAAATCAAATAAAAATAACTTTTTTTACTCTACAGTTTTTCTCCTCACCTCTTTTGGTGGCCAAGCAAATGATAGGCTTATATGAGGTATAAATGACATCGATTTATAAACAGGTGATATTAGTCTAATAGGATCCATTATACAGAAAACAAGATAATACAGGTTTACTGATTGCTATAGGGAGTGAATAACCTCAATAACATTTAATCAGAGTAAACATTTTTCTTGATAAGAATCCAGGTAGATAATACGTGATTGAAATGGATTTGTCTGACATTCAGCTATAAGCCTAAGAAAATTGGCGTAGTTACCTTTAACACAAAACCAGCAAATTCACGTTTTTCTTTGTATCTATTTCTTAGTATACATCTACTAATATCACTTAGCCCATATATATTGTTAGAATAAATTCCCTAATTTAAGTTGTATTATCAATTATTCACTTCATTTATTCACACCCATGATCAAAAATGATATAAAAATGCACTTAAGGATTTAGACAAGTAGTAACATGTTTCGCGTCCTATCTTCCTGATTTTCAAAGCATTTTGTAGTAAACAAATTGGCCTTGATTCGAAAGAGCAGGAAACGTGATAGAACGTTTGTTTTGTTTTGTGATTCCCAAAATTGTGCTGAAAATCTTGACATGAGCAAAGCCTGAACAAATGATCTCCTTTAAGGGAAAGCTGCAGAAACTAGGATTGTAGCTGCATTATAGTAGTTAGTAGAGGGGATAGAGTATAAAGCGGCCACGATGAAAGGAGACCTGGATCGGGGACAAGGACGCGGGCATCAGAGCCATTCTCATTGCACACATACAACATGCACTAACAACAAATCCACACAAAGATTAATAATAATTATTAGTAACATAAATAGTTTTTACAGTACAATGAGGCATGTTGTTGCACTGATTAAATGAACTTCAGTGTAGAAGACACAAACCACAGGCCCACCATTCTGAGTAATGAAATTTAAATACGAAATTTTGGTCATGCAGCACACAGCTTTTTAAATATTATTAACTAATCACAATAAATCAATAATTTTCTGTACTGGCGTGAGAGACAGGAAGGGAGGGTGCAGAAAAACGTAGGCCCAACTTCAGCCGTCAATATCAGTAAATTTGAATTTAAATAAGACTGCATCACAATAAGCAGTTAACTAACTAGGTAAGATTTCACAGCTGCCAAACGTCACCAGAGGGCGCTACGTCGCGAATTGAACTCGCATAGTAAAGGACTGATGAAATTAACTCATCGATTTTAATCTTGAAATAAGACTATTCTTGAAATATTGGTTACATGAGTTATTGGCTAATGAGACCGAGAAGAAGTGAGGATTTAATAAAAACTCAGGAAAAGGAGAAAACATATCTCTTATACTATTAGAGTTAGCGAAAAAATGTATTGAGTAACAATTATACAAAAATTAAAATTGCAATAATATAGGCTATATAAAATGTATTGATCCGACTCTTTACAAAGAAGATATTTTGAATACTCCATTTACACCCTCTAAACTGGTCCGAATTCAACAGTTCACAAACTTGATCTATAGTTTTACGTGAAACGCTTCAATATGAATCCATCAAAGTAGTTTAAGACAGTTAGCCAAATCCTTTATAAACACACACTCAACATCCTTTATAAAAAATATGCTTCGATCATCCAGGCAGCCTTGGAAATTCCAGAGGGTGCGTTGGAGAACGATATATATATATATATATATATATATATATATATATATATATATATATATAGGTGTGTGTGTGTGTAAATATTGTATACTTATTTTCATTTTCTAGGTAGGATCAATGGATATTCGAAGACATTTTTCGAAAATCACATCAAGTACAATCTCTACAGCTGATTTCCCTACAGGGAAATCTGCTAAAAATTAATAGACCAAGCGTGTAAATTATGAGAAAAGAAAAACAATTAATTATTTTCGTGGAGATACTAAAAGAAATTATTGCTCTTAAAACTAATAGAATTGTTTTCTTAAATAGATAAAGAAATGGGAACAAATGCTGAGTTAGTAAATAGAAAACTGCCGTTGACGGATTAATTTCTAATCTCGTAAGGGTTTTAAAATTTTCCTGCATTAAATCTTGTTTCATATCAGTAAAAACCTGATCTAAAACAGAAAAAAAGTATTTAAGATAAGAGATTCATAAATGAGGTTTTCAGACATCAGAGAATCGTCGTTCAGAATTTTAAATTGTGAATACCGTCTGTGCTCCTAAGGACACAAACTGTTGCTTGAAGAGGCTGGGAATTGGAGGTTGAGGCCAGGTTCAACAAATACTATTGGCTCCAATAATTAAATTAGTACGCGTAATCCAGGAGGACAATGACTTACATGTAAATGAGCCTTAAATTAATGGTTAAAAGATGAATTTTATAATAAACTATAGTCTATGTCAACAATACAAACCAAGTTCGTTGAAATTTGTCATTGGGTTAGTTACAAAAATATTTTTATTTTAATTTATAGAAAGCAAATGGTCAACATATTCTCCGATGTAAGATCGTTATAATTATTTCATAGAATGTAACTCATTTCAGGATTAGAGGCAAATATGACATGAGCCCATGAGAACAAATTCATAGGCAGGAATATTTGTCGGGGTGAAAAGCCCAGAAACCAGTTAGAATTGAGAAAAATATAACTAAGAGAATGACGTCACGAGAGTCAGCCAAGCAAAGAAGGTCCTTGAGAAGGTTTTCCCCTAATGGTTCCACTAGAAGAGTGACAACCCTGAAGGGGGAGCCTAGATGAAAAAAGACTAGAAAGACTCACAATAGGGTATTATTATAAAAACTGGCAGCTAGGATTTCTGTTCCATGAAATTCAATATGCCTTTAGTATAGTAAAATAAAAAAAAGAGTTTATTAACGTCTACTTTATACAACTAAAGCCTTACAATATATCAAGTATAACTTCTTGGCATTTTGCTAAGATCACTAGATTTTGTGGTGAAGATGGCTAATTTATTTTGTAAATAAGGAACAGCACAAATATTATGAACATTCAACAGTTCCAGTATATTATCAACTAAACCAATTTTATGTAAAGAACTTTATTTGTAAACATATTTACCATTTTGGTTGAGAAACATTTTTAGAAAGAAATATTTTTCGAGCAATATAAAAATAAATACAACATTCGATTTATAAAGTCACATTAAAATGAGACTGATGTCGGTCAACTTTGGACTATGGTTTTAAATTGATCAGTGTATTTGGGCATATATGTATACAGCAAGTCAAAGCATTAGGGAATTAAGTCTTTGCACACATGCCGTAAAGTATTCTACTTCATTACTCATTCAATTTCAAATAACAAAATTGGTGTTAAAAAAAAAACAAAAATCGGATTTTCGCTAAGTTTTGACCAATGTATACCTACTACAAAACGCAATGAAAATTAATAAAATTGGAATCAACTGGACAGGAACTATAACATTGCACAATCAAAACCTGGTATACTTGAAGATCTTTTTTTTTGAAAACTGTAGTCTAACAATGTAGTAAAATAACCAAAAATATTTTTTATTAATTGAAAAATATACTCAAATTCAGGAAACTGAAATACGTATCTATGTAGAACGTTCGAATAAACTACAGTAAAACAAGTTGGGAAAGATCGGTTGAGCAATGGCAGAGAACGACCTAACCTTTTAGGGAGAGTGCTTTATCGGACGGCGAAAGATACCCTACCCTTAGATGACTGGAGAACAACCTTATTTCTTCCTTCGAAAAAGGCGAATAAAATCAAAGGATGTTGAACTAGGTACGCCATATTGCCCGTGTACTTCAATATACGTATCTTTGCCTCATGGAGGGTTAGGGCCAACAAAATAACATTGGCAGAAAGGCCAATTGTTCAAATTGGAGCCTACTCCAAATATAATGGCATTATATACAGACCGAAGGGCATTGCATCTTATAAATAATAATCATTGGGTAAATGAAAGAAAAGGCAGGGGTTGAAAGTATGAAAATTTTATCAATGAATTACATTTTTTTAAAAATCCACCACTTGATAATCAAAATCTAAGAGAATGTCCATGGCTTTAGTACCTTCACAGACTGTTAAACCGAAGATTTTGAAATTAGTCTTATTAATTCTCTGAGAACTTGACTGGTAATAGGATGGATGGAATAGTGGTAAGGTGACATCTTCTCGATTGAAAAAGTTGTTCTCAAGACCTCAAAACAATACATTAACTTTTTCATAAAAATAAAAGGATTCATCTAATTATTTAATGAACAATATAAATAAGACAGAAAGGTCTCTATTACAGGTATATGATATTTTAAAGATTGAGCTATGAAGGGCTATTTGTTTAATTCAATAATTTGACACAAGATAGGGTTGGGGATGGAGGTGGGCCATGTTAAGCAATGGAGCCTGCCCCTACCCTGTGTGGGAGGCGGTTCAGCTTTCTAGGCCTCTCTTATGCAACCCTCTTACTTAACGCACTCACCCCTCTTAGACAACTAGAGCTGAAAAATAGCTGGATAAATGGGGGATAGAAAAAGAATACAATGGAGAGCTGGGAATCCCTCGGCTAGAAGCACAATGTAGCCTAGAAATCTGTAGAAACGTTCTGTTGCGTAATGCATAGCAATCAGGTTTCCCTGCTGATCTCCCTTAGAAATCTGCCCCATCCTATACCCTCAGCACCACTCCCATTATATCCTTCGGATTAAATTGCCAATCATATCCTACTAGACGTCCTTCCAGAGAGAAAACCAATAATTCAGAGAAAGTGGATTCACTCAGCCATACATACACAGCTTACAACAATACACACAAACCCTAACTTCCTAGAAAAAGAAATGAACTATTTTGTATTCATCCTTCATTATTAGAATATGGCTGACTATTTATTATTCTCAATACTTCCAATCACACCATAGATACATATTTCTCATGGAATAGGCTACGGTAGTAGAACATGTTCTATCTTATATTTTGTAGATCAATAACACAAATAAGATATCTAAACCATGTTGTCGGCCAATTTGGAGGGGGGGATTAACTGTGCTTTTCTAAATGCATTAGAAGCCTAAAAGATTAAAGATTAATATTTTAAAAGAAAAATAGAAATAGAAAATATAATTCGTGAAAAAAATAGTTTATTTATTTATTTAGGATATGACAGCAAACGTAAATAGTGGAATATAAACAAAAATCCAGCAAAACAACATACTGACAGAAAGCATATATTATACTACATTTAAAATTAACATATTTTACGACTTATAAAATCTTTATAATAAGATAAAGCAAAATACTCAATTTAGCATTACTAGCTCTAAAAGAAAATATGCCACAAGTTACATGTAAAGAGTCGAGTACAATACATGACTAACAAATATTCCACCTTCCCCATATCGAGTGTATTCCCCGGTGATTCACGTGGCTAAAATAAGTACGCGGCACAACGGTTCGTCATTTGACACGGCTTTGGTGGGTGGTATTGCCGAAATCTTTTTCTCATTCTAGTACATAGTCACTAAATTTTACTTAGTTATTGATTTATTGTTTTAGAATAGCAACGGATACGACTTACCCATGACAAAACTTCAATGTAATAACTTTTAAAAGCAATAATGATATTGGTATATGTTTTATATTATATAGAAGTGGTCTATATTATAATATATTCCTCGTTTGTCTATATTAATTCATTGTTTTACATCACTTAAGAATTTAAGGCACAACAATATCTGCTAGCAATCTAAATTTAACTGTCACCGTAATATAATTTTCACTAGTATGTAGTTGGAATCCACCCATAGACTAGAAACCCATTGGGTGCCATTTTTGTGACACGAAATTTGATATTTAAAAGATTGGTATCAAGCGTTGTAACATTATGCTGGAACGAACAAAAGAAAATTAATATTTTCGACTAGACATAATTATAAAGACCCACAAAATATTGAAATATTTACTTTGGAGAATATTTATATTCGCGAAACCAATCTAGCATTATTATATATTTTCCGAAAAACGAAATAAAACAACAAAGAATGTTCCAACAACGACTTTAAAACAAAGTTTTGAAAAAAAAATAGGAAATATTGAAGACTGCTTAATAAGAAAGAAAATATGATATGAATATCATACACGAACGTACAAGGAAAGGAGATTGGCAGACATCCAAGGCTTAAGGACAATCCGGAAATAAAAGCCCCATTATAATAACCAAGAAGAAAATATATTGAATTCATGTAGCTCAATTGAAAAATTTTAAACAAAATTTATTCTGAAGGAAATACTGTTAGTATTACATGATGGGTTTGTGTAGATCTATAATTATTTTTAAGAAGAAAATACGTTTTTTAAACAATAAGATTTAATAACACAAGAACCAAATTATTAAATATTCAATGATGATCTTTTAGTAACAACAATAAAACATAAGCAGGATCGTCACAGTATATTTTGATTTAGGAAAAGAAGAAATTGAAATGGGAAGAGAAACAGTTTTTTTACACACGTTTCTGGGGACAGAAAGTTTAGTGGCAACCAAGGTGAATTCATAAGATTACATTTTCTTTTAATAATGAATTACGCCTAGTATTTATACTTTATGGTGATAGATGTTGACTACGGCAATAATTAGTTGTTAGATGTAAGTTGGAGAAGTGAGTACATCAAGCTTTGTAACTGCAGCTGGAATTAATGATACATTTTATCTTAACATCTTTTATTTTAAATGAAGACAATAAATAGCAATGTGATCATGGGAGATGGATTACCTTATGGAGCCGTGTCGTCTTTTGCCAGGAAGAAAGAGCCTTTCTACAACTATTTCCTTGCAATACTTGTAATAAGTCAATTATATTTTTTGCTGGTCCAGCATCTTTTTATATTATACAATATATCAATTAATGTTATAAAACAATTTAATAATCGAATATGACGTTGCCAAAAAATTAAAACGAATTTCATTTCTAAAACTGCATTATTAATTGATTTAATTGCAATAAAATCGAAGACCTTTTCCTCGAATTCGAGAATTAAACTTGTGAGTTAAAACGTTGTCTTTAATCTCATATGGTAAACCTAGAGTGGAGAGTTCGATTCCCACCTGCACAAAGGAATTTATTTGGTGACGGAATTCATTAAATAAAATCCTAAGTGCCACCCTGGTTAGAAAAGGGTGGTAACCTGTAGATAACCCGCCCCTTAGTTGCAAAAAGTGGACGTTAATAAATAATAAATATAGAAGATAACTTAGGTAGTAAAAAGTACGATGTTTTTTGTCATAGCATTTGATGGAGAAGTACTTCCTATTACATGTCTTCAAGAAGATTACCCCATTCAGAAGGGATCATAGTTGTAAATCACATATGAGCCTTTAATGAAATGACACCCGATAGAACATATAACTCGCCACAAAAATAACGGAGGTTTAAAATGAAGAATGAGTTGCTTCCAAGGCTTTCTTGAAAGAAAAATAATGTGATATAAATTGAATCAATGGAGATATATACAAATATATTCGTAATGGATTTTCCCTTTTAGAAAAAAAAATACCCATGTACTTGTGTTCCCTCCTTAATTGACCACTTTCAATATTTTAAAATCAAGAATGAAATTCCCTAAAGCAATGCAACATATTTCTCCTGCGAAAAATGATAATATTACTTTTACGCCTTCTTCTTTTAAATATCTTTCCATCCCTAATATATAGGGGATAGAGCGATCATATATCCGCCACATGCTAACACAACATCCACAAAGTTAAAAACGTTCATTCCGAGTGCTCAGTTGAGTAAAAAGTTAAACGGCCTATGCAAATGCCAAATTTTTCAAGGAGATAATTGACAAAAATAAATGATTATGGTTTTTGAAAATTGAAGTAAAAAAAAAATGCTCTAAGTATTGTAGAGTTGGGTTTGATAGGCGTGTTGTGTATATATATTATAAGAGCTAGTTATTATTATAGTTTATTTAGTTAGCTGTGTTATTGGTAAGTTTAAAGGGAGAAGGTGTATAAAGATGAAGGGAAGGGCTAATGTCAAGGTGATAGAGAAACCGGTTTGTATTGCCCTGTCCTAGCCACTCCCATCCTCCCAGCTTCTACAATGCTCTGCCAAAACACCATCTAGATATCCAAAATAATACCCCTTCCTTCTCTTATACGCTCCATGATTTAAAGCAAAAGGAAAATATTAAATTCAACTGCCAATTAATTCACAAACAACAGAACTTTACAATGGCCTTCAAACGTTGTGAGGGGAGGGGGAGGGGTTCTGTCTTAGCACAATCGTAGTATCACATGTTAGTATATAAAAAGAATAAGACTAATTTCCCCAGAGGCCCGGGAGTCACCCCGTTGGATTCTGAAAATTAAGCTGAATCCCCCATGTTTTGTAATAACATACTGGTTACGTTATATCATATTGTATTCTTTATTTCTCAATTAGTTATAAATGTGCAGATTGTACAAATTTAAGCAGATTATAAGATATTTTAGTTATATAATAACGTTATGTAAAAATAGCACGAGTGGGACTGAAACCGACTTAAGGCAGAAAACGCTAAAATCAAAATAACTCATAAATAATTTATGCATTTTTATATTACTGTGTTAAGAGGCCAGTAAAATAAATTATACAACCTAGGTTGATAAGAAACATAAAACATTAAGTAATTTTTATATAAAGCAAGTTTCTCTTGTAACTACAACCCAATTTCTACTATATTATCTAACTTTTAACACCCTTAAAAAAAAATAACAAGTGGCTGAAATTAATACAGCAAGCCCCTAAGGGTAGTTTTTGCGAAATATGCTACTAGGTGATTAAGACACGCCATTCTGGGAAAGGTCAGAAGGATATGGTTAAAGAGCAATGTTCCTTTTAGCCCAAGTCAATGACCCCGTCTCCTCCATAGTTGCCACACTCTATTCCCTCATAAATCGGCTTATTTCACAATACCGCTAGCCCTAGTGACAAGAAGTAGACGTTAATAAAAAGAAAATGTTATCCATACATAGGAAAATTATTACATTTTCACTTGAATAGTCGTACTAATCAAAGGAGTATATTAATTATTATCGAAATATTTTATGTCACTTCTCAAATAAATATTTACCCCCACCCCTTAATATCCTGCCTACAACTGTGTAAATAAAGGAAACTATCAACGTTCTACCAAGTGAGACAAATACGTACGATTTAAAACCCCTATCGAGGGAAAGAGAGAAAAAAAAATATTGATTTTCTTATCCAAACTCAGAACTTGACATAGTAACTAATTCATATTCAATCGACAGAAAGTAATGATGAAATTATAAATAATGTTAAAGGAAAATCAATTTCATCGATATTACATATAATTAGGGAATATCGAATAACCACGTCGCCTTACCTAAAACAAATGAACCAAAATATGATATGAATTAGTTTTAAATTATGTAACTTGAACGGTAAGTTTTCAATGGTTCGGTATGGAACTATCCGGTGACTGTAGCTACAGTTCTTCTAACAAGGCTAATGTGGATAAAACCCGACTTTATCGGCAGATAATTTGAATGAAACTTTTGACTTGAAAGTAACTACATTTAGCATGGAACGCCAATCAATCATTCTCCAGCCTGACTAATATTAGTTAATGGCTGACAAAACAAATTCCCTGAGAAAACGGCTGAAGGCAATAATTATAGGGTATCATAGATAAGGTAGATGCAAATGACTTCCTTTAAGAATGGTTTTGAAAGAGTTCGTTGACCGACTCCAGCTAATCGCTCTACAGGAGCCAGTCCCAGGCAAACCTACTCACCACACCCAGTATACAACAATCTATTCAACGCCGTTACTTGCCAACTTGATACAAATACTTATGTAAATTGGTAATATACCAAATTAACAATTCTGCAAGCTTGCAAAAAATCATTCAGAAGAAATACTAAATTAGTAAAACGGACAAGCAATAAGAGACAAGGAAAAAACAAAACAAGAATAGATGATATCAAAAAATGAAATCGAAAAATTCTGTATTCATTAAATATAATAATTGATAAATAAATTATAGTGGTGGATCTTGATCTAAACGTGATAAGTATGCTAATCGTAATGAGTACTAAGCTCATATTGCCAAGGACAATTTCTTAGCCTATTCCAAATATTATAGAACACAACATTTTAACATACTTGTAACACAGTCTGTTAAAAGCTGAATATTAGCTAAACTGTCAAGAAGGGTAACTGTCGTCTCTCATTCTCAAAGAGAATAAAATTTAGCTTAGTAAGTAAAATTATAGAACTGTAGACCACTTCACGCAAATACGATATAAAAATAAGTATTGAGCTCAGTTTGCATAAATACCCATTATGCTAAATGAAACACAACACTTCCTCCTTTTAATTATCGAGCTTTATTATGATTTACCATGGGAGAAGAAAAAAAAATCAGAACTGCTTTTCAGCTATGTACTTAACAGATGTTTATTAAGTCACCTTGCATATGCTAAAGACTTTTATAAACTTAATATCCCAGGCAAAATAATAGACATATTATTTTACTCTTGAACATTCTATAAATATTATTTTATTAAGAAGTGCCTTTATTCGGAATTCAAACATAAACCATGATAAAAATAAATAAAAAAATGTACTGATTAAAATAGAAATTGAACCGAAGCCAAATTCTCAAAATACAATTGTATATATATAAAAAAAGACTTTGAAGGTGAAAAATCAACACACAGTACAGCATAAATCAACAATGTTTTACATTTTACTTATGCCTAAAAACTTACAAGGTAGACTCTTAAAATATACTCCTTTTGTTTAGAGAGATTAGTTTGCAGATGATAGAAAAAATAAAATAAATGAACCAACAAAAATTACTTCATTCAAATTCAAAATTACAAGAAACTTAGAAAGTGGAAAACATGTTAAATACGATTAAACAAAATATGATAATATAAAAAAAATATTATTTAAGCGGTAAATTGCTGAATTTAATATCTCCTACTCAAAGAAATGAAACTTAGATTAATGTACTAGCAGTCATTTCAATTTTAAATTGTAGTCAGTTCTGATGTATAAAGTAAGAGAGAGTAACTATTTTATTTTTTAAAAGTTAATTCAAGAGGTTTTATCAATTTTATATAATATAATAATAAACAGAACTCTAATACGAAATTTAAATATCTCAAGGTCAAGGGTAATTTGATCTCTACCAACTAAACATATTTAACAACAATTTTTCTATTGATATTCAATAAACAATTAGAATTTCAAATAGCTACAACTAGAGGTTTACAATTGTCAAGTTCACTAGGTGCAATCCTGTAGTATTTTATTAACGGGCTGTAAATGTTAAAGCAAACTACCATACCAAAGCGTTATCAGTTACCTCCGGAAAAAATTAGATTACTAAAAACACCTTATCTTGCATTATAGATAAGTTCTCTTTGTCAGTAGTCAGCTGACTAAAATGATCTCATGTTCCAACTGCGCAAACAACAGTTGAGTTAATAAAAAATAAACAAATTTCAAAATGACTTAAAAACAACATTTAATTGAGCTTCCATTAGCATTATTACATTATTAATTAGTTAATTCATAAAGATTAGCACAATTGACTACATAGGCCAATTGCTTTGCGACCAACGAAAGAAGTAACATTAATTATAATTTGAATTCTTGGTATGATAAGCTAAACGTTATCTGAAAGCAATAAAAAATGGCATTGCAACTAATACTCGTATCACACCAAGCGTTTATGTAATAAGGAAAATACGCTGACTGTAAATACATGAACAGTATTATTCCATTGTCAATTATCATATGTGAAAAGTGATTTGGTGAGTTCTCACAAAATGATTAAAATGTTCAAAATGTCTATCGTCAAATAAGCATGTTCGTTTATTCAGCTGATAAACACTCAAGCTTGAAAATAACAGGCCTTTCTCTCAGTAAATCAGTCGTAAATGCCCAAGTTAAATTTTCCCAGCGATAACTCCTAATCACAAACAAACATTACCTAATAGGCCATGTTGAATAACTAGCAACTAAATTGTTTTCCACTTTCAAGATATGCAATATCTTAGGTTTTATTTAAATACATATATATATTTTTTTACAAAAGACATTCAAGCAAAAAATGTTTCAACATAAACACTAGATAAGTCTATGTAAGATATTAGATACTACAACCGGAAATATGTTTTCCCATAGAAGATTTACCAGCAGCTTTCCAGAATTTAAAGCATTGAAGAAACACTTAAATACATGCTATTATTTATTAAACATTAATTATTATATTAAACTCCAATATTTTGGGTTTTCTTTTCTTAACTCTAAAATTGCAAAAAAAAAAAAGAAATAAAAAAATAAAAATTCAAATGCTGAACTCATTTCAATAGAGATAATACCTAATTAAGGAAAACTGTTCGGTAGGTAATAATATAATCGGCATTCAATGAATGATTGCATGAAACAGATCATCAATCCAAGCATCCTGATGGGGTAACATGAAGAAATTCTATTAAAAAAATATAAATGTACGAAATGTAAATAAAATGAGGGCGATAAATTAACTTATCGAAGCGATGCATATTTTCATTTTATTCAATAAAGCATTATAACTAGTAGAGGACAAATTCAATTAAAGAAATAATATCCCAAAATATCAGAAGAAATAGAATATCATTTTGATTATTAATTACAGAATAAGTTCAAAATGTACATCTGAAAGACAAATAGTTAAAAATAACTATTATTAACTGGCTAAAGCCTTAATAGATTAAGATATAACCCAATTAGCCATGGTACCAAAACGTAAACGTTCATAAATAATAATATTTTAAGTTAAAAACTAAATTGTTAACAATTAGCCATTAAACATATTTATATATCAAATAGACAACGCAATGTAAAAGTAATTTTTGAATTGTCAGATACATAAAATGAAGGTAGACAAAATATATATACGCATTCGTATTTAGTAAAGGAGATGCAGATTAAGTAAAATATTCGGTAAAATCCAAAGCAAAAATTATCATTAAGCTTATAATACCAAGTTCTTAATAAATGATAAATAAGAGAAAGCTAGTCTTGGAACACAAGCGACCCCATATCCACCTCCAACTAGTCGAAACCAGTTTTTCTATTTCAAAAGATTTAAGTTTCATGAATATAGAGTTGATGGCTCTAGGAAAATAATCAACAGTACAAAACCTTGTAAATACAACATATCTAAAAGAACAATAACAATAATGATTAAAAAAATTCTAAATTTCAGTACAAAATAATTGCACACCAACTTCAAAATATTTAAATGACATTGGATTTAACATAACCTAGTCCAATATTAAAACCAAGGTCATATTAATATTTTTTTTATATAAACAGAGAGATAGATAATTTAAAAAAAAGTAATAATCTTAAAGGTTATAATCAAAACTTCTGAGGAAAATTAAATTTAAAAGAACAACTCTTTTCAGCAAAGATAAATTCGAATTATGGTCTAAATACAAATTTGTGTTAAAAATTATGTTTTAATGCTTGGATTATACAATAACAGCTGTCTGTGGGAAACTACGCAATGAATCTAAAAAATCACATATAAGAGAATGGTCATAATAGGAACATGTTAAATGAGAAAAATACCTCCCATGGGCAAAGAAAATTATGAAAGTGTTCAAAACAAGAAAAAGAGGGGTCCCTAAAAGCAGAATGAAATAGAGAGATTAAAACCACTTGAGAGGAGCTTGGAAGAGAGGCCCAGAATGACACAAGTGGAAGGGGCTAGGATGTACTAACTACATTTTGTGGAACAAGAGCCCTGATTTCAAAGAACCTGAGAATACTTAATTTTTTAGATATGCCAATTATCTGAAATTTAAAGAAAGAGAATGGATAAACTTAATATTATTTATAACTGTTATTGTGTTGACCAATAACGTCGATATAATGTTGTTAACAAAGAAGAAGAGAGAACTGTCTCCATATAACAAAATAGGAGAAGGGATATATGTATTAAATTTAAACGAGCGAGAGAGGCTCTCGCGGACGTCAGAGTGGCCTTGAGACAGCATTCGCAGGGCCAGTCGCGTCGGTCAGAGGTGAAGACCGCTAGTAAAAAGTTTACACTTTCTAGTGGAATGTGCATTCGGCTCAAAAGTGAAACGCGAGCTAGGAGAGAGCTGCCCAGCCAAGGGTGCGATGAACCTACAAGACCTACATGAATAGCGGGGTTAGCCTAAAGTAGACATGGCACGGCGGAGGCAGGAGCCCGAGTGACGAACAGCTGATATGGCGGCCCATTATATAGGAGAATCCCCACCACCTCCGAGCTACCCTATATAAGGCCGCGCAAAGCAACTCCCGCCGACAGTCTCTCCCTTGGCTGCCGCGCTGCATGGGGGACCGTCGGGGGCTAGGGGCCCTCTTCCTCCAAGGCCCTTCGCTCCGCGACCAATTTTTTCTAAATGCTCATTTGTGTTTGAAATAAAAAAAAAAAAAAAAAAAGATTAATTACCTACCGGTAGAGATGAAGAAGCTTCTTCGAAAAGCTGCTACTGTCGAATTATCTCCTTACACAATCATTCAAAATAAGGTCAAGGTATCTTCGCTACACAGCATGATTCATTAGGATAAACCTAGAATAACTAACTACACAGCAAATTCTTTTCGTGACACAATAATTTCTAAAGCAACTGACACGGTTGTTAATTATATACACGCCATGACCTTGTAACGTGTATCATTCTTTAATTAAACAGTTCTTTTAAGTATTAAAAGAATGAGTAAATATTTATAAATGGTTCTAAACATCGAATACTTTAATATGGAATGCTTTTATTAGAAAAGTAGGTTAAGTGAAAAAAAAAAAAAAAAAAAAAAAATAAAAAAATAATAATAAAGCTGATCGGGAGAGACCCAAGAAATAAGATCTGGGAGACTGATTTGGCTCTGACCTCCGAGAAGAATTTGCATACCATTGTTGAATCTATACCTACTTCTCCTTGCTTTTCTCAACCTTTGTTCGATAAACTCAACAACAATACTCAACCAAAACAACTCCCAAATCTTACTTCAAATTATCACTCCCAGTCAAGGTTCTTATTATTTCTTTATAATAATTCACTGACACTGGTCATTTCAATAATCTTGAACGTTATCCATGCAGAGAGGTAGTTGGCATTCAGCTAGTGGGAGTAAAATACATTTCAATTTCATATACATCTCTTAAAAAAATCCTAAATAATATTAATTTCTTAGTAATATTATTATTTGCTAAAGCCAATAGCCACAGAAAAAGTAATTATGAGCAACCTTGGAATTAATCTTTAGATTTTGATAGAGCAAACTAAAACAAAATACGCATCCGAAAAGCCCACTCCCGGAGACAACTGTGTTCGGAAAGTATTTATGAATTATTAAAGTGTGGCCCAATATGAACTTAGATTCTTATATGGTTTAAGTCTTCATGATTCGTCTCTTACAATTGTTATATCTCTGCATAAAAAGGCAACGTTTTAATAGATTAATTAGATATCATTAAGAAGTAAAATCAATTTTTAACCATACATTTACTTTATCCAATATTTATTTTAAGGAGTCTGGTTTTTATGCAATATTCTTGTGCAGAATATATTATTAAACCACTTTCAGTAGGAGATGAGTAATTAAAATTAGATTGTAGTGAGCAAATAAAGGAGGTGCCGAGAAGAGGCTGGACAGTAGGCTAAATTTAAAATGTCTCGTAAAGCTTGGCAAGGCTGCTCACTTGAGATTTACCCCTGAAACCTCTGGTCAGGGGGTCAGTAGGTTAGAAAGTTACCGTATCTAACAGCAGGAAGTCTTCTTACCTCCCTTATCAGAATACCACAAATATAAGAAAGTACAGTACAAAAAATAAAGACGTTGATTAAGGACAAATTAATGGGTTATACTAAGTAATTTAAAAAACGTCAAACATTCATGAAAGCTTATCCAGTATAAGCTGGTTTATTACTTAAAGCACAATTAAGTGGTAATTATAAATAAACATACGTGGGTGTGCTTGATTCCCCATTAATAAAAAGTCCGTCACGCAGGGGCTGCGTAAACTAAGCAGATTTCCCACGTGAAGTTTTACAATAGAGAAATCTGCCTAATAACAACTGTAGTAGTAAGAAACCTCTAAACCTAAAAAACATTTTTTAGGGCGTAATAACCCAGTAGTTTCTAGCCCAAAAAACAGTTAACCTAACCTCTAAACCTATTCACGAGGGACGATAGTTATGGAAACGGCCGCTAGAGCTCTCGTCGGAAACTCCGAACATAGCCTATTGGTAACCACACACAGAATACAAATGCAAATATCTCGGTTAATATTCAAGATAGAGAATTAATGTATAGAACAATATTTATAGTAAATTTAATTTGCAATAAGATTGGTTCTATACAATCTTTTGATCCGACGTATAGTAACGGAGATATTTCGAATTTTCGAAAATCCTCTCCTCTAAACCCCCCCTCCCACTGGTCCGATTTCAGCCGTTAACGAACTTGATCTTTCTTTTTACATAAAACGCTTAAATATGAAGTTTGGTAAGGATCAAACAAAAATTGCGACCGCTAGAGCGGTAACAGACAAATATATATATATATATATATATATATATATATATATATATATATATATATACAGTTTTGAACGGACCTCATTTTCGTCATCTACTAAGTAGGATCGATGGACATTTGAAGAAAAATGTCGAAAATTCCGCCATGAGTACAACCTCAATAGCTGATTTCCCTCAGGGGAAATCTGCTAAAACCCACGGATTCATGAGTAAGGTAGTATTGAATTTTGAGATTTCCACCATTTCAGTCCTGCTGAGCTCACTTATAATGCCAATATTTCGTTTGAGAAGCAATTAATAACAGAAATAAAAAGATCAACAGTACTTCTGAGGGTAAAGGAAGGTCATAAATTATATTCTGGTACATTTACAGTTTTTTTTTTTTTTTTCAGATACATTAGCTCTTCCTTAAATAATACATTTAACACTAATCCTTATTCAACACAAAAACCATATAATATATAAATATATAAAAGTGTAATTTCTGTCTGTACCTTGATTTTTCCCGGGGCATTTCACAAGAAGTTTTGGTTTTCACATGTAACTTGAAGGATAACAATTTTTGGCTTTAGTGTTCGTTTGTGTGTTATGTTTCATGTCTAAGCGACTGAGCCGAATTTTATGGCAACCCAACTAGAATTTAGGCCTTACTAAAACTCTTAGAAACGAATACTCGAGAGGGAGGGAGGTTGTGTAAGGGAGGCCTAAATATATACAACATATTTTGTTTCCTATCCGTTTTTTGAAAAATAAATGAACAGAATAAAATATATTTGTTTTGCTATGTATACTTTTGCCGTATAAAGAAATATAAACAAGTTACTCTCTAAAAAATGAGACAACAATTTTATAGTGTACAAATGACTGAATCTGACTGAATGATACTAGGTAAATGAATTAGAACCAACTCTTTATAAAGTACTATTCTTACGATCGAACAGATGGTAAGGAAGGTTTGAAATGAAAAATCTCGATACTCATTTTTCTGTTTGTTTTTCGCCAAACAAATGCCAAAAGTTATTTATTTTATTATGTAGAGTAACACTTGCATTTTTATTGAATAACCATTTTTGAAAATGTCATTCATGAACTATATCTCAACACTTTTAAAAGTCGCAAACATCGACCGGGTAGAACGAAAGTTGTATGTGTTTTATACGAAACCAAGCTTAAACCAATATTACAAGTGGATGAACAACAGCGGGACGGAGGTAGGCCAGTATTGAAAAATCGAGATATTTCGTATCCTATTAGTTTTATGGCAATCACCCAATTCGTTTCTTGGATAGTTGTTTATCAGTAGAAAAGCGGGCACGGCACAAGACGTTACTAATTCTATCAAACAATATTACTAACTGCAACGGTTATTTTAAAATTCGTTTAATTTCCTAAAGTTGTTATTTTTAAACTTGGAAGTGAAATCAATAAGCCCTTAGAGCAAAAATGATGGTGAAATATTAGTTGTAATATAAATTAGGTAAGAGGTTCTTAATACGAATCCAAAGAGCTAAAGGAAAGCTACCGTTCTCACGTGAATGCCAGCTACTCTCATCTCCCAGGCAGTGAAATCCTCGCCGCCATTACACTTACAATGCGTCATTCTTCTCCTGACCACCCTCATCTTTCATCAGAAACCACTTTCAATACCATTTCATTAAAAAAACAAACCAAAAAAAAATAAAAAAATAACTATGATGTTAATTGCTGCACCATTACTTACCGTAGCTAAAGCAAACATACTATGGGGGAAATAGTTTGTAATGAGTACTGAACTTAAAAAATATATAACACATTTCAAGAATATTATATACGTATAATATACAATTTTTATATAACATGTATACAAATCATAACTTTAGATAGGCAAAATATTATGTTTTAGGGGCATATCGATGAAGTCCAGTTTCTTCCTTGGGCTGTTTCATCTTGAAAAATCTCGGCTACACAGGGCCTGCATTAAACAATAATATCATGCGTGCTGGAATAATACCCATAAGATTTCGGGATTTAAATCTCTAGTTTTCCCTTAGTAATTATAATAAAAAAAAAAAGATTTAAAAAAAAACCGTTGGCTCAATAGCCCTGGCACACCGTTTTGATTGCAGGTCAGTCAGCACCGTATTGTGGTGGCATTACAGACCATACTTCAAATATACATATAACCTATATGTACTCTATATTTTACTATTATTATTTACTAACGTCTACTTTTTCCTAGTATGGCTAATTGGGACGGGTTATCTAAAGGTTACCACCGTTTATAGCCATGGTATATGGCCATTTTATTTAATGAGTTCGTCACTAAATAAATTCCTACTGCCCAGGCAGGAATCGAACTCACCTCTAGGATTACAATGTGAAATTAAGGCCAACGCTTTAACTCACACGGCTAACCTGATCCCCAAAAGTATAATATTTTAATGTACACAATATATTCAGGAATTTAAGAGAGTGGATAAAATAAGAAAGTTGCAATATCTCCTTTTAAGAATCTGACCCAAAAATGTTACATAAGCAATCTTCTTGTAAATTTGATATTCTATAATTGTTATTCCTTACTATTTTTCCTCTAACTCGATCATTGACAGGTTTATTTGCATTTTTTAGCAGATTTCCCTTAAGGGGTTGTTCGCGAGTTTCGAAAAATTTCTTTAAATGTCCATCGATCGTACCCAGGAGATGAGAAAAATGAGGTCCGTTCAAAATTATATATATATTTGTCTGTTAACGCTCTAGCGGTCGCAATTTTCGTTTGATCGTTACCAAACTCGATATTTAAGCGTTTTATGCAAAAATAAAGATCAAGTTCGTTAATGGCTGAAATCGGACCAGTGGGAGGGGGGGTTTAGAGGGGAGGAGTTTCTAAAATTTGAAATATTTCCGTTACTATACGTCGGATCGAAAAATTGTATAGAATCAATCTTATTGCAAATTAAATTTACTATAAATAATGTTATATACATGTATTCTGTATCTTCAATATTAACCGAGATATTTGCATTTTTCTGTTTTCAACTTCTGAGATGAGATCGGCCAACTTCGGGTCTAGTCGTGAGTTTCCGTCAAGAGCTAGTTCGGGCCGTTCCCGTAACTGTTTGACTCTCTATTCTGAAATTTCTCTATTGTAAAACTTCACGTGGGAAATCTGCTTAGTTTACGCAGCCCCTGCGTGACGGACTTTTTTACTGGATTCAGTCTTAAATGAACCCCACGCCTATCATCAATCATTAACAGTAAGCTCGGTATTTTTTTCATAAAAAGCCACATATTTTCTTTAATAGGGCCTTTAGTATGCGAGATACAATGATTGAGATTTGCAATGTGACGTCATCACTCTGGGCTCTGTATCTGTTATTAATTCTCTAGGTATATAACAAATCTTGTAGATAATTTAATGTACTATGACTGTTATTCGATATTTTGTTCTTGACTATTAATTTAAGTCATTTGTATTTCTGGTAAGGCTACATCAATAAACAAATAATTTCGAGCTTAAAATTCAAATCTTGTTTAGGCAGTTTCAAACTAAGGGAGAAATACTGAGTGGAATATGACATGCATTCGTTTAGAGCCCAGTACGCAAGAAAACTGTTTACGAAGCCCTAAGTTCATAGGCATTCATTCTCCAGGGAAGAAACAAGAAAACAAAATATGAAAATTATACATGTGAATGTCCGGAGGTGAGGAATTTCTCCTTTTGAAATGGAACCCGAAGAAACATTGCATTTAAAACCCGTCAACGCTGGTCAAACTACAATATATGAACAAAAGTTTGGATGAATCTAAATAATTCTGTAATTAAACTAGGTTTTACCTGAAGTAGAAAATTAGTAGACATGTACATCATGTAACTCAAATATACAATAAATATAATAATTACAGTGCATAATGATTAACGTCTTTCAACCCTGAAAGTTGACAAGAGCAAAGGAAGAGGTTCCAAGTATGTAATTAAATATAAAAAACATATTAGTAGTACTTTTCCTGGTATACATTAATGGGTGTTTGAAAAATTCATTAGCTTCCAATTATTCAGTTGCGGGCCTGTAACGATTAATACTAGGAAATGACGAAGGAGGAGGATTGCATCGACTATTCTATTCACGATCTAATACCAATCAATGGGCTTGTAACGTTCGGCCATGATTCAACGTTACTCCACATTAATTAAACTAAACAAGTAATGGATTTCAACTGGCGCTTGAAAAAAATGTATAATGCTATTATTCTTTTCACTCTACATAATCTTCTATCATTTGGTGTTTAAAACAACAGTGAGCATTATGGCATGACTAGTTTCAATACGAAGAAATTTTAAAATGAACGCATAGCTAGCTAAATAAATACTATAATTAAAACTCTGTAAATATTTTGAATCTAAAACGTTTAAAGAACAAAAAAAGGGTGTTCCGTACAAAAATCAGATTTCCAAACTGCAGGACTGCGGGGCAGATGTCATCTCACATTCTATTCACTATTTCTTACTATATTGAAAAGCCTATGTAATCAGAACGTGACATTTAAAAAAAGTCCGTCACGCAGGGGCTGCGTAAACTAAGCAGATTTCCAACGTGAAGTTATACAATATAGAAATCTGCATACGAGAGCCGAACAGTACAGTTACGGCAAAGGGCCGAACTAGCTTTTGGCGGGAAATTCAAAAATCCGTTATCGGCCCAAATTTAATAAAAATGCAAATATCTCGGTTAATATTCAAGATAGGGAATAAATGTACATAACAATATTTATAGTAAATTTAATTTTCAATAAGATTGTTTCTGTATAAAGTTTTGATGCGACGTATAGTAACGGAGATATTTCGAATTTTCGAAAATCCTCCCCTCTAAACCCCCCCCCTCCCACTGGTCCGATTTCAGCCGTTTACGAACTTGATCTTTCTTTTTACATAAAACGACTAAATATCGAGGTTGGTAACGATCAAACAAAAATTGCGACCGCTAGAGCGGTAACAGACAAATATATATATATATATATATATATATATATATATATATATATATATATAGATATATATATATATACAGTTTTGAACGGACCTCATTTTCGTCATCTACTAGGTAGGATCGATGGACATTTGAAGAAAAATTTCGAATATTCCGTCATGAGTACAACCTCAATAGCTGATTTCCCTTAAGGGAAATCTGCTAAAATGAACATTTGGCCATGATATGTTTAGTGGTGAGTAAACGTGATGCAAGTGAAAATTGAAAGTATTCCAATTAAAGACTGGGTAAAAAAAGACTTGTATAATACTTTGTAAATAATTTTGATATAGTAGGCAGATTTCTCTATTGTAAACCTTCACGCGGAAAATCTGCTTAGTTTATGCAGCCCTTGCGTGACGGACTTTTATTATTAAAAGAAACAGTACAATAAAAAGCATAACATATTAATAATTGCAGGAAAAGAGTAATATTCTACCTGTAATGAATAAACAAATTACTATATATTTAACAAACAAAACTTCCCCTAGTCACTTAAAATACACTTCTATTGAATGTAGTATTTGAGGGATATTTCTAAGAGGGGAAAATATCGACGTTCACAGACTTCGCCCACCAAGTTTTTTAGGGCATACCAAGTCGTCAGAAAGTTCCCCTCTCCCCCAAACAATACTTTCAAACTGTCCTTCGTAAAAAGAATTGACTGGGAAAGTCAAGGAAGCTGACGAGTACCTTTCTCAGCTGTCAATGTGTGCTATTCACGAGAGGCGGGGTGGTATTTGTTCTACTTATATAGACAGTTTTTTATGTTCACACCCACATTAATGCGCTCCAGACTGCAGTCAGGGCCTTTCAGAGAAACGTTCGAACAGTGAAATGCCACTTGTTCGAGAGCGCGGCAGAGACGGTCGTCAATATTATTCAAGACTGTTTCGTCACACGTGCAGGAGGTATTCAGTGATATGATAAAGCGTTGCAAGTAAAGGCTGATCCATAATTTCACGTTGAGATCCCTAAAGGAACGCCTAGAAAAAACCCCTCAGCCAGATATAACTCCAAAAGGACGATAAGATGTTTGTAGCTACCACGCATGTCATTGGTGCCACCCGTAGGCTTAAAGAGCATCACAAGCAGTAACTGTGGCCAGTACCTAGCTAAGCTGGGGATTAAAAGTCCGTCTCGCAGAGCCTGCGTTCTATAAGCAATTTCCCAAGTGCACCACGTATTTGCATTTATCTCAAAAAAGAAAAATGTTCAATAAGACCAATATTTTGTATTTAAGCATCAAATAAAGGGTTTCATGATATAACAGCTTATAGGTAATATGACATGAGTAGGAGTGGGGGGTTTACTGAAGGCTGAAATCGAAAACTGCCAATATCTCGGTTAATATTGAAGATTGAAGAAAACACGTATAAACAACATTTATAGAACATTAAATTTGCAATAATATTGGTTCTATATAATTTTTCGATCCGACTTATAATAACGGAGATGTTTTGAACTTTCTAAATTCCCCCTCGAATTAACGAACTTGATCTTTAGTTTTACATAAAACGTTAAATATCTATTTTGGTAACTATCAAACAATACTTGCGACCGCTTATATATATATAAAATATTGAATGGGCCTCATTTTCGTCAACTCCTGGGATGGACCGATGGACACTTGAGGAATATTTTTCCAAAATTGCATCATGAGTGCAACCTCAATAGCTGATTTCCCTTAACGGGGGAATCTGCTAAAATTTTAACAGAGAATATCTGGTTTTCTAGTGGAGAGGTATATGCTACGAGCCAGATTTATATATTGGTAATGAAATATTCATTCGTGAATGAATCTGATTAGGCGGTAGTGAATGACAAGCCACACTCTATAACGCTTGTAGCCCAATGAAAGATCAGCCCATTCTATGAAGGAGAAAGTCTATGACCCATTTAATTTCGGTGATAGGCAGTGAATTAACCAGGTTTAAACGACTGAGCTCAGTGGATAACTAACTGGCAAATTCCAATATCAAAAGGTGCCTGTTCAACATTGTCATTATTATAATAGTATAAAATTATTTCAAACGTATGGACGTTACAAGTGATAAGATAGTTATAATAAGGTTATTATAAAGTTCATTATACAGGTTTGCGTAAACTAAGCAGATTTCCCTCGTGACGTTTATCAATATATAAATCTACACTTAACATCACAGTGAATATTAAGTGAAAAGTAATTAGAAATATTTCAGTCAATTTTAATAACCTCCAAACGGAAAATGCCAGAATTGTAAACAAAAAGGTCTGTTAACCTCTCACAGCTGAACAGATGGATAGAAATATTCTTCACCGGAAAGAAAAACAATTACTGACATATATATCTCAATATAACATCTTAATTTTATTGAAAACTTTTTACTATATCCAGTTCCGTAATTTATAGTGAATCAGAAATTTGTTTGTCTCAATCACTCAAGAATTCAAGAACTAAAGGGGGGGGGGCAAAAGAATATATTTGCATGTATCTCGTATAATAAAGGTTTCCTGAAAACAATATTTGGTATTAAAGCTTCAAATAAAGTGGTTTATTATATAACTGAGTATCGTTTATTTGACAAGAGTAGAAGTATGGGTTTGCTGAAGGCTGAAAACTGAAAAATGTAAATTTCCGGGTTAATGTTCAAGAGAGAGAATAAATGACTATATCAATATTTATAGTACATTTAATAAGATTGGTTCTATTCAATTTCTCGATCTGACGTATAGAAACGGCGATATTTCGAATTTTCTATATTCTCCAAATCAACCCCAAGCCATTACCGATGTTGATCATTATTTTTGTATGAGGCGCTTATATATCGAATTTGATAGCGATAAAACAATAATTAATAGAGCGGTAACAGTCATATATATATATATAGATATATATATATATATATATATATATACATACATATACATATACATATTCATTGATCATACTTAGGAGAGGACGAAAATTAGGTCTGTTCAAAATTGTGTGTGTGTGTCAATGGGCATTTGAAGAAAAATTTCAAAAATTGTGTCATGAGTTCGACCTCAATAAAAACAAAAATATGCCTATGAGGAGTGAAAATGCACATAAGGCCGAAACGTATGTAGGCTGAATAAAGTTTTTATTTTTGATGATGCCTTTAGATCTTTTTAGCAGGGTCATTAACTTATTTGAAATTTAAGCTTAAATTGGTGAATGCAGGGAGGTAGGCAATAAGTAGCAATAATTGAAATTGATAGATTTAGAATAACTAAAGACATCTTTAGGGATTGCTAAATAATTGAAGAGCCTAACTGCAAAGAGATATAAAAGAAGACAGCGAGGTATGTGAGGTCGGGAGCTAAAGAGGGCAGCCCTAGAGAAATGTAAAGGTTGCTAACGGGACCCTCCCCGTCACATTCCATCCCTCTTCCCTCTTCCTTATACCCCTCCCTCTCAAATCATTCACTAATTCTTATCACTGAACTCATCAACCAGCACATTTCAATTAAAATTTTCACACGTTGATTAAGAAAAATCAATCAACTTAAGAGGAAAATACATCATCTTCAGAAGTTATTGAGCAATATATAGAACTTAGATTGAAAACATCATGAATTGGGTACTAATTATGATGGGTATTAATAACAAATTAATGATCTCAGGTCTTAAAAAAATCATTTGGAATGAAAGGAATGTGCAATTTTTAATCTAATCACATAAATTAAGCACAAGCCGGCAAATATTGTAAGTATTGAAAAGGGTCTTAAATCTTATTTATTGAAGAAATTTAATGAAGTTATATAAATGTTGAATATAAAATCCATAACTGAGATCATCAACATTTTTCACCATAATATCAGGGGTCACTAGCCAGTTCTAACCAAGCAGGACTAAGGATTTTATTTAGGATATCCATGATGAAATATAATTATACATGAAAACGTAAATCATCAGCTTCCAGGAAGCCAAACGTTCGTCATTAACTGCCAACTAATAATTATTAAATGCCAAAAAAAATCATTTCAATTGTCTTTTGGCCCATCAAAAATAAAATATGACCTCAGAACCGTCAGCCGGGTCCCTTAATATCAATATATACGAAATTACTGATGTAGATTGATTTAATTATGGAACATAATTAAAAAAAAAATGTCCTTCACGCAGGGGTTGAGTAAGCTAAACAGATTTCCCACATGGTGATATAGCACACATAAAAGCTTAACTGATGACTTCACCACACTATGAATTTGTATGTGTCTCGCATAATAAAGGTATCTTGAAATAAATATTTGGTATATAAGATTAGAACAAAGTGGTTCGTGATATAACAGCTTATTGTTAACATGACGAGTAGGAGTGAAGGTTCACTTAAGAATGAAAACTAAAAAATCCTAACATCTCCGTTAATATTATTGACAGAGAATATATGCATGTGACATCATAGGTAATTTAATTTACAATAAGATTGGCTATGTAGAATTTTTCGATCCGATCTTTATTAACGGAGATATTCAAATTTTCTAAATTTCCCCTCCATGCCAGTAACAACTTGACCTTTCTTTTTGAGTTAAAAGATTAAATATCGAGTTTGGTAACTATTAAACAACATTTGCGGCCGCTAGAGCGCTAACAGACATATATATACATACAATTAAGAGGGTCTCATTTTCGTCACCTGGGTAGGATTGATGGAACTTTGATGAAATTTTTCGAAAATTGCGTTATAAGTGCGATGTCAATAGCTGATTTCCCTTAAGAGAAATCTGCTAAAAGGGAGAGGGAACTTGAATTTTCATTGGGAAGCATCCCATTTTCAGTTTTATCATTGAAATAAATAGCTGTTTCAGAGAAATTAACTGTTATGCACTACATGAAACTAAAGCTAGAAGCTAAAGATTTCTCAATAAAAAGAATCGTTTTTGAGCATGAAAAAAAGAGTAAAGGGTTGGAACCGCCCCAGTCAAATCTGTCGGTGAAGACCATCGTCACGGTATAGTCTAAGTAAAATTCTAGGCGGCTTGAAGATGGTGCCTTTGCATCGAAAGCGCTTGCCAACTGTACTCGACGATCAGCCAGTGACGAAGGTATGCACCGACAGATATGACTACATGAGAAAAGGAGGCTTCTGGAATAAAAATTTCATTTCCTGATTTAGAATAGAGTCCGAGAGATAGCAAAACTCTATTTTAACATTTCAAGTTGGACAGTGCATTCTATAGACCCGACAAGGGCAACATATGTACTGGAAGCGAGGAGTGTAAGAACCGCCGTTGACAGAGCTGAAGGCGAGGGTCAGTGATGCATAGGGAAGGAGTCACGGCTAAGCAACTATTGCTACAGGCACCTTGACTCGCATAGCTACAACATAGAACCTCATAGAAAAAACAAACACGGGCATAGCATCATAAGGCATGTATCAAGTACCTGCTTCATATTTTGACGCGCCACATACATAACATTTTTAAAGAAAATTTCTTGACCGGAAGATGATTAACAGCTTGCCTACAGCTTTCTCAATCATGCGAATATAAATCGACAAAAAAGAGGGTTCAAATTACTTCCCGTTCAAGTAGAGAGGACTAAAAAAAACAAACAAAATTAATATGATAAAATATTTAAAAGCAGAGGTCAGCTTTAATTTTTAATATACAAACGGTTATCTGAATCTCGATTAATCTCGTACCATAATAAGCCATTTCATTTAGAAATTAAGACAACAAAAACTCTCCCAAAGGGAAGCTATGATATGATTGAATCTTTTGTTCGATTCATAAATTTATCAGGTCAAAACTTATTTGAGCTGTGGTTTCTTAATCTAAGCACAATGAAAATTATTAATTTATTATTAATAAAACATAACGCTTTAAAAAACTAGTACTGAAAGCAATACCGATAAAAGAATAACTACAATCACATACGAGTATGTAATTCTGGTACAAAAAATTTAAAAAAAAATATATAGTATCAAAAGTACTGCTTTACAAGTAAATAAGAGAAAATAATTTCAAAGGATTTCTTGTTATTTCTTCAGTGTCGGAAATAATCTAAAACTGCTAAAAGTATTTAGAGGTTAAAGCTGAAATAACCTACACACTTGAAAATAAATATCGTTGAGATTAGCTGCCAATAACATAAAAAAACACCCCTTCACAATTTAAGTGGGCTACGAATATAAATGAAAATTCCTTACGACCCATTCTGCCATACTGAGACTTGGTTAATTGCGTGGGATTATGAATAAACCCCAATGCATTTCTATAAGTTCCCATAAATGTAGCCAGATATGCGAAGGTGGGTACACGCGGTTCACTGGTCCTTAATTGCAAGTCTTTAGAAAAGGCGAGACTGGCGGTGCTATACTGATTTACTGCTCCAGCACCAATTACCAATCCCAACATTCTGACCAAGGACGTTCGGCACTCTCCTATTTCGAAACAGCTGTCCCAATTATTTAGCCTTAAACAGTCACAATCTCCATACTCGCAAAAACACCAGAATGCATTAACTGAGAAAAATAAAAGCATAACTGTATTCTGCAAGTAATAACTGTATAAATTCATTTTAATATTGAAAATTATGATTCTTCAGGTAGTAGAATATCACAGACATATACATTGACGTAGAAAATCTAAATTGAAGTGTAATTAGCAGTTCAAGAACACCAAGTACCTAAGGGATGAATGAATAATGCACTAAAAAATAAAAAAAATTTAAAAAAAAACTAACCAGGACGCCGGTTTCGAACATGTACAATCCCCCTCAAAAGACGGAAAAAGTTTCAAAATTACTACAATTTATGATGAACGCTTTCATAAATTTATTAAAGTGCATATTATGCTTACTGTGGCGAATCCGAAGGACTTATATTCTAGTTACCACCAATTTATAGATGAGTAGGACTAATGAATCTGAGCACAATTCAATGAAATTCAAATTTGTTTACCTATATTTATTTCAGTTATGAACTCTCTCTCTCTCTCTAAAAAAAAAAAATAGATTCTGTCAAGTGAAATATATTATTTATAACTAACTAGAAGGCAACTGGGTAAATTTTCAGGCAAAACTTTACAAATAAACTAAATTTTATTAAACACAATACTCCTATATTTAACGCATCTCCTATCCATAAAAAAATCTTAAACTAAAGAACAGACTAAGCCCGTGGCCGAAGAAGATCATCTGGCTGCCTCGAAACTGAATAGTATTTGTAATATAATTTTTCTTTATGAATTCATAGAAGTTGTAGAAATGGTATTTCTATTCTTCAACCATGAGCTAAGAAACATATTTTATAAGTAAAATATAAAATATGCATTATTTAAATGTCGAATTTCGATTTTCTGTTTAATCTTTTTTTCTTTATAATAAATAATGTGAATATTTTCTTTTATCTTTATGGCATTTCTCTCCTTTTCGGGATCATTAAATATATCATATCTTATTTAATGTTAGGGTATTGTAATAATTATTATTGTATTATTACAAATTTAATATTTTCTAAACAACATTCAAATAACAGGAAGAATTGTTTAAGAAGATACATGATTATGTTCAAGTAAGCCTTTTAGCGGGTTCCCATTAAAAGAAATCTACTATTCACTCATGACCCATTGATCTTAAGAAAGATCTGTCGACAGAATCTGACCTTGAAGGTATTGCGTTAAAAAAACATATTTCTCACGTGATGGAATGACATGTTAATGATGCCATCTCACATTAGACCCTCTATTTCTCCTATAATAATAGGACTAACATAACAATTTAATAAAGACACAAGATACATAGTGACAAAAATGTTTTAAACAAAAATTGCAAGAGGAGGGTAGAGGCTTATCTTTCACCTTACGTTTTATATGAAATACTTCAATATTGACTACAGTAGCGATCAAGTGGAGGCTTCGGGCTAATATATATATATATATATATATATATATATGTGTGTGTGTGTGTGTGTGTGTGTGTGTGTGTGTGTGTGTGTGTGTGTCCATGCACACCACACGCACGCGCAGACATGTATGCATATGATATTAAAAAGACCTTTTTTCGTCTTCTCCTAAGTAGGATCAATGGGTCATTGAAAATAATTTTCGGAAATCGCTTTATCAGCACAGCTCCCATATCTGATTTCCCTTAAAAGACAATTAAATGTATTCTTCAAGAGAGTTTTTGATTTATCAATCACGACTGTTACTGTTATAATAGCGTTTACTAACAAACAATTCTCATGCCAATGGTATTGGAGCGTTTTATAATCCCCTTCCTAATGTTTTAAATATAAAATATGCTGAATGTATTAAGTAATTTCATGTAATATTTATAATACCTGTTACTGCTGTAACAGATAATCACTACATTTCATTGGTAAATGCAGTAAGGTCTGAGGCTTTTGTTTGTTCTCCCTCGGATTCCGAGGAATTTCTTATTTAGAGGACACAAATGTTATTGTTTCGTTCACAATTGTCACCTTGCACAAATCTCACCTTGGAGGGCAGATGTTGCAAAATGTTTTTACATGATCTGAGGTTTTTCGTTTACTTCTATTATCTCATTGTCTTGGCGAATAGGAGTATTTCTTTCCACAGGTCAAAATAGGATCATAGGACCATTCATTTCATTCACAGCATTTCAGCTCAAGACTTTTCCTCAGTTATTGACTTCAGCTTGAAATCAGAATAACAATATATCAACAGCACTAGTGCAAATCTGGCTTCATTTCACATTAATTAAAAAATATAGTATGATCAATAAAAAAAAGGTCTCAAAAGATATTAGTACAATATTAAAAAAATAAATTCTTGACAAAATTTCAGCAGCGACCATAGCTGAGTTCTGATGAAACAAAAGTCAACTTGGCAATGAATGTACCAAGGAGTTGTACTATTGGTTAACTTAGGATTTGCCAATAGAAAATAAGAAATATGGTTACACAACAACCTGATCTATAATACGTCCAATATACTACTTACCCCTTCACTCCCTAGGAACTGTATCGTTGGAGTCTGGCTGCATTTATTCTGCAAAAGGAAAAAAAAAATATTAAACTAATAAATATGTAGCAATAAATAAATAACTTAATAATCTAAATAATATTAGAAAGCATAAATACATGTCCAGATCACAGACGGTAATCGAGAATACCAAGACAGAAACTCTGGATGAAACTGATAAATGCCATTTGAACAACTATGTGATAACAAAAATGTCCAGGAACGTCCAATTATTATAAATATTGAATTAAAAAATGGAATGTCAACAAAAACTGTTACTTACTACATGTAACAAGAGTTAAAATTAATATGTTTTAATGGTAACACGAATTGGCAAGACGTACAAAAGTAATAACGGTTTTACATAATAATAAAAAAATACAAGTATTTCTAAATTAATACTAATAAATGTCCCTAAAATATCAAACAATTTATTGTAATTTTGTTATTATTATTGGATTTAATTTTTAACAGATTTCCCTTACAAGAAATCAGTTATTGAGGTTGTAATGATGACACGATTTCCGAAAAATGTCCTCAAATGTCAATCAATCCTACCCAGGAGATAATGAAAATGAGGGCCGTTCAAAACTATTTATATGCTTGTCCGTTCCCGTTCTAGCGTTTTTGTTTCATTATTACCAAACTCGATATATTTCATGCAAACTAAAGATCAAGTTCATTAATGGCCAACGAGTGGGAGGGGTTAGAGGGGGGCGATTCGAAAACTCGAAATATCTCTATTATTATACTTCGGATCGAAACATTGTATATAACCAATTTTACTTCAAATTTAATTTTCTATAAATGTTGTTATATACATCCTTTCTGAATCTTGAATATTAATCAAGATATTTCCATTTTCTTTAGTATTCGGACGTCAATAACCCCCCCCCCCTAATCCTGTCACCAATTGTTGTTAAGTACATTTCTTTCTTAACTCGAATATTAAGCAAGTGATATGTGTTTTTTGTTTCCAGTTTTCAATAAACTTCCTATTCTGCTCATCGTATTTTTAATTAGAAATAGATAATATAAGGGTGAGATGAGATTTCTTATGTGTCATACCAGTAAGTGGCAAATCTGCTTAGATTATGCAGCCCCTGCTTGGGAGACATTTTAATATTGAGAAGAAAACAAAAACAGGACTTCCTTCCACTAACAGTTTACGATCAACACAGCACTTCTCTTCCTTAATTTCCGGTTTTAATGTTATTAATCCTATGGCATCAACGAAATAATATCTTATTCGGTGGACTGTATTAGATATTTAAATTCATCGCCCTCCCCATCACTCCAACTTAACTACGTGATTAGTTGATTCCATTGACTGGTCTACTCCTATACTCTTTTCTTTTGTAACCTATAATCAAATAAATCACAAAAATGATGAAACAAGCCATTGGTGTGAGAAATGCTCCAACTGCATAGATACAGCGGTGCCAAGTGTCGGACGAATGAATTAAAAGCTGAGTTCCGTTTAAAAGCGACCTTTTAGAGAGGCGTAAAGGGAAAAGTCGCCGAGTAAAGGTTAAATGTTATAAAAAAGAGGGTCACGAGAGGATATTTCATCCCTACCTTTAACTGCTACGAGATAACCGTTAGAACCTCCTCTCTCTCACTCTAATAGTAAGCCATATTTTCTGATAGGTTCTCAGCTCTACTCAGATCACTCATTAACCTGGTAGGAGTAAACGAAATATACAAAAGTATGTTTTTATTATGAAACTAATAATAATATATAAGGAATACTTTTGGCAGGTACAAATTAATATAGAAATGCATTTTCTCAGAAATAATGCTTTCCATTAAAATATGTTTCGAAAAATAGGAAAGTTCTATAACAATCAGAGTACTCAAGCTATATAAAAAAGGTAAAAAAAAGAAAAAGAAAAAAATATGTCCTGTTATTTTTCGGGTTACCATGCAATTAAATACATTTGAATAAAGTTTCATGGAGGGCAATCCACAACTCACAGAGAACAATATTTATAAACACCGAAGAATTGTTTTCTACATACGACACGTTCGACTATCAGGCCACCGAAGGAATTCAGAGATTATAAATACAGGCTCCACGAAGGAATTTAAATTAGATACGACCCATAACTATTCACTTACAAAGAATAATTGTTGAAAGAAGATAGATAAGATAAAATGAAAAAAAACACATTAAATTGGCAATGATAATAAAATATATAAAAGAATAAAACTGGACAATCTAAGATAGTTTGACTAATCCGGGACAAAGTAAGAAAAGAAACTCGGAAAATGGTGACCACTAACAAATGAAAAACAATTAGTAAAAAAAATTCAACCATTGCCAATGATACAAGGAATATTGTATGAGCTTTAGACATACGCATAAACTCGAATACACCTTCAATATTCATAGTGTAAAATCCTTGAAAAATGAAGGAAACGAAGGCACAAATATTTTTATTTTATTTTAAAGTAATGATTTTCACTGCTTTAGCCGTTATAAAATAAATATATTTTATAAAAGTGTACTGATTCTCGGCCAGAAAAATATTCAAGACGGGCAGCAGGTTGGCCATCTCGCTTTAAGAATATGTTTAAATGTCAATACGCAGTTCTAGTATTGACGAATAGATTGTGTTAGCTTTGAATGGAATCCGTCATCATTAAGACATGGTTGTAACTTATCAAATGCCCTTACCTTAAAATCTGGAATCAAATGTATTCCGCACTGTTCACTAATAAATTATCTTCTAGCAAGCCGAAGTCAAACAGCGCCTATTGTTCATGGCCACTGTTTGACGTCAATGCATTAGCAAAATTTGTCAAAAGACTTATGCTAATTTATGCCGTGATCTATTTACCAACTCTGTATGTATGAATTCTCTGCATAAAGATAGATTTTAAACAAACCAAATACCGTCATTATTTTAGCGTAAGCAAAGACAAATTGAAAGTTTAATAATAGACCAGAATATTCAATACAATCTAGTAAAAATTAAACTTTTAAACGAAGGATCTGTGTATAATCGAATTATCGTGTAAAAGCAGACTTCCAATCTCACAGATGTCAGTAATAACTCTCTTAAAATAGGTAATAAAAATATCCTGCACCAAAAAGAGAGCAAACTACAGAACTATATGAGAGTGAGGGAGCTAATTTCATCAAATGCACAGGGGAAAAATTTTAGGGCATATGAGAAATAAAGCAATACGACAATAAAACAATTCGTTATCTGTGTTTTTTTTAACGAAATGAATCTATCTACAGCTAGCTTGGTTAAATGGTCTAAATAATTGTTGAAAACATAAACCATGTTCTGGGAAGCTTAGAAATAACAACACCCCCTCCCTCCAAGTTCCATTTTTAAAGTGGCGTAACTAACCTTTTTTATATGCACTTTTGACAATGATATCACCAAAAATGGGAATTATTTATAAGTTTCTGAAAGACGTAATTTAAGCAATGGACACAGAAGGGGAGCGATGAGCTCGGGAGACGTACATGTTTAATGCAATGCTCATTTAATATGTTACATATTAATTAATCTGTAATTATATTACGAAGCGTGCACTGCATGTGATATTGTGAATAAAGTGTGTGCTTCAAATATAAAATATTTTTAGAATTGGAGCCAAGTGGATAGAAGTTGTTAGGCACATAAAATAGCTGTTTGTGTGTATATATATAAATCTGAATAGATCTAATTTCGTCATTATTCAGCAGGATCGGTGAGCAATGATAGGAAGTTTTCGCAGGATGAGAGTCCAACCCAAAAAGGAGGATTTTTCTAAAAGGAAATGCAATTGATATGTGGATTATACCCAAACGTTCTAAATGATACATAAAAGGGACGTTGATATTATTTGAAATGAAGTATGTAAAGGAAAATGCTTAAAGCAAAAGGATTTCTTCACAAATATTCAGAGAAGATTATTGCAGAATGTCACAGATAGATGAAAAGACTTGGACGGGCGTATCAATATGACTAGTTATAGCTTTAGATATAGAATATAAGTTTCTACTCTTAAGTAAATAAAGAGTGTCAGCTGGTTTAAGCCAGCCATTGCAAAGGGTAGGGAAAGTGCAGGCTGAGTGCAGCTTTCGCCCCCACCGCCTCCTTTCACTACTCCCTTCTACTCATTACGAAACTCCCATCACTTACATCAGGCTTCATCATTTTCTGCGTCTGCAGTCTGCTCCGGGGAGCTAATCTCTGCTTCGGATAACCATCGCTCTACAAATCATAATGGCACTTACATACAGTCCAAAACCCCCAATTTCCTCCAACAATGCCCTCAAGTATCCCGTTTCCTAACATCTGCCTTCCAATCACAAAATTCCTAAGTAAGTGATATATCTGTTTCATATCGATAAAGATCAGTTCTAAATATATTACCATCTTGGCATTCAGTAAACCCCACTCCTATCCATGACTTATTAACATTATATTAATGTATCATTAAACATCTCATGTCCAACTTAAACTTCTCTTGTTAAAATGCGGTACATTGAAAGGGAGAAAAGGGTAAATGATGTGTACAAGATGTATTCTTGAAAGTGGGATATCTGCTTAGTTTGCACAGCAACTTTGTGACGAATGTTTTAGCAGAGTTCCGTTAAGGTAAATCAGCTCTTGAGGTCGAGCTCATGACGCAATTTTCGAAACAGTTCCTCAAATGTCCACCGATACTACCCAGGATATGACATGATACATGATATATATATATATATGTGTGTGTGTGTGTGTGTGTGTGTATATATATATATATATATGACTACTAACACCCTAGCGTTCACAATTTTTGTATGATCGTTGCCAAACTTCATATTTAATCGTTTTATGTTAAAAGAAAGATCAAGTTCGTTAATGCCTGTAATCGAATCAATGGAAGAGTGGGGGGGGAGTTAGAGGGGAGGAATTTCGAAAATTCGAAATATTGATTATTAACAGAGATATTTACATTTTTTTAGTTGTCAGTTTTCAGTAAATCTCCACTCCTATGCACGTCTAATTAACAATAAGGTGTTTTATCATGAAAACCTTTATTTGAAGCTTAATACAAAATATTGGTCTCATTGAACTTTTACTTTTTTGAAATAAATCCAAATATGTGGTGCAGATGGGAAATCTGCTTAGGGAACGAAGCCCCTGCGTTTCCTATCATTCCTCTAAGCGTTTCGAGTCATTATCTCCGCAAGTTTTTAATTACACAGTTAAAATAAGAAAATTGTTATTGAAGTAGCTTCGTTAGGAAAAAGTTCAACTTTTTTATTTATTTGGTTTTTGCCCCACAGCGATGGTGATTGGCATAATTACAATAATATATTTATTCTTTCCTTTGTTGTACTTTACTTTTATATTATGGAAAATATTCCTTACATATCTGATTGTTTCTCATATCCGTGCTTTGTCTAAATGAATACATTAAAAGTTAACCCTTTTAAATCTTTATAAGTAAAAGGTTCAACTGAACCTTCCCAATTGAGCCTAATATGTATTCAGACAGAAGCTGTAATAAACAGCAGTTTTTTTCTTGACTTGACTAAATAAGACCCTATACGAAGGGAAGTATAATAAAGAAGAGTGGCTAATTGATTAGATATAGGAAGTGCAGAGTGTATCTAGGTTGACGGAAGTAGAGAAGCGGCCATCTATACCTTCCGCTTTGGCTACCTCCAACATCATCCCGCTCAGTTCCTATTCTCCTCACCCACTCCCTTACAGGCTCTCAACAATTAATAGTAGCCCAAATTTCCTAAACGACTATCCCAAAATTACAAGGGTCACTAGGAATAATAGATACAATTTATTTACTATCTCTAAAATGATGCTTCCATTAGGTCCTAACTATTACTATATCAGCCAGCCATGACTGGAGAAACGTTAAAACGTTTTCTTATATCCATTAGCCAATGATATACTGAGGGATGGCTCTCTAATAATTTTGGCCCGAATGCAGACGCCTCGTTATGAATGGAACCCTTCTTCCAGCATTGAATCCCCTTGCGACAGTCTTGCACAATACTTTCTTTGGCAAAGGAAAAAAAAAAGAGCAACTTGTAGTCCAAAGGTAAGTAACGTGTGCAGCTGTCGCCAATAATCAGAAAAGCCGAAACTTAATTAAGCATGCCAAATGATGACCATGCTATCTGTACATCGTGGCATCATTGCGTAATACAATATATTTAAATTACTACAGATTAAAAGACATATTTAGAAGTACCATCTTTCTTTTTACAGTATCATCCTCTGAACTTTCTCTCAATAAATGAATCAAGTTCTTACTCCGAGCCAGTGAAAAGCTCCAGGGTGAGAGCACACAAGGCAGTAGGGAACTTGCTCTAAAACGAATTTAAAACTTTTGTTAAGTGACTCATTAACTATTTATACTATCTTTAAAAAGCTGATCTACATATTCTTATATTCCAGTTTTTATATAGTTTTCTACAAGAAATGTAGTTCAACCGAAACAAAATAATCCATGAAGCGTACATACATATAGCTGGTCTCGGGTTTGATGTCTATTGTTTTTATCAAATTTCTCTTAAGAAAAATCAGCTACCGAGGAATTTTTAGTATGTAAGATAGATGCAAATACGTTGTGTAATGAAGTAATCATTAAAGATTTAACATTCTTAACTCAAAAATTTTTATTTATTATACGCCATACTGGATATTTAACTGTTTTTTTTCAAAACGAAAGATAATAATAGTTAATGACTGAAATAAGACCCGGAATTGAGGAGGGGTTAAAAAGGGGAATTCGAAAATTTCTCCATTATGAGTCAATGCTCTACAGTTTTTCGAAATCCCCCACTCTAATTCCTCTACGAAAATGAGGTCCATCCAAAACTATATATATATATTTCGAAAATCGCGTAATGAGTTGGACACCAATAGTTGATTTCCTTTAAGGAAAATCTGGTAATACATAAAATATACAGTTAGTTGTAAATCTGTTTAGTTTATGCAACTCTTACGTGACTAACTTGTTGAGTTTAAGCAGTATCTGGAAGCCCCAGAAGAGTATCCGAATATCCGAACATCACCCACCCGAGCAATAATTTCACAAACTGATTTCACTCGTGGTTGGTAGATTCTAGTATTATAAATGAGATGAGATTGACAAGAGACAGAGAGGATGAGGAAATGCGCTAAGTTGACGACAGTGATTGAGCCTATGAGGCCTAGGAAATAAGGGCAATAGATAGGACAGGAACCTAGTAAATACTCTGCTGGATAAGGTCCCCTCCCATCTAGCTTAAACAGGAAACACTAGCTATTTATCATAATCAATCTTCACGCCACCTCTATACATATGAACACTCACAACTATCCTCTATAGGCTCACATCTTAATAACACCATATATCTATAGATCTCACATATAACATTCAAAGGGACAAAGTCACAATTTCTTAAGATCTAATTCCTAAAATAGTAACATTTTTCATAATCAAGTGGTGACCGATAAAAAGTTGTTTTACAGTAAGAGAGAGTTAACGTTTGGAACGATTTGTCCCCAAAACAGATAGGCCCTTTTAGAGCTATTCGTAACTTTCTTTCGCTTAGAATGATAATATACAGTAAACGCCCTAAGTATGATTTTTAATACCAATATTGAAAAGAGAAATGTGCGTAACTGAAACACATAAAGAGCAGGGTAAGACTGAATAATCTAATTTTTATTTACTAACGTCCACTTTTTGCAACTTAGGCTAATCGGGACGGGTTATCTACAGGTTACCACCCTTTTCTAGCCAGGGTGGGATTATAGGACGTTATTTAATGAATTTCGTCACCAAATAATTTCCTTTGCCCAGGCGAGAATCGAACTAGCCACTCTAGGTTTACCATGTGAGATAAAAGTCAACGCTTTAACTCGCATGGCTAACCTGAGCCCCAGACTGAATAAATAACATATTTGACAGTGATCCAACAACTGAGTTTGCAAAGTTAAGTACGAAATGAAATTAAGGAAAACCAAGGGATGTAATATGGATAAGAGTAATATGTTAGATACAACTATATAAAAAAACGGTCCAATGACTTTAAATTTAATGGTTTGAGAAATTATGACAATGAAAAAGTAATTCTCTTATATGCATAAAATATTCGTATGTAAATTAGGATCGTAATGGAAAAAAAAATGAAATGAATTCATTTGAGCAGATGGAAGTAGTAATAAGTATTTTCTGACCGCCCTTCGTCTTTGAATCCCTAATAAAAAATAATTAAAAATGAAAATAGCTTTTTTTCTAAGATATATAATTTCTGTGAATTTATATAATTATTGTATATATAGAATAATAGGTCCCGCAGGAGCTGCATGTTATAAACAAACATTCCAAGCACAATTCTGCTATAAAGATCTTTAATAATTACATTTGAAATCGTTAAGCATTTCAGCCTCAGAAACGCCACAAAAAGGCAAATAAACAAGTGTTTCTCAATATCGTTATGAATTATAACACATTTTATGATAAATGAGGTAAGTACTTAAAAAAAATCGCATGAGTGTAATGGGGATTGTGAAGACTGAAAAGGAAAAATCACAAATAACACCGTTAACCGTCACTAAAAAAAAAGAAGAAGAAAAAATACCAAAGATAACTTCACTTAAGATAATTTAATTTCATGTGAAAGGTTTAAATATATGTCAGATGGTGGGTATGACATAAAAATTGCTGTTGGTACAGACTAAGGGGAAACCCCTTTATCTAGTTCAGCATGTTTTTCACTAAAATAAAAAGCGTGAGGTTGATTGGCCGAGAGAATCAGTAAAAGGCTGTTGGAGACAAGAAACTCAAGGACGACTACTGTCAGATTGGCTTAACTTTTTCATAGTCCAATTAGGAATTCAGTAGCATTAATGATAATATTTAGTTACTCCTTAATGTCTCCTATAGGTTACGCCCCCGTCTTTTTTTCCTCGAAATTTCAACTAGTTTGGTTTCCATGAATTCAAATATGTTCCAAATATACAGATCGGGAATCATTATATGGAATTTCATTTAAATTCCTACACTGATTAGTTGAAATAGAAAAAATAACCGAGTTTCTTCACAAGCCATGCAATTTCCCCAGATGGTAGCCATGGCCGTCACAAGTTCTTGCACCATTACAAGAATGGCTAGTCGCGACACACCATCCATGAAGCTACTTCGAATCAGCTCATACATCGATTTACCATATGTAATATAGCTGTTAGTGGATTTTTCTGGGATCTCCTCCGACAATTTTTTTATTTTACTTTTTCCTAATTTTCCCTTCCTTGCAAAGGTATGCATACAACTTTTGATATAACACGTTCCCCCTGTTTATTTAATTCTCATTTGTTCCCTAGTTTTTTAGGAATAATTCTTATTCGCCTAACCTAATCAAATTTAAGTTTAAGACCTACGCCATAACACAAAAACCTTCTACCTAGAGCAAAAATGCGCGTAGCCCATTGAACAGATATGAATTGGTCGTGCAATACAATCCAGTAAATGCATCAAAGAAGAGTCAGCCTGGCATGTACTGCATAAACTATGCGGACTTCCCAAATGCCAGAATAGCAATCTGATGAAGTCGCCTCCCATCCAGTTCTATATTTCTCCCGTTTGAAAAGCCTATTGCAAGCAGCACTTGAAATATAAGCTATACACGCCCAGCTTATATTTCAACTGCTTAGTGATTAAACAGTTAATGCGTTTAGTGATTATACAGTTATTTATGTGTAAATCACTTCAATGCAGGAAATGGAGGTAGATAACCAAAAACGAAGGAGGCTTTTTGATAAACTTTGCATTTCAGTGAGGCCAACAGCAGTTGGTAATTCAGTAAAGGGAACTCTGAAAATAATTTGCTTGGTAGCGAAAAACGTATAGAAAAACATTTGAAGAGCATTATTTTACTAACGAAATTTTTATATCATTTTTTCGGTATGACGTAAAGCACAATGAGATGCAATATTTATTTTGCTCCGTCCCTCACTGTTCGTTATCCAATTTGGACCACTTACAGTTCGAAGTGTAGTTTTACTCGAGAGTACACAATGCAACCAAAAAAAAAAAGTTTAAATTTGCTAGGAGGACTCTTATATTTTTTAACCACTAGACGAAGAACAGTTTTCAAAATCGTGTCATAGTGGTAATCTCAAAAGTAAATTTCCCTTATGGAAAATCCGGTAAAGATTGATGGCGATAAAGAGTTTTCTTAGGTATGTTTAACCTACATAAATAAATAAAGCTCCAAGGTTTGTCTGATTTTATTTTCAAACCATTCTAAGAACAATCTTGAAAATCTTGTCTTATCCACTCCCTTGCAAGTCGATTATCCTAATGCACATCATAACCTACGTGAGAATCCGAAGTTTCAACTAGGAGGGGGCTACTTAAATATGCACATTGATCAATATCTTCTTTAGTATTGGTTTTATCGAAGAATGCAAAGAACAAATTGTGTTTACAATAACAATTTTGGTCAAAAATCGTTATTCACGTTTATAAATTTTGACTTGCATCTTTTGGGTGCCAAAGTCTTTATTTATTTCATGTTTCGTGAAAATGCCTGACTAGAAATGACACTTACTTGAATAAGTATCGTTAATATGAGCTATTTGTCTTCACAAAAGGCCTCTATTCTGGGGATTTATTTTTACATCAAAACATATCCGTTAATATTGATTTTGACTGGAAAATATAGAGAATAAATTGTGTTTATACATACATACAATACATTTTAAGCCCCTAAAACGTTATTCAGTTTTATGCATTTTTAAATTTTGACTTTCGATTTCCAGTTACTAAATGGAATTGATTATTGTTCCAAGAGGCTTGCTATTTTTTTTTTTTAAATATGTCAGGGATATGTGCATTGTCAAACTGTGCTGGATTATGCTCCTCTACCATTGATAGGATTAGGGATGGATAGGAATAACCCTAATTAGATGTCTAAGGGAAACCATTTTTATTTCAACCATCAAAAGTGGGTAACAAAGTTTCTAATTACTTGATTGAGGTTAACACCGCATACAGTCTCGTTTCGTTTTACAACAGTGCCTGAAAAACATTTTATCATATTTTTTCTCCTAGTGCTAAGATGATACAATCGATTTATTCTGACGAGAAACTAGCTTTATGTGGCCCCAAGAACGGTAATAAATTTGTCAATATTCGCCCAATAGGGTGGTTAAAACTATAAAGCATTCACTTTAAATACAATAAATGTATAATTTAGGGTTTTATACAACACCATTATTAATCAATTAATTTCCGGATAACAGCAATTTTAATAATAAAAGCGGCTAACTTGTTAGATCTTGGTTAAAAAATTTGATGGCAGCACTTTTACTGGTCATGTTACGGGGCATTTGTGTTACAGGTCTTTCTATTTCCAGGGGAAACCATTTCTATTTCACCCCGCCAACTATGGGTATCAAGGCTCGTTTGTAAATAAAGGAGGGGAAAAAAGATTGAAATCAATAAAGAAGATTATAATAAAGAATATAGAGATGAATATAGAATAGTAAATAGTATAAAACATGGCTTGAGATTAGACATTGGGTAGGAAGGAGAGTTCCGTTTCTAAGAACGGTCTCCCCCACTCCTAGCCAACGAGGTCACTGCCTCCTCACTCATTACATACCCACCCCCTTAGCAACCCCTCACTCGGCGTTATAGCACACTAACTAACATATAATACAATTTATAATAACTTAATTAAATACAGAAATCATAATGGCAATTTAAACACATTTGTATCTCGAAAATTAAATAAACAAATTGTAAAAGCCATTTTTCTGTATTTCGGCATATTAGATTTTTCTTTACTCGGTTTTAGGACAGAACAATTATATTCAGGGCCCAACAGGGAAATGTTCGCAAATCATTACCAAGTCTCCAGTGCTCAAGGAATAGGGACGAGTAGATAAATATCTAGCGAGAGTGAGTAAGTAAAAGAGCATGGAGAGTTAACGCCCATATTTGAACATGTTCCTGGCCATAGGCATACATGTGCAATGCCGTTCAAAGGCATTACATTAAGTTCAAAGACTCACCTTCTGGGTCAGTAATTGTATTTGTGTAACATGCCAGGAAAGTTGAAAGGATTACCTCGTGTATACAGCATTACAGACTTAACATGTGTAGTACAGTGTATTGATTTTGGTTCTTTTCTGTGCAAAAGAGAGAGTTGGAAGAAATTCTCAGCAGGTTAGCTGGCAAAAGGTGGTAGTTCATTCGTTCGCCAGGTAGTGTATTTAGCACAAACTCTATATTTAACTCTAATGGATACAACATTGAATTTCAAATTAATTAAATAACATGTTTGCAGCTAAATGAACCAATATATTCAATTGTTAAAGTACAAACAGGCAAAGCTGTCTTGCTTTTGTTCATTTATTATTATTCCATGACTGACAAATCACAAATTTTCCGATAACATGAAGGAAGGAACTACATTCACTTTTAAGTTACATAGAAACATCGGGATTATTTTTACACATTAAGATCCTGACTGTTAGTCAGACTCCAACTCAAATTGAGCGAAAAAACTAAAAATAAACCGATAGCTGATTAGGATATCGCAAAATTTCATCGATTTTCAATTTCGCTACCTAATGCGTCATGCCAAAAATTCGTCCAAAGGCAGGGTTGGCAAAATTACAAGAATTAATAGGTAAAGATGGGGGGGGGGGGGGATACGGACTAAAATCCTATTCGACTCACCAATATTCGAACCAATTTATGAATAATTTTATAATGTGAACGATAACTTGTTTCCTAAAGGAAATTTCGTCAAAACGGACATGTAATAATATTCATATTTCCTTCCCACCATGTAGGGCCAGTTTGATGAAGTTGCCAAACTTTAAATATTTTATTATTGTTCAAAAAGTATAATATCCGACTTCCATTCATGTTACCAAGTTTATAGGAGATTCATTGGTATAAGCGAATTTCCTTTTAGATATTCAAGGAGTGAATGTGTGGGGAGATTTTTGACGACACGGAAATGTTTGAAGTAGGTAGCCGATCGTTAGGGAGTATTAGAGTATTTCTGTAAATGATTGAAAAGAGAAGAGATGAGAATGACTAGCGAAGAGCTAGAGTGGACGACAGAACCAGAGATGGATCTAGTTGCATAAGAGGTGACGAGAACCTATAGCCCCATTGTTTCCCTTTTGTTATTTAAAAAGGGCACAATAGATTCCCTACCGATCTTTATCAAAGCACCGAAACAAAACATTATCCATCGATTCCACGCCTTATCTGCCTTAACAATAAACAACTCTTTATCGTCCCCTTCATTGTCAATCACCAAACCATCTCAGATACAATTCATTCACAACAACTTGTTCGTTTGACAAGAAAGCATTCTTGAGGATAAAACACATCATACCGAAATTTATCATATATTAAACATAGACAAAAAGTGGAACACTAAAAAGCTTGCAAACCAAATGAAAGAAAATTATTATTACTGGAATTATTACTGTATAAAAAAACATACGAGACTGCCCTAATGAACTACACTCGTTAATAAGTTAGGTCTAATACCATTAAACAAAATAAAACTGATTTTGAAGGTACAAAATTACGTCCAAAGTAAAGACATTTTTTAACAAACAAAAAAAAAATCATCTTTTACCGTAATACAATATTGAGTTCATTTAAGAAAATGTATAATTTGATGAAGGTTGAGTGTTATATAGCCGGTAGAGTACTATATAAACATATTCATTTTTGCAAAAATACAATAAGACTTTTTAAAAAACCTATACTTATACTCACTAAAATTAGAGAGTAATAATTGTACGGGGGGTCCAGATACTTTTATGAGTAGTGGATTATTGGAGCCTGGTATGAAATGTTAATGATTTCGTTACTAAATAAATTTCAATTGCCCCGGTGAGAATCGAACTTTCAACACTATAATTATAATGAATAGAACATATACAAAAATAGCAAGAATAAATATTGTGAATGATATGGGCAATTGGTAACTATAATAATTGTTTGATTACTTATTTTAATAGTTAATCTTCTCGCATGTGTTCCATTACGCTTTTTAGCGAATATTTCATCTTCAGAAGTCGACATGACAATAACGAAGATTAATAAATCTCTAAGGTATTACTGAAATTGTATTAAAAATTGGCGGTGTTCAAGTTTTTTACTTTTCACTTTATTTTAAGGCATTATAGAAATCTTGGAATCAAAACTGTTATTTTTGTCTGGGGTTTTCCAACCTCACAGTTGTTACTCAATCGCTTTAAAATGCTTAGAATGATTTCAAGGCATCCATATTTATGTGTCCACAGCCCCGGCTCTAGGTTACATGGGAATCCTACCTATTATTTAACCAAGAGAAGAGAATAAAAATAGGTAAATACAAAAATAGGGAATAAACATTCTTCAAATAGATGCAAACTATTAACTAAGCAGATCCCACAATAACACGTATCACGTCCTCTGGTATTCCAAAACTACATTTCTCCCTTAGTAAGAATGAAAATGATATGGGCTAGAGACTAAGTTCACAGAAAGTTCAAAATTGAAATAATGCAAATAAGGACCGATTTTTGAGGTAGAAAAATGTGTAGAAAAACAACTGTAATACAATACTTCTTCGCCAAAATTGGCACTCATTTTTTTTTCGTTCCTACTCACGACAAAGAGAACATTTTGTTAATGAATTACATTTTTTACCCCTTCACTAACGAAACATTTGGCGAGCGGGATTTTCTAGTGATAGGCTTGTGGTTCGGTGCCCAAGGAACGGTCACAAAGCGTACCCAGAAATTTTTTGACGAGGTGGGAATAGACAAGAAGGTTCTTCAAACCTTAGTCGAGGGTATCATTATTGTTACTTTAGAGATTATTTCGCACCATATATTCTAACTTTGACCAGTGATCTTTATAGATCGACGGATCATGTTATTCTAATAATAGAGTGTGTTAATTTATATCTAGTGACATACAACTTTCAGGTTGCTGAGCGTGTTATAATATTTTAGTTATTTATCTGACTAGATAAAATATAAATTGTTTTACTTAGTATTGGTATTGTCCTAGGGATTTATTTCAGTTGTGTGCTACAGCATTTCAATGTAATTGAACAGCCCCACAAACTGTATATAACTTTATAGAATAAAGTGATTCTCTCTCTAGTGTGACAAGGACTGTTAAGGAAGTTAAATCTTTATATATTATGGGTGGAACACCCCTTGAGGGAAGAATTAATAATTCAATTATTTTTTATTTGAGAAAACGTTTTTCACCCCTATCATGGTTCGAACATAGCATAACATAGTGTTTAACATAACTAAGCTAGAATGCGTGGGAACGAGCTAGCGTCAACAACTCTTTCATAACCACTAAGGTTAATTTAATGAGTTTGTTACTAAATAACAAGTAATTAATAACGATTTGAATCAGAAAATAAACTCATCGATATCGTAAGAATTATTGTAATAACTATGTAACAGAGTGCACTTCAAATTTATACTCGAGAATCAGTAAGGTATTCTGTAATATGAAATTAAAAACGTACACCTCCTCATACATATTTATTGTATTCCATGAATGGCATTTAGTCAGCATTTCGATGGTAAAACGTTTATTTGAAACCGTCAATAACGGACAACATTGTATGACTTAAACTATAAGATGCATTTGACCATGTCACCAAAGCGTTATTGGAGCCTAAATCGGCCTCCTATTGGTTATACTAGTATATACTGTGTGTTAAGTTATTCTGTAATATGAAATTAAAAACGTACACCTCCTCATACATATTTATTGTATTCCATGAATGGCATTTAGCCAGCATTTCGATGGTAAAACATTTATTTGAAACCGTCAATGGCGGACAACATAGCTTGACTTAAACTATAAGATGCATTTGACCATGTCACCAAAGCGTTATTGGAGCCTAAATCGGCCTCCTATTAGTTATACTAGTATATACTGTGTGTTAGGTATTTAGTTAGTAGATTATTGTGTGTGATACTTGCCCTATGTGCGGCCGACGGGATTCTGGGCTGTAAAAGAAAACAAACAACACATGACTAAATTACCTAGATATAGGAAATCAGCCGGGGCTGATTCAGATCATTTAAATAATCTTCTGCTAGTGTTTATCCATAAGATGGCATACTAATATTTCATTGAATGTCATTTACATAAAAACACTTATTATCATATTCCACAACGCAAATGAAAAACAATTCTAATTTCAGTAGGTTGTACCACATTAATGTAAAAATCAAATTAGTACTTACAGGTTTTTAAATTTGATGCTTCCATACTCTACAGTAAACTTACATTTCTGCTTGTGGGGTTAGAGAATGTAAGAGTATAATCTTAATATCTTACTACTTCGAAAATGAAAAATTAAACCACCTAACAGGACAGAACGGTTGAGTAAAAAGATATAAAATGTAATATGGTAATAGTGGAGGAAATTAACTTCGAAAGAATTTGATGGTAAAAACATAAAAAATAAGCATACCTATAAAAAAATTGAAATAATCCGACGAAGCTGGATAGTAAAAGAGCAAAAGAAAAACATACGTCATGCATGAGATGCAAGCACAAACTCAAATCAAACAAAAACGCAAATTCACTTAATGGTTATTTTTAAGGAAAATCATAATAAATAAAACTCTCTGGGTCGTCTAATATTAATTTCTAATATTCTAACATATTTGCGGCTTTCAAAATTGGAGCCATCACCTTCATTCAGAAAACATGAATTCTAAGACAACCTTCAATCATCATTTAAATTAATAGGTTACTTGTGCAGAAAAAAAGGTCTCGGCAACAAATTAATTTACCCCCATAATTTGTTTTTAAAATGTTTAAACATTTTTCTGTGGATTATATTTTTAATTGTGAATCGATGTTGTATGATTGTTTCCACTAAAAACGATTAACTGCTAAAGGTATAGGGAAGGATAGGGATTATCACAACACCGGAGAATAAAGGCTAGCTAAACAAAATCATGGTAACTGCGATCTTGGTTGTTTAGAGAGCAGTTCACGAATTTTCATTGAAATCCTAATATCTCCTCCAAGACGGAGGAGAACAATAAAAATTCACCAATTTTTTAAAGCCTAATCAATTTTGTACAATAATGGTTTAAAACATGTTTTTAAAGACAACACAGAGATATTTTAAACGGAATAATAAAATATTAAGAGAATCATTTACAGGTCTACTCCATTAAGGGTGTGAAAACATCAATGGGACATCATGATGACAATAATGCAAAATTTCAGAGCTAGACACTCATCCGATAAAAGGCCACAATGGATGTGACAGATAGGTTAGTAAGTAGATAAGTGTCAAATCACGCACGTCAATTCTCCTTAGTCTTCTAACAACACCACAGCCAACTCTAAAAAAGTCCGTCACGCAGGGGCTGCGTAAACTAAGCAGATTTCCCACGTGAAGTTTTACAGTAGATAAATCTGCCCAATAACAACTGTAGTAGTAAGAAACCTCTAAACCTATTCACGAGGGACGAATAGTTACGGAAGCGGCCGCCAGAGCCCTGTGCGAAAAGTCCTAACATAGCCGACTCCTGCCGACCACTCGCAGAATACGAATGCAAATATCTCGGTTAATATTCAAGATACAGAATAAATGTATAGAACAATATATATATAATAATATATAGTAAATTTAATTTGCAATAAGATCCATTCTATACAATTTTTCGATCCGACGCATAATAACGGAGATATTTTGAATTTTCAAAAATCCCCCCTCTAAACACCCCCTCCCACTGGTCCGATTTCAGTCATTAACGAATTGATCTTTCTTTTCACATAAAACCGAGTTTGGTAACGATCAAATAAATGCGACCGCTAGAGCGTTAACAGACATATATATATATATATATATATATATATATATATATATATATATATATATACCTATCGGTGGAGACCGTCAGTCATTGGGTTTTGATGGTCTGTAATTCTACCGCTGGCAAGCGCTTTCGATGCGATTTAAAACGAAAACAATTTACCTGAACTTCAACATCCCTCGTTTGACAGATCTTAATGGTAAGTAAACAGATCTGGACTAAACGTAAACAACTAATACGGTGTTGACTGAGGCTTGAAGATGATGCCATCGCATCGAAAGCGCTTGCCAGCGGTACTCAACCATCAGCCAATGACGACGGTCTCCACCGAGAGGTATGACAATAGTATCATTTATATTGGCGGTTCTAACCCTTTATTTGAATTACCATATATATATATATATATATATATATATATATATATATAATATATATATAATTTTGAACGGACCTCATTTTCGTCATCTCCTGGGTAGGATCGATGGACCTTAAGGGAAATCTGCTAAAACAGGGTTAACTACATATAGTTTTCCAAACATGCTAATCGAATGTATTCAATTCAAGGCTCCTTTCCCTTGAATCATTTGAGGATGCAATGCATTTCTGAAATATTTTTTCTTTAGATTTTATACTTGTAATTTTTGAGTACTTTTTTAATGATGCATGATGAACTTTGCCCCCCTATATGAGAATGTAGTTCTCTCAGACAATGTAAGGTGAACCCCTTTACGCCTGATAAGTCATCCGATAAAGATGAAAATGAACAATATAAGACGTACGTTAGTATTTCTGAGATAGTGCTATGGGGTTGGATAAGACTAGCAAAAGGCGAACAAGGTGAGAGAGAAAGTGAGATGGAGGTGAGTAGGGCAAGGATGTTCTCACTTACTCTGCTTCAATATGCATACCAAGCACAGGCAGATTCCTGTCTAATTCTTAAACAATTATGCCTACACATAACATAGCACCACTTTCAAAACTGATTTACCATTGATGCAGTAAATTTCTTTAACCTGTAAGAAACTAAAAATTTTGGAAAGTACATTGCACCATAGTTCACTAAAATGAACAAATAATTTTGGAACATTCACAATACTTTTTTCCCCTCTAGAAATAAATACATATTTAAACATCCAATATACAACCTGCATGAATAGCATAGCACAATCATTTTTCAACTCTATCTCTTCCTCCTACTAAAATTTTACTATTCCAGAGTGTCCTATTAAAAACGATATTATCAGGTATTGGACGTTATCCTTTTTTTTAAAGGCTCATTCCATATACAAAAATCCATGTTTAAGTGTGTTTTTATTTTAGAATTTATTGCGTTGTCACACACTAGACAGAAAAGTCTGAGGAAGTACAAAGTTTAAACAAGAATGGGAGTGAATACAGTTTTTGAACATGGGTAAAACCTCCAAGTCGCTAAACCGATTAAACAATGTTTGGAGGGATTCACCCAAGTACATCTGGTTCTTATTTTTAATGAAACTCCTAATTCAGAGAGAAGTACAAAGAAAAAAACCTTACACCAACTAATACTTTTTTTTTAGACACGACAAGGTTGATGGCAACAAAATCTCGGAAAATATCCCAAGCTGTTTGTAAGATCCATTAAAAAGAGCTTTAAGAAAAATATTTGTAGTCTTAAAGAGTAGCACAGAAGATGCTTGAATAAGGAAAGCATGACGTGTGTGCTTGGGTCATGTGAAAAGAATGGAACCCGTCAGACTGTCCAAGAAGACTAATACAGCAGGAAACCGTAGGATAAGATGTAGAACAATTTTTGAACGGCTGAGACCTTCAGAAGCTCTGGGCATCATTATTTGCAAAAGCATAGGCCCTACGAAGAGATCTCCCTAAACAGAAATGAACCAATGGAAAGATAGAACAGCCGTTTACAGAGAGCCCTTAAACCAAATGGCATTTATGGGGCTCAAGTTACTCGTGTGAGTAAAGGCATAGGTCTTAATCTCATATGGTAAACCTAGAGTGGCGAGATCGATTCATGCCTGGGCAAATGGAATTTATTTAGTGAAGGAACACATTAAATACAATCCTTAGTACCACCCTGGCTAGAAAAGGGTGATAACCTGTAGATAACCCGTCCCAATTAGCCATAGTTGCAGAAAAGTGGATGTTAATAAATTATAATACTAATTTATACATAAAATAAACGTTAAAACTTATAACCACAGGCATGAGAAATAAGTGCACCTAATAAAAAGAACTAATCCTGTTTGTGCATAGTAATATACTTTCTTAAAAGTAACACAAAGTGAGAACATGCTTTTGGAATGTAAATATCCCAGCCTTTAGTAGTAAAACAGGACGAATTTATGCAATAGCATGAGATATCGAAAGAAGACCTAGAAGGTCCCTATGACTCCAAAGGTTTCCAACAACAGTTATAAATAAAACCTGTTAAATAACTAATAACCTCAACTAATGAAATTTTATTACTACCCAGATGCCTTGTGTTTAGGTTCAACGAATTACTTGTTAAAACGAATTAGTTCAGCTGGGAATGACAAGTAATCTACTTCAATTTGCAAATTAGCATTAAATAAATCACATCTACTTTCTTAATATGTATCGAGGTAGCACACCCGTTCACGGCTGTTGAATAATAATGTGGTAAGAAAAAAAATGAGCCAGATAAAAAATCGAGGTTAAGCTCCAAATCTAAATGGAACTGGCTATTCTACTCTATATTTTGAACGCTGGCCAGAAAATTAATTTTTCTCGCTTCACAAGTTTTTTTTTGTAAGGGGAAAGCCAGCTTTTTATGTACAGTGCTTCAATTAGAGAATAGAATTAACACTATATGCAAAGGCCTTGAAACCGAAACTAGTTTAATACTAATTACTTTTACGTTAACTTGTTCTTTAAAATGCAAATAGGATCATATTTAAATTATAACGAACTTACCCATCTTTAAATGTCTAATCGGAAAGTTGTTTTAGATATGTGAATCATTCTCAAATCACGAAAGTAAATACAATACACAGAGCAAAGTTTACGATGCAAACAAACTTAAGAACAGCTTGAGAACGAAACCATACGAACGAACCAATAATTTCAACATTTGTTCCTTAGTTATGAGCATCGACGAATAAAAATAGAAATAGTGCTTAAATTCAAAGTTTGTGAGGTCTGAACTGGTAGCCCAATTAACGAAACTTTCTAGACACAACACAACCAAGGTACAATTTAAAATAATAACTAGTGGGATGAATCGCTTCGTCACATACAATAAAGACAGGTAGAATAGGAATCACGTATAACTGGACAAGCTGACAATCAAGACAAATTAAAAAACTGCTAAACTACAATAATGAATGGAGAAGTTGAACAACTCCTCTGAGCAATTTAATACTACAATGTAAACGACATTGGAGTAAGCAATTATAGTCCCCATAAAGGAGGCATTATATTTCATCATTCATATATATTTCCACAATCCTTGGTAAGACATATAATATTACTTTGCAGGGTTTTATTTTATATTTACAGTTGCATTCTCGTCGTATAATGTTTTTTTAATAATTTTGGTTTTTACTGACAGAATGATGTATAATAACATACAAAATTTGACTTCGAGAAACTAATTATACAGTACAATACGCACTTATTTACCCGAACACAGAAAACCTACTTACTCCAACAATTTTCTGCTGTATACACATTATCAATATTTAGGACAGCTGACAATTTCAAATTCAAATGAACCGCTATTTAAATATTAAAATGTATTTAGATCGCCGGCCATACGGAGCCAGGAAAAGAGTGTAGGTAAATATACACAAAGCGTACTATGACACGCACAGCTTTAAAGGGTTATGGCCATCAAAATAAAAAGTCAACTTGGAACAGGACCTACTATTGTGCCTACAGTAACGAATTCGCTAAAACAATAGCATGTTCTGGGCCAGTTATTATCTACCAACCAACCCAAGTGTTTTTCTACCCTAGCTCCTCGTTGTATTCCAGCATAGAGGCCCTTACTGTCTCATAATACTCTAGGGCAGGCTACTAGCGAACTACTTTTCTCTCAGATAATTCTCACCCATTACGTCTTGCTTGTCCTTCATATGTTCTCATTATCTTATGCTTGAAATGTTTTGCTGCATTACTATGAATAACTAAGATTTAGCATTTGCCCTATTGATATATTACGCCATAAAACCGTTGCATCTTAAATTCTTAAGCTCTGCATTCTTTGAGAGCGGGTCGGACGACAGTGGACTACAAACTCAGGTGGTTTGGGATGCAGGTATTGATTGACACACAAATTAAGTAAGTTTGTTGGGGCAATTATTCTTTTATTCTTAATTTTTTGTAAAATCAAATGTTTTAAAAAAAACTCCATTTTAAACTTGTCGCCAAACTAAATCTGGAATACTACCAATCAGGCAGCATAGATTTCTTTCTAATACGAGACTTTCACAGCCTAGATAGTGACACCACAGGAAATGAAGATAAGGGCTCCTTGGAATTATTTTCAAAAAATTGTCAAATGTATGATTATATATATATATTTCAATATTAAGAAAATGTATGTGCAAAAGAAGGACTTCATTTGTTTACAAAAGCCATCAACCGATAATTATGGAATAAAAGGGTTGTTTGTTGTCGGGAGCCGTTAATGAATGAGAAAAAAATGTTATTTATTAACGTCCACTTTGTGCTACTATGTCTAATTGGGACGGGTTATCTTCAGGTTACCATCCTTTTATAGCTAGGGTGGGACTAAGGATTTTCTTTAATGAATGAAAAGAACGATAATAATATAAGAAACATATGTGTAGAAGCATCGTTTATTTTCCTTTCACTATTTTATTCAGGTCGTTAAAATAACAGAAGTGCCACAATCTTTATGTAATACGTTACTTAACATTTATGTAACAATCAGATTTAATACAAGAGCGACAATGCTATAAGTAATAAGCCATTGCTGACATTGCAATCAATCACAATTCTACTGAACATAATAAGAAAATTGCCTTCGCATGACCAACAAGAAATATTGCACAAAGTAACAACTATAAAAATATTTTATCTCCACAGATTCTTGGTTCAATCATGGTACTCAAAATAATGGGCAATGAAATAATTGATATTAATGACCAACACTCAAACAATTCATCAATGAGTTAGAAAATTTAAGTAAAATGAAGTAGCGTAAATATATTCGTTCATCTCTGATGCAAATATGGTCCCAATATCTATCGAATCGATATCTAATAAAATGGCTGTTATCTTTCACTAATCACCCAAATAAATAAGGCTCCATCAATTGTTGTGGGCTAGTGGGTAAACATTAACTTATATAAATGAAATCAACAACATATGTAGTGGTGTTCTATATAATAATAGAACATTTTTTATTATTAAAAAAAATGTATACAATCGAATAACACACAATCTCAAATAGTCTCAGCCTTGTAAACAATCTTTCAAATCAAAAGAGGGATTTGGACATCAGGAGAATGGTGCAATTTATCGGCTGCAAGAAGAAAATGAAGAAGCTGAAGATAAACCGTGCCGATTAGCCTTAGACCCAATGTGTCCCGGGCCCCCATGTAATGTTTAATATAATACGAACAGAAAAACATAGTGTAAGATGGAAGTTATATTGTTGAACGAAGCTAGCATTGCCGTCGGAGAGGGATAAAATAATGAAACGATGACCTTTGTTTGAGCAATAAAGAGACAACATGAAAGAAATACACCGCAACGAATCAACTTTATAAGGCAGCAGAAGTGTTCTTACATACCACCGCAACAGAGGGACGTCCAACTTACCTGTAACAAAAAAATTCAATTAATTTAATATTCATTCCAAAATTAATAGTCACTATAGTAACAGAAATTCAAAAATCAACTATAGACAAGAAAGTTCATAATAGTAGTATAAGGAAAAGTTAAAAAGATAATTGGATAAAAACAAGGTCTCATAGCCATTCTTTATTTAAAATAAACTAAAAAATCTGTATGACAAAATAACAATATCAAAAGTGTTTTTTTATTGGCAGTCATTGTAACTTAGGAAAACCAAAGAGTTAATTTTGAAAGTGATATCATAGGTTCCATTGAATGCACAATTACAATTTCATTGTTCATTTTCGAACTGTTTCACGCACACATGCGCCCGCACAGAAATATATGCATACATTAGAGAACAAGAAGCAGTCACTGCAAGTACAATTCGAAAATACGTAAATACCCCAAAATATAGAAACATTTCAAGTCATTCGAATTTATTTCCAGATTTAAAAACGAAAAAATCAAATAATTGAAAAAGTCTACACCTAATAATAATGCGAATAGCCAATTTAATTTCATACGTAAATCGGACATAAAGGAGTAATGGTATGGTGTAAAAATAAGAAATAACAAGTCTGTAAAAATTTTAGTAACAGCAATATGTATAGGAAACCTCTAGAAATTAGCTATAACATGTTTTTGAATATGATTATGAAGGAAATAGTTCACTTTTCTCCCTTCTCTAAATTTCAAATCCTGGTTTATATTATTTCGGCCAACTTAGCTTTAGTTACTTTGGAAATGTTTAAGTATCAAGCAAAGCGACTATTATTGTAAATAAAACTAGTCACCGCTAGAGTGGTATCATATAAAATGCACATTAACTGCCCTCATTTACAGCAGTATTATAACCTAAATATCATGTCAACTGACGCGTTTTCATAATTTTCCAATATGAACCATTCGACATTTTTCGCAAAAGGAAATAAGTACCGGGCAGTTTTCGAACCCCATATATTTATTCGATTATAAAATTACATGAAAAGAAAACGAGAAGACAGGCATCACTTTCTCACACTGAGCCACTATATTTTCTGATTACTCAGCTATTATTGTGCAGACATCAGCCGAGAGACCTTCAATGTCAGAGAATACAAGAGATAATAGCAATAAATACACAGTCTTTTTTTCAATATACCTATAATTGCTGATTTTTGCTTCACTACGTAAGAAAATTTACACATCCAGTATTACCAAAGCCCATTTTTTTTTATTTACGGGTAAAAACTGTATACGTTCCTAAAATCACAATATGTATTTAATAAATTCGGAGCATAACGATAACCAAAAATAGAGAATGGACTTCACGAAAGTACTAAGCAGATTTCCCACGCCATGGAATGATAAGTAGATGTTCTTATCTCAAATTCGATTTTCCATTTCACCACGAATAAAAAGCCATACTAGAACTTCAAATTTAAGAAGCGAGGTGGTTAGCGAAACAAACTCTAAAACATGAAAATATCATGAGAAGGAGTTAATGTTTTGCAACTGACTCTTTAGACAGATATACGTCGAAGTTTTCTTTTTTTTTTTTTATAATTAGTAAACATCCTAACACAAGCATGGGGAAAGCAATCACTAGTGATAGGAAAAGTTTAATTAAGAAAGTAAGAGTGCATGATTTCAGAAGGTAGATCATCATCAGCGATTCAACTTCCTTTCGAGTCATCAAGAAATTCGAAGCGAGGATTTTTAAAATTAATAATACAAATTCGGGTAAAAAAATAAATAAAAAGACCGTAGATACTTTACAATTTTAAATGTGAATTACTACTACATTAATTGTTATTGTTTTTAGTAGATTTCCCTTAAGCGAAATCAATGTCAATAGATCCGAGATAACGAAAATGAGGGTACGTTCAAAACAGTATATATATATTTGTATGTTAGCGTTCAAGAAGTAGAAATTTTGTTTGATCATTACCAAACTCGATATTTAAAAGTTTTATGTAGGACTAAAGATGGAATTCGAAAAGTTGGAGGAGGGTTTAGAGGGGAGAATTTCGAAAATACTAAATATCTCCGTTATTATGTGTCGGATGGAAATGTTTTATAGAACTAATCTTATTGCAAATAAATGTTGTTACGTAATATTTTTTCGCTATCGTGATTGTTAATCGTGATATATGCCTTTTTTAGTTTCCGGTTTTCAGTAAACCCCCACTCCTACTCATGTCATATTAACAATATGCTTTTATATTATGAAGGACAATTTGGAGCCTAAAAACCAGATATTGTTTTCATTGAACTTTTGCGTTATGAGATAAATGCAAATACGTGACTCACGTGGGAAATCTGCGTAGTTAACGCATTCCCTGCGTCATGGACATTTAATCCTATTGATCAGAAGCAGCGATAATCCTACTGTAGGGTACGAAATTATTATGTTACTAGTTAGGATGAGCAGCTGGATAAATTTTTTTTTGTCATTGTTGTTTTCGGATTAGGTAGGCCAAATGTAATAAAACAAAAATCTAAAAGCGGATAGCTGAGAGGGAAGAGGTTAGGACAGATAAATGTATGACGGAGGGGAGAGCAAACCCTAAAATACATGTAGTTAGAATGGTCCCCCAGCCTGCAGCCGCCAGTGAAAGTCTAGCTAAGGTTGCTCCTCCACAATACAACCTTGACTTTAAGGTTGTTCCCGGTCACTCCCTCATTCCTAATACTAACTTTTATACTATATACTTTTTTACCAGACTTCCCTTAAGGGAATTCAGCTATTGACGTTGAGCTAATGACGTTATTTTCGGAAAAGTGTGTCGATCCTACCCAGGAGATGACGTAAATTAAGCCCTTTCAAAATTGTATGAGTATGTATGTATGTATGTATGTATGTATGTATGTATATATATATATATATATATATATATATATATATATATATATATATATATATATATATATACTAGCTCAGATACCCGGCTTCGCCCGGGAATTCATTTGAGGCTGAATGGTGATGGTATTTTTTAGCAGGCTTTACATTGCACAATATTTTGACATTTGCCCGTCCCAGTGTTTAGGATTGATACCCGTCGTTGCCGTGGATTTGCTAATAATAGAATTATTTGTTCGATAAGGCATCACAGTCTTCGATATTTTTATATTTCCCGTCTCTTATACATGTAAATATGGTGAATTTTTATTTCAGGCCTCCCTTATAACCCCCCTCCCGTTCGAACTTAAAAATTTTAATATAACTTATAATCATGGAAGAATTAATGCTAATTGACATATCGAGTTTTGTTAAGTTCGGTTCAAACGTTAGTGCCCGCTAAAGTTTTAACGTATAACTCATTTATACTTAGGTATACGACAAAAGTGTATATAACAAAAGTTACTCCAAATAACAAAATAAACAACTTTTGTTATGTTTATATTTACGGAAAAACCAATAGGAAACGAAATATCGCTATTTTTAATTTCAGGCTTCCCTTATAACCCCCACTCCTGCCCGTCGCTAGAAATGTTGGTATGGCTTATTATAATGAAGGCCTTACTGCTAATACACATACCGAGTTTTATTTAGTTCGGTTGAGTCTTTTTTGGCAAATAATATTGTTGACTCCCGCTATAATTTTTAGCGTATAACGCGTTTAAACATCGGTATACGACAAAAGTGTATATAACCAAAGTTACTCCAAATAACAAAATAAACAACTTTTGTTATGTGCATATTTGCCGAAAAACCAATAGAAAACGAAATATCGCTATTTTTAATTTCAGGCTTCCCTTATAACCCCCACTCCTGTTCGTCTCAGAGAAAATTAATATAGCCTAAAGTCTAAGTTGGGTTAGTAGTAATATACATACCAAGTTTCATAAAATTCGGTTCAGCCGTTTATGCGTGAAAAGGTAACAAACAAACAAACAAACAAACAAACAAACATACACGAAAGAAACAAAATGCAGATATGGTGTCTATGACATGTGAAACGAAAAGTTATCATGAAATTTCGTGAAAAAAATCAATGTACAGACAGAGGTTACAATTTTATATATATATAGATGTATAGAGAGAGAGAGAGAAGATAATATCGCCTGTCGCCATTTTTGTTGGATCGTTACGAAACCCGATATTTAAACATTTCAAGTGAAGTTAAGATCAAGTTCGTTAATGCCTGAAATTTGAAAAATGGAAGGAGGGGATTTAGAAGGAGAATTTCGAAAATTCAAAATATCTCCATTATTATACGTCAGATCGAAAATTTGTATAGAAATTATATTACTGGGAATGATATTTACTACTAATGCTGTTATATACATTTGTTCTTGATTATTAACCGGTATACTTGAAGAGGTTTAAAGAATCTTATTTTTCACTAAATGTTCGGGCACAAAAAACTATTTGAAATAAAATAACTTGTTGAACTGGCGATATACAACTTGTGGAATAACTAATTACAAAGCATCAAGAATTTGTACGTTAGGGAATGATAGCGGGCAATAGCTCCTAATCTGATAGTGAATATTTCATAGTTATTGAATACAGGTTCCTGGAAGGAATTCGTAAATAACTAGGAGAGTAAGATCAATAAAACGTCCGTTCAAAGCTACCAGAACTCCCTTTCTGTTCTACATCAATATTCGGGATATCCCTCGGTTATCGCTCAGCTCCATCTTATAGCCTGTATGCGGAAGTAAACTGATTCAACTTTCACACCAGATTTGATTTACTCCTAACCATTGTCACCTCTTGAGGTATATACACACGTGCATGCGGCGAGTTTGTGTGTGTGTGTGTGTGTGTGTGTGTGTGTGTGTATGACTGTGTACGAACGCATGATGTAAGCATGTGTATGTATGAATACATGTGTATACTATATCTTTCTTAGGCCCTTATACGTTCCTATACCATTCGTTCGATTGTGACGAAACATATGTGAGTTGTGAGCATTACCCCTAAGTGTTTGACTTAGCTATTATTAGTATACTCATCAACCCGAGATTCAGAGGCTTGGATCTATTCAGACGCATTTCGGAACTCATCAACAATTACAAAAACTAACCACAATCAACGAAGAATTTTCCAGTCAACTTTTAACCATAGGGCTAAATCATCATCAGAATTTGCTCCACATTTTTTTATTTTATAAAAGTTGGATAAGAGTCAAATATTAAATAACATTAGGGAGACATTGAGAAAAAATTCATTTAATGAATGCTCTCATTCTCAGTAGCAAGGAACATTTTAAGAGCTAGTCAAAATTTAACTAATTCATATGAAACGATCAATTCTTGTTAGCTTCTGCCTACCATGAATGTAGTATCAAACATTGTTGTAAGCCTTTATGGTAAATGCTGCAGAGGAAGGCCCCTTCATAGTGAAACTGCCAATATCACTTCTTTCAGATAAAGGCCAATAAATGGTTTGAACAAGGTACACGATTACTATGGTGGTCCAAGGGGGTTGCAGATCAAACTCAACAGTTCGCATACGATATCAATAGATACTGCTGAGTGGTTTGAACCAACGATTCAGAACAAGAAGTAAAAGTGCAGAAACGAAAATAAATTTATTACTTAAGCGGAACTATCAAAAGACCTTCGTAAAAGAAAATACAAAATCCGTGGGCGTTTTCGGCTCGAGAAGAACTAAGTCGAAGGAGACTCACGACTACATAAACTAACTGAGCTTCAACACCAGCTGTTTATCTCGACTGGATTTCATATAATCAACTGTCCTGGTATCATAAATGCCCTACCGATGGCCAATATAATTTGAATTTTGTTTTTGTTGAGGAATTATTCTTTTTATAAATATATTTTCATTACAATGTTAACAATTATCTTTCTGGAATTCTTAAGACCTTTATATTAAATTTATTTTAATTATGAGAAATCCTTTCAAGCAAGGGCTCGGTAAACTAAGTAGATTTCCCACGATCATCACGAATTTTCATTTATCTCAAAACGTAAAAGTTCAGTGAGAACCATATTTGATATTTAGGCTTCAAATAAAGTGCTACAGAGTATAACAGCTTATTGTTAATATGAAATGAGCAGTGGTGGGGTTTACTAAAGGCCGAAAACTAAAAAATGCAAATATCAAGATAATGAAAAAAACCTACGATTCATAATAAATATTTCGAATTTTCGAAATCCCACCTCTAAATCCCCTTCCTCCGGCCCGATTTCTGCAGGTAACGAACTAGATTTATTTTTTAACATAAAATGTTTAGATATCTAGTTTGGTAACGATGAAACAAAAATTATGACCGCTAGAGCGTTAACAGACAAATACATAATTATAATTTTATAAATATACGATTTTGAACGGTCGTCATTCTTATGTAGGATCGACGGGCAATTGAGGAAATTTTTCGAAAATCGTGTCATGAGAACGACCTCAATTGCTGAATTCCCTTAAGGGAAATCAACTAATATATTTCGAAAATTCAAACACTAAACACCAGTATTATCATCCTGACCTGTGTCAGCAACTGTACGTATTTCGGAGTCTAAAAAAAAAAAATAAAAAACTTTCAAGATTTGAGCATAATTAAAGCTCAAATCTTAAATGTGTTAATGAAGATGGGAAATGAAGTTGGGGCCACAATTGAGCGGCGAATTTCGATAAGCCCCGTTGAGATAAGAGAGACCGAGGGGAGGGGGCAGTAGGCGTCCTTGGATGACCTCCCTACCTCCAGCAGCGGCTCACTAATACCGTTACCCCACCACTCAACTCTCAGCTAGGCAACCGACTCTCTGATATAGCAGGCCAGAACCAAAAGTGTACTGATCATGTTTATCAAGAAAACCACAGCAGGGACAAGGTCAAGGAAGGTGTAGGAACCATAACAAACATAAATCAAATCAAAAGCCTTTTATTGGACTCAAAATACAAGCAAAGGAATAAACACTAAGTGTACACTATAAAAAAAATAAATAAATGCCTTCTTGGTGCTTATTCATTGCTTTTTAAATAATTCATTTTAGTACATAATGTTTGTTAAGCACTGGTCTTCTCCCAGAGCGGTAGATGTTTTCGCATACCCACTTAAGCAATCTACTGGCATAGGTGATAATAAACCTAAAGAAGGCTTAAATATTTATTAGACTGCAATGCTGAGGAGCGTCCAAAAAACTGATGCCGTCTTAAATGTACAACGTTAATAACAATATAATTGATATTAACGGATATAATACTCTCAGTATTGTCAGCGCCCTTTCCCAGCAATAGGGTGACCGTATAATTGAAACACGGTAACTCAAACACATGGTAACAACATACTCCTGCCCAATATACCCTTAATATATGAAAATATATTGCTATAATGTTTATAAACTGGTGGGCAGTATTTGGAATAATCACGATACAAATAACTGATTTTAAGTAGGCAGAGAAACTGAAGGACGCTAGAACTAATGCAGCTTGTCCTTAGGCCAAGGAGCTTTGTTCAGTGTCAAAATATAATATTCAATGAATTTATAAAGGCAATTATAAAAAAAAAAGAACAACTACAATTAAAAATTCGGTGATGGTAAAACGAAATGAAGCAACTAATGCGTGTCCGTCTCATAACCTAAACTTTGGGACCTTCAAGAGACGACCCCCTACAAGGATCAATTCTAGGGGTGGTTACAGCCTTGACACCCAAGTCCACTTCCCTACGACTGTTGCCCATGAATTTTTCTTTTTTTTTTTGTTAGATGCTGAAACTGAAACTGTTTTTAATCCGCTACCAGGCCGAGCAGAAATAAAGATATTATGGTGCTACAATAGAACAAGGTATATTGTCACTGCAGAAGATACAATGGCAGGAAGCTGAGCTCGTTTATCTGGCTGAACAACTACTAATATTAATGGATGTTGGGGTGCGGTTTACCTATAATATTAAAGGCTTATTGTTGATATGACAGGAGTAGGATTGGGGTTCATTCAAGGGAGAAAACCTGTATAAAACTATTATAGAAAATTAAGTGTTCCCACAAGATTATTATATACAATTTTTCGATCTGACGCATAAAAACGGAGATCCGTATACCCGTAGTTTTGTATTTTACTAGGTTGGAACTCAATAAAAATAACATTTATGCTGGACAAATGTTTAATATCACAATTAAATGAAAACCGCATGAGAAGTAGTGGGGGATTACTGAAGGTAGAAAACTCCAAAACCAGTTAAATAAAAACGTACAAAGAAAATATTGCGCACATTTCCTTAAAAAAACAAGATTACTTATATAACATTTTTTGATATGTCTAATAAAACGGAGATGTTTGTGAATGTACATTTTATCTGATCTCTAAAATCCCATTCCTCATGATCCAATCTTGGTATTTGGTAACAAAATTAATCTTTAGCTTTACACGAAATGTAATAATAATTAAGTTTGGTGAACTTTCAAAACTCCAACACAGGCGTACATTTGAACTGTTATTACCAGTTGGGTTCTGTTTTATTGAGCCTTCCAAAATGTAACTGTTGGACCACAGATTAGCCATTGCCTAGCTAATGAGAAGGGTATAATGCCTGTATCATTCCTACAAACCAGCATCGCTGAATGAAAAAATGTATGAAATGAAGAAGTGTATAGTTCTTAAATAGTTTCTGAATCATTCAACTAACCAAAAAAATCACAATATATGATTGGAGTACATTCTGGTAATTGATTTATACAAGCGATAAATAAAAAACTAAATAATAACCTTGAATCGAGGTCAGTTGTAACAATAATGCCAAGAGTAAATTACATCATTTTTCCGTGAATCCCATCTCGAGAGGAAAACTAATTTTTGTTAAATAAGCAGGTAAAGGTTGGGAAGTGTTCTCAAACCAAGTGAAGAATAAAATTCTATAATCTCTTAATCAAAAGTAACCTCAAAACTTATTGCATTGGTAAAACAAATGGGAGAAACTTAATAAACACGAATCCCAAGACAATAATTATAAAAACATAAAGACAAGAAATTGGAAGATTGGTCAATTTCCTGTCTAAAACACAAACTGTCGATACTTTATCCTCCTGAAATCCAAATACGAGAGATCCAGCCTTTTATGGTTAGTTGTTAATTTATTTACACAATATTAAAGGTGTTAAGAGTTTTTCTACTATTTTTAAAAGAAGCTACTAATTGTAATTGTGGTCAGAAGTAAACTGAATTCAAAACTGCACCTCTCGCTAATGCCTTGCATTGGATACTTCAAAGTAAGTCGGGAATAGAACTGACAGGAGTTCTATAAAGGCTAACTAAAAACGTGAAATTAAAGTGGTAAAGATAAATTAATACTTAAGGCAAACACTTAAGTTTTTAAGAATATTAAAAATATTCCTTAATTTTACAGCGTTTTTTTTTTTCAATAAGTCTTACTTTAAGGCAATGGTTAAACATCAATGAGTTAAATTGTCATTTGTTTTATTTATTTACGTAAGCTATGGCTGATTGGGACGGTCGACCTATAGTTATAACTATTTTCTAGTAATGGTGGAACCAATAGGATTTTATTAAATGAGTTTGTCACTAAATACGTTCCTATTACTCAGGTGGGAATCTAACTTACGACTCGAAGTTGACAAGTTCAGTAAAACCAACGCTCAAACACACATGATTAACATGAGCCCCAAGAGTTAAATTATGGATTATTTTAAGAACTGAAATTTAATTAATGATTTGTCATAATATGGACTTTCTGTGAACAAGCAAAGATGTGAAATGACTGACATTTGAACATCATTTTCCTCTAGAGCCCAAGTGGCATACAATCATAAACACTTCAAATCAAATATATATTCGTTACTAACGTTAATTGTTTATCAAAAATCGGGCACAATATTAAAAAATATTTGAAATATGTTTCTAACTTGTACATGTTTTATGAGTATAATATTGTATCTTTGTTATTATGCGGCGGGAAAATTGTTTATTGTAATAATCTAGTTGTAAATTTAATTTCCTATAAATGTCGTTCGCGTACTTTTTACGTACCTCACATATTAATTATTAGTTTTCAGTCTATAGTAAACCCCCACATATACTCATCTCGTACTAACAATAAGGTGATTTATCATAGAACGTTCTATTTCAAGCTTGAATATGAAATATTGTTTTCTTATTGTACTTTTACTCTATGACATATAATCAAATATGATTGGTTTGACGTCATCAATAAGATTTTACGTTGTAGATTAAACGACTTTTTGGTTTTAGCAAATTTACGCGATATCTTACGGAAAATAAACATTACATCTGCCAATGGGTGAAATTATGGGGAGGTAGGGGATTTAGATGAGAGAAAAACCGAAACATAGTTAATATAAATCGAAAAATAGATATAACCAAACTTGTTCCAAATTTAACTTCTTTCGAAAGTTATTCTACGCAACATTTATATATGTCAAACATTGACCGATATATTTTCATTTTTTAGTATTTAGTCAGTAAACCCTCACTATTGCTAACGCGATTTTCACTTGGAGTAACTGACTCACTAAACATATCATAACCAGTTGAAATTCGCTCCCAGTTTACATAGGCTTTTTATTCTTTCTTATTACGGGGGGAAATAGAGAATAGGTGGTAAGCTGAGATGATCAACCCGTCACATACCAGCTCGTGGGAAATCTGCTTTGTTTGCATAATGCATACACAGTACATACGTAACGCTTTGTTTAATGGGCAACAAATTTCGTAGAAGATTCAGAAAACTTTCCTCGTCTTCTTCGATCGTAAAGAATAATATAGAAATTTTAGAAGCCTATAATCATAAAAAATAACATAAATTTCACTGAAATAACAATGAATCACACGAGCATATATAATTATTTGAATTCGCAGTATAGGTTGAATAGAGACCCAATAAGAAGCGGCACCCCAGTGATCTATGGAGGGTTTTCGTCACTGACCTTCAGGCAAGGTTGAGGCAGGACGTCATACTTGTCGTTCTGTTCCTAGTCACGCCAGGGCCCTAACGAAATTACGACAGCATCCGCCAATCAATAATATTGGCATTGTAATCTTCTTCACTTACTAACACTCTCTCATTTACATTTCTTAGTAGAAAATAACTACAATATGAAGCGTCGAGTAGGCTGGGTTACTCTCGAGATAAAAATCGGACTATGTAGGTAAGCACACTCAAAACCCATCATGAGATATGGAGAAGCGAATTCGCTTTACATTTAAAAACGATAAACTCAAGTTAATTCAGTAATTTGGACCATACAATGAAAGTTAAATTGCATTATTTAATATTCTCAACAAGACTTTACATATTTACGTTAGAGGTCTTCCCAGCGAACTAATCTCCTTTTATCAGAGTGAATTCCCAGGCAGAAAATGAATAACAGGAAAGTAGAGAACAAACAAATTTTCGCTATGGCGTTCGGGAACAGGAGAGATAGTGCGGGGTAGGGGTGTTAAAGAGATAGATACATTGTGTGAGAGAGAGAGAGAGAGAGAGAGAGAGAGAGAGAGAGAGAGAGAGAGAGAGAGAGAGAGAGAGAGAGAGGGAGGGACTGAGAGAGGTAGGGATAGAGAGAGAGAGAGAGAGAGAGAGAGAGAGAGAGAGAGAGAGAGAGAGAGGGAGAGAGAGAGAGAGTGAGAGAGAGAGAGAGAGAGAGAGAGAGAGAGAGAGAAAGAGAGAGAGAGAAAGAGAGAGAGAGAGAGAGAGGAGAGAGAGAGAGAGAGAGGAGAGAGAGAGAGAGAGAGAGAGAGAGAGAGAGAGAGAGAGAGTGAGTGAGAGAGAGATCAAATCTCCCAAGTTGAAAATGTTACTTCCCTTACGTAAATGGCTGGAGAGTAATCCTGTAAAATAACAGATTTAAGGCTTAGGCTGATAGGGTTAAGAGTAGGCGAGGAAAAGTGAAATAATTATCCAAACCAGTTAGCAAAAACTCGTTTCCCCTCCACCAACACATTCTTGCCAAATCGCACCTTATCTACCCAAACTCAAATGTAATATCAATTTCACTCTTCTTATTTTCAAAAATTTAATGTCACTAAACCTTTTAATTGAAAAATGAATCGCCTTATAAAACATTCCTAATTAAAAAAGAAACGGTCTTATAAGATTATTATTAGGGTAACAATAATCTATTCAATTTCTAATTGCAGAATAATTGTTTACCAACCTAGTGGGATAATCCAAAAAATCGCCTTCCACCCACCCTTCTTTGGTGTAAAGAAGGCCTTATGTATAATTATTGTAATAAATTGTCAAATAATAAAATTGATGAATAATTCTAGTGCAACTTTAATGCAATACCACTCTTGCCTTGTGACAAAGAGCCAGCTAAAGTCTGATCAATTTTGACATGGAAGAAATACCCAAAATACATTTCATTTAAACTATCAATACCAATAATTCCGTTAAACATAGGATTGTAAATAGAGAGCGTATCGACGAAACAAAACGTGTGGTCCTAGAGCAAAGCAGACAAACCGACACAAACAGACAAATGGGGATCCCCCCTCCCCCTAAACCGAACTGAAAATCTCTTACAAATAATGTTAAAAGTTAACAAGTACTGATGTCCCTAATAAAAAATGTCTTGAAATAAACCGATGCATTTCTATGAACTTCCAGATTTAAAGAACACTTATCTAAAAAATAAATACTTGAGTAATTTCATTTAAAAAAAAAAAATAATTTTAATAAATCGTTGTACATATGAAATTGTTAATATTTGCCTGAACTTCTATTAAATTAGACGGCGATATTATTTTTTTATTATTTCCAATTATTCCGTGAGAAATGATATCAAAATTGAATTGTAGCTTCCCGTTAGTTAATCCCGTAAAAGCAGCTAAACGGATTTCGATAAATATTATTATAGATAATATTATGATAGACTAATAAATATTATATAGATCACCCTTTATTATGTACTTTAAATGCATTCCAATTTACAAAATGTGGACTTGATTTTGCAACAGGGAGTGAGGGGGTTTAATCAAAACATATATTCGTAGACACCTTATTGTGCTTTAACAGAAAAATTAAAATAAGAAATTGTGTTTACACTATATTTTTCAGCACTATACATTTGATCAAATTTATGAGTTTCAAAATTTAGATTTCCAACTTCCGGTTGACAAGTAAAATTAATTTTTGTTCTATGAGAATGATTTAGTATTTTGAATATCTAATTGTATCATCCAGGTAAGCAATTTTATACCTAACTAACATGACAGGAGAGGAGATATATCAATAGATTTTGTTACATATATTCCCAATATGTTCTTAAAATTTGACTTATCAAAAAACTGTAAAGAAGAAATTAGGTTTAGAATATATTTTCCAGTATTAAATGTTAATTTTTTAAAGCATGGCTTTCAAAATTAAACTAATGCATAGACCGCTATAGTTTTAGATATTTATTTGAGCCCATTAACAAGCTCGAAAATATTAAAAACAATTACAGGACGTTACTTTTATTTGTAATACTAATTCAAACCATTATTATGTTTCAAAAAACCGTTCATAATATGGGAGATATTTAGATTGTATACTTTACCCCCTTCTTTTATTGTAATTTCCACATCAGATCAGATTTTCGCCGTTGGAACACAGAAAAATACGTAGAATAAATTTTAAATGAAATCAACGTAGGGCAACAAATTTAGGATATGAAAGTTTTCTAAAAAAATTTAGTTAAATAAGATAATTCAATAGAACTCATAATAATGAAGATATTTATTTTGATTTTACCCAAACACCAAACCCCCCAGCCTTGCCCCTGTTCGATGATAGCTACTAATGTTTAGTTCTGCACGAAACGGCTAAATAACGAGTTTAGTACAGATGAACAAATTTACCGCTAGAGCGTCGAGTCATAAATATGCTTTAACCGACTTAGTTTTGTGTCATCTGCTGGGTAGCATCGTTGTTCATTTGAAGATATTATTCAAAAATCTATTACAACCTTAATAATAGCCGATTTTTATTAAGAGAAAGCTGGGAAACTATATGGCTAGGTATAAGGCAGATACAATATTTTGAAAATAAAATAAATATCCAAGAATATACAAATAAGAGTGGGTGGGTAAAAGGATAATAGTGGCAAGCTTTATGAGGCGAAGGAAGGGCGGTCACGCTCTAGATACAGCAAGGGTTATGTCAACTTGTCAACAAGTTAGGTAATAAACCTGAAACTGGGTCTACAAGTCAAGTACGTGCTAATATAACCACCCTCCAAACATTAGATCGAATAAAAAAAAATTGAGAAAAAGATGGCGACACCCTTTCAGAGCGAGAGTGCTTCAACAAGCAAAACTAATAAGGTGATAGTACAACAAAACCTATTTCGAAAGCCAGTCAATGAAATGTCTGTTTGTGAATGTCGAGAGCCGGCTTGGGTGACGGAGCGATTTTTAAGACGCCTCTCAAATCTAAATATTATTCAATGGGTTTAACATCATTCACTGGAATCAATACAGCCAGAATGAAGGAGTAGGCAACTTGGAACGCCTAGCTTTCAAGAATTAATAAAGTTCCTTTAGAAAGATAATTATAATTAATACTCTACTATATATAATATTTATTAAGGTACACATTATCCAACCTAATTGCGTCGGGTTATCTATAGGTAAGGAATCATTCCTCGCAAGGATCGGACTAAGGATTTTATTTAGTGAGTACCTTACTAAATGAATTCCAACACCCATGCAGGAATAAAACCAAAAAATCTAGGCTCAAAAAGAAAAGAAAGATTTTCAACTGATTTAAGAACACTACCAATTTGAATCATAATATCAATGCATACATGACGTAGATATCCGCAGTTACTAACCCAAATGATTAATGGAGTTTTTGAATATTTTTCTGCCACCTGGTCAGATTTCAGCCTACTTAACCTTTCATTTTACATAAAACGCTTAAATATTGACTTCAATAGTTGATTTCCCCTCAGGGAAATGAGCTAATAAGCGACTATTTATCACGAAACATTATATATGAAGCTTAAATACATTGTATTTATCAGTATTTGATCTATACCATGCTTGAAATTTAACTCTTTGTTTAAATATAGATTTCGATAATTCGCGAAATCGTACAAAAGAGGAGTAGAGTTTTAAGGTTAATAAAGACAGCGTAAAATCCACACACATCCATACATTTCTACATTATTATGCTACTCTTGCGATTTATATTTAAAGTAACTGTAACACTGACCATTCCATGTCCAGCCTCAGACAAAAGTGCTCTATAGATATGCTTCATACTACAGGATGAATGAAGATTGTCATATCAGATGACATCGGCGAGTCACTCAAGCTACTTGTTTAGTTTACGCAGCATTTAAGTGGCACGTTTTTTAAATTATTCTTTTTTTGTTTATTTTGACAATATTTCAAAAGAATGTTTGTACGTTTTTAGGATGTTAACAGATTCGGTCCTCCAAAATGAGACCATACTTAATAAATACCCCCCCCAAAAATATTTAGTTCATACAGATAATTGTTTACATATATATATATATATATATATATATATATATATATATATATGTGTGTGTGTGTGTGTACACAAACAAACACTAGCTTACATATATAGAAATGCCAATGTATATTTGGCGCAGAATCACCAGAGAACAAAAAAAAAAAGCATTATCCATGAAAAGCCCAGAGTTCACGTTTATATTTCGCTAAGGGCTGAAAGCCTCATCACTACAACTGAAAACAGCAGTTAAACTAGCAACATATTATAGAATTGAGAACGATATAGTAATATAAATATGACATTAAGAGGAATGGCTTTGACCTAAATCCCCTTCAACCACTCTGGGAAGGAAAAGTGTGAAAGTACCAAGGACGTCATTGAAAATAACCTTTCCTATTCAAACCCCAAAAGTGTATAGAGAATTCTGAAAATACTCCTCAACTAATTCTGGAATAAGACATATCCTTAATATAGGTATAAAAAAATTAAATATATATATATATATATATATATATATATATAACTACATCCATAAATATAATTACATCCATAGAAATAAATACATATTATATATATATATATATATATATATATATATATATATATATATATAGACACACACACACACACACACATATTTATATATATTTGCACAACACATGTTGGATTATTACCAAATTTGATATTTAAACCGGGTATGAAAATCTAAAAATAAAGTAAAATATTATAAGAGAGATAAAACTAAAATTAAAAAAAAGGTGGTATACAATCAGACTAGTTTATAAAGGAACTAGTCTCCTACACAATCACTCTTCTAAATATTTTTCTCTGACTTGATCATTAACGTAATTATTTGTACATCTTGGTTTTCATTATTCAATTAACCCACGTTGAAACACAATAGATCAGTTATGTTTACGCATTTATTAGTACACGGTTCTGTGACAAGAATATAATCTTTTATCGTAGCATAAAGATATTAATGAAGCAGTTTTTAGAGTTTCTGAATAACCCTTATAAGGGGCTGCCAGCAATTTTCTCAACCCTCTATCATTGTTTTCTAAGGGCGGATTAAAATACTAGATAAAGGCGTTAGAGGAATAAAGAAATGTGACTCCAAATTAAGGGGTCCCAGGTACAATTTGTAGATAATAATTGTAATCAATCTACTTTAAACCATTTGAAAATATTTTTCATTGATAAGGTCCCGTCATGGTTGGTGGTGGTTATAGTGTTATTCTGCACATCAAAGTCCTGAAAACTATTAAAATTTATGCATTGGTATTTCTCTGCGTACTGCCTTTTAGAAGATTTCCCTTAGGGGAAATCAGCTATTGAGGTTGTGCTCATGACGCGATTTTCGAAATTTTTCTTCAAATGTCCATCGATCCTACCCAGGAGATGACGAAAATGAGGTCCGAATGAGGTTCGAAAATGAAAAATCAAGTTCGTTAACGGTTGAAATCGGACCAGTGGGAGGGGGGGGGAGGGTTTATAGGGGAGGTTTTTTGAAAATTCGAAATATCTCCGTTACCATACGTCGGATCAAAAACTTGTATAGAACCAATCTTATTGCAAATTAAATTTACTATAAATATTCTATACATTTATTCTCTATCTTGAATATTAACCGAGATATTTGCATTTTTATTAAATGTGGGCCGATAACGAACGTTTCAGGCCAAAAGCTAGTTCGGCCCTAACTGTTCGGCTCTCGTATAGAGATTTCTCTATTGTATAGCTTCACGTGGGAAATCTGCTTAGTTTACGCAGCCCCTGCGTGACGGACTTTCTTTTTATTAAAAAGAGTATTATTTGTTTAGATATTAAATTTATTGCCAAATAGGGTTAAAATAAAAATTATAAATGTCAATAATGGCCATTAAAAATGCGTTGCACAATGATTCCATCATTTAAGTTTAAGTTATACAAGTTTAACATACCGACAGACAAAAACACAAACGAGACTATAAAAGTCCTTGAAGAAGACAACGGACCCGGAGTATGACAATGACGAATGAAGATCATTTGCCTCATAAAACTCGAACTTGAGACATTAATAAATGCAGAAATTATAATAGTATTTATGCTTCTTACATCAATATCAACCTTATCTAATCTTTTGTTTTCAAGTGATAACCTAAGTGATTCGTTGCATCAATTTGGAATTGCCTCAAAAGTCCTTTCAGTATCGTTTGAACAAGATAGTGTTGATCAGAAATGGAAACCAAACCAACTATACACAATAAATAAACTACGGGAAAAATAGAGAAATGTCTTTTTCAAGCTACAAATAAATTATTACTAAAATTGAAGTAGACTCTCTCACTAAACTTAGTTGGTCATTTTGTTAGGTAGAAACATAAATAAAATTAAAAAAAAGTTATTACAAATTCCTTCAATCTCCAACAAATACGAAAAAGGGAAATAGACTTTGATGTTAACAGGTAATGTCAGTTTGTGAAATCAGTAATAATTCTGAATCTCAGATAACACAAATACGTGCGTTAAAAAGTATAATTATTTTCAGAGGAACAAAGTCTCTCCGTCCTAATACTTCTCTGATTTTATTAACAAAGAAATATAATTATTAAACCAATTTTCATTCAATGATCAAATGTTTATAGGGGCTCAGGTTAGCCATGTGAGTTAAAGCGTTGGCTTTAATCTCACAAGGTAAACCTAGAGTGGCGAGTTTGATTACCACCTGGGAAAATAGGAATTTATTTAGTGACGAACTCATTAAATAAAATGCTTTAGTCCCACCCTGGCTATTTAGGGTGGTAACCTGTAGACATCTCGTCTCAATTATCCACAATTGCATAAAGTGGACGTTAATAAATAAAAAATGTTTATATTTTCTTAGTAAAAAAAACAACAAAAGAACAAATAAATACCAAAAATTACTTAATGAGAAGACAATGGGAAATAAGTACTATAGCTATTGAATTTGAGAGCTTTGTGAGGAAATTACAAAATTTACAAATTTGAATGTATTTCCTACTGATTCTCTATTTCCTCCTAAAGGATAGGAAGGAGTGTGTCATAAGTAAGGACAATAGGAAGTATGCTAAAAAGCTAGGCTGTACATATTCAAGGAAGTGAAAGGAATGAATCAGTGGTCGTAGGAAGTGACCTCATTTGAAATTAGTGTCTGCCTTTAAAATCCTTGCTTCTTCCATAGACCACTCCAGTCCACAAAGAACACAACTTTCACACAAAAATCAGTGAATCATACTACCTTTTCAACAGATAGTCACAGGCTTAACTTCCCTTAGAGAATTTGGTATACGTTTTAGACACATTCTCAACAAACATTCAAACTCCAAGAAGGGAAAAAATGGTCTGGAATAGAGCATGCCTTCATTTTACCACAATTACGATACCAAGTGGAGATGAAGAAGTCCGTCACGCAGGGGCTACTTAAACTAAGCAGATTTCCCACGGACTGGTATAACCCTCTGATCTCTTCTCACCATATAATTTCTATTACTAAGTAAAAATCCGATGAGTACATGAAAGCAGGTATAACTAACTCAGTTAATATTTGAGGTACGAAAAAAATGTATAAAATAATTATTGTAGAAAATCAATATCTAAACAATATTGGTTCTATAAGATTTTCCGATCTAACTCATAATAACGGAGATATTTTGAATTATCGAATTCCCCATCACTTAACCCCCCTATTCCAGATCCGATTTCAGCCATTCACGGATTAGTGTTAAATGAAACTGTTAAAATATTGTGTACCCTATTAATCAGATAAACATTTTCGAGTCGACTGTAGAGTTTTAATTGATGACGACATCACTACATATTTCCGTGCATCTCGCATAATAATGACGTCTTAAAAACCATTTAGTATTTAGGAAAAGCTTTGAATAGAGTGTTTCACGATATAACAGTTTATTGGTAATTAGTAGGAGGGGGGTTTATTGAAGGCTGAAAACTAAAATATCCGAATATCTCGGATAATATACATGAAAGAGAAAATATGTATATAACTATATTTATAGGTAACTAAATTATCGAAAATCGCGTCATGAGTACAACCCCAATAGCTCATTTCCCAAGAGGGAAATCTGCAAAAATGCATTTCTGACGTTAAGCGCGGACATGGAAAGTGGTACTTAATCAACTGACACATCCAGCTCAAATGTGGTTGATGGTGACCAGATGAGATGAAAAAGAGTATCTTAAATCAGGAGATTCATTCTAATAAAGCACTAATGACGTTGGCATCATGCCAATAGAGCAGTCTCAGATAAAGCAAAAGAACCAACCAAGATCACTGACACCTCGAAATATTTATATATAATCACTAATAAGGGTGTTAGTGTTGAATTCACAAAATGTTAGCTCTTTAACATTTAGACAATTAGATAAAAGATAGTGTGTGTGGAAGAGTGCGAAAGAGATGTAAACATTACGAAAATGAGGGCCGTTCAAAATTGTATGAGTGTGTGTGTGTCTTGCAGGCCCAATGTTTGCCCGAACGTTATCAAACTCGATATTTAAATCGATGTTTTATGTAAAAAGGAAAATCAAGTTCATTAACGGCTAAAATCGGACAAATGTGAGGGAGGGGGTTTAGAGGGGGGGGGATTTCGAAAATTCAAAACATCGTTGTTATGCGTCGGATCGAAAAATTGTATAGAATCAATCTTATTGCAAATGTAATGCTCTATAAATGTTGTTATGTATGTTTTTTCGATATCTAGATTATTAGCAAAGATATTTGCAATTTTTGGCTTTCGGATTTATATTAACAATAAGCTGTTACATTATGAAGCACTTTATTTGAAACCTAAATACCAAATATTGTAATAATTGAACTTTTACGTTTTGAGATTAATGCAAATACATGATGCACGAGGGAAATCTGCTTAGTTAACGCATCCCCTGCGTGACGGACTTCGAATAATTTACAAGATTTTAAGGAAGGAACAGAGCTATAGATGGATATAAAAGGTTTTTATCTATAAAAAGTATTTAGTAATGAGAGGAGGAAATGGTCTAAGAAGTCTGAAACTGATCAGAATCAAAGGCAAAAGGTGTACTTGCAGCCGCTGTAAAGAGTGAGGACCTAGATATAACAAACTGGCAAAACATAGATTCCTGTCTGTTTGCTAAGTGACAGGGATGAGACAGGAGTGGAGGCGTTACTTCCTCGAGCCAAGCAGGATCTAGGAAGCAGTACAAAACCCAGAGGAGAGCCCAAGTTGGAAAGTGATGAAAGTCGCCGGCAAAGAGGTCCTTTCACCTTGGCTTGCCTTTCACAGCTGCACCTCTGGCACACAACATCCCCCAATAATACTTGTGCATTGAATTCGTTCAGATTATATACCTAAGGAGATAAGGTTTACGTTAATTTTCAACCTTGAACGATTCTTTCTCATTGTACTCAGTAACCCATTGGTCCCCACATTATACATTGAAATCACAAGAGAACAGATAACATGCCTCACAAAATTTAAATTATACGTACCGTAGATTTCATGATACTGTCCTAAAATCAGATTTTCCTGCACTTTTAATAATGAAAATACTAATGACTTTGCAATAACAAATACTTTTGTGAGTCTACAAAGTTATCGGTTGAAGATCTGGTTCTCAAAAAGAAGTCAGTAGGCTCGCTTTCATGTTGAACCACTTCTTAAGACTATACCCTACACGAACCTTGGGGGGAAACTGAATAGTATCAGTAAGTCTCCAAATGGTAGGTGAACACCGTGGGGAAGGTTGAAAATATTTTCGTAAAGCTTTGTCATATATTATTGCACTAATTTCATTAATGGAGAAAAGGTAAATGCGGTATGAATACAGTTTAAGAATAATTTAAACGTGACTAAAAAAAAAAAAAAAAAATCCAAGGAACCATATTGACAAAAGGACAGAAGGTAGATTCATAAGGATTTTGGCGGGAAGTAATGCTGGGAGGAAGTGATTAACAAGTAGTGGAACAGAGAGGGCGCATGCTCAGCGATGAATGGAGTGACGTAGTCGTGACGCAATGAGAGGAAGGGCCTCTCCCTACGTCAGCCGTCCACCCCTTACCCATACCCTATACAACAAATCAATACCAACCTTTAGGCTTTAATTCCCCTCCACACAATCCCTAATACAGCCGATTCACAGAACGCAACGCCCCATATCATTAGCGAATGCAGGCACCACCTTAACCACTGCATACTCCACCAAGCAAAGTTATTCTTTGTTCAATTCATATAACATTTCCAATGTTGGCTTCAAACCGTGCTTATATATAGATATACTCTATAACGATTGTACTTTCTACTCAAGATTCTGTAGTAAGCCTCACTAGATATACGTTTCTATAAGCACAATCATCATTGACTTATGACTATAAATATAATTACATTAACATAAAAAGACCTATCGTTATAAAATATCTCACGTAATCTCACGTTTACGCTACTGAGACCCATTTGGAGCAGGTATTACAAGTAACACCCTCTTCCAACAAGAGTTCGACACTCAATAAATCCCAACAGCCCTAATGGAAAGACTCTTACGTTGATTACGTGTATTGAGACTAAAACCTTAACTCACACATATCTCTGGAATATGCTGGATGGTAGGGGAACTAATTGATAAGGATCAATAAGAAGGCCAAGTCCTCTACTGTTTTTTAATATTATGCACAGTGCACTTTCGGAGTCGACGCCCCATCCTCAGTGCCTGCTAATTAAAGCTGCGTTGCCTGGACCACGACCAATGTCGCCCGGCGGTCGTGGTCCAGACTACGCAGCTTTAATCGGCAGGCATTGAGGACTTGGGCTTCTTATTGGTCCTTATTAACTCACACAGTTAACCTAAGCTACAAAGTTAATTAAAATTAAAAGGCTCCAAACCCAACTTTAAAAAAAAAATTATCAAAATCTAAAAGCCAGCGCACTGAGTGTAACTATGGGGTTCCGTGGGAAAAGCTATTGTAACACTGTACCTACCTACCGTAAACCACCAGATGCTGGACATCTTCAATAAACTACTCGCTTGTCACCATTTTGCCCTACGTACCTTTAACCGAATGTTTACATTGGTGATGACAGCATTGTCATATGTTAATATTTGTCCAATAAAGTTCACCCGCCTTTTCTCAAATGTATATAGTATATTTCTCAAATTATATTATATGTATAAGAATATAATCTCACTTACCTCATTAGTCCTTCCACCTTTTATTTTTTTTTTATCAAATATAGATGCCATTGCATCTAATAAATTATATTCACTTGTATGAAGCTTTTCCTCACATACGCAATAGGTAAAGCACAACAGAAAACTTTCTTTTTCATTTTTTTTTTTTCTTCATTATCTTGACTATTAACCGAGATATTTGCATTTTTAGTTTTGACCTTCAGTAAACCCCCATTCCTACTGGTGTCATATTAACAATAAGATGTTATATTATGAAGCTCATTATTTGAAGCCAAAATATCAATATAATTTTTTCATTGAACTTTTACGTTTTGAGATAAATGCAAATACGTGAGAAATCTGATTAGTTAACGCAGCCCCTGACGTGAAGGACTTTTTTAATCCATACTTGTAAGTAAAAAATCTTTCATTAACTAGTAATCAAATGCAATGAACTGAGTACCCCGTTTACCTGTAACCTTTCGTTCCTTCCTTCATCTTCCTATGTCAGTGGTTTCCAACCTTAATGCTACTACGCCTCCCCGAAAGAAAACATTTTTTTGTACGCCTCCCAATTTTATTATTACTTTAATATACATGTATAATATAGATGTACATATACATATACATACATATACATTATATATGTATATAATAAATATATAAATAATATAAAATAAATCTTATTTACGATATTAAGTTACATTTATTTGTACATATTATGGTATATGTTTTTATTTAAAATTTTTGGCGCCTCCCCTGGCAATTGTTGGCGCCTCCCAGGTTGGAAACCGCTGTCCTATGTGAACAGACTTTGGAATAATAAGCAAGGCACTAGATGGCAAGACAGTGGCTTAAATCACTCGAGTGGTGGTTTAATTGTGTGCTGGAGAATATATATAAATTTGGGGGGGGGGAGCGTCATTTTTGTTGTCTGGATTATTGTAAGAGAAATAAGCTAAAAAGCACCTTTTCGGTCTATCAGAGCAGAGTTGGGCAGTAATTAAATACTTTCGTAATTTATTAATTTTTCAACTTATAAATACTAGTTATGTAATTGGAACTACAGTTACAAAAATGTAGTTGGTAACTGTAGTTGTATTTACTTGGTTTTGCAATTACAGCTATTGTAGTTGGTATTCATAAAACCAACTACTAGTTTAAATAAAAAGTAGTTATAAAAATAATTGCAATTAGTACTTGTAATTGTAGTTGTAGTTATTGAGTAATATATACAACCCCTTTTTTATAAGCGTTGCTTACCCTGCACTGATAAGGTTCATTGCGAGAATATTTTGCAGCATTTTTTAATCAACGTTATGAAAAACATTCCCGGAGAACCGGCGTGCTAACAAGTGACACAGAAGCAAAGAGAGGGAGAGTCTTCGCAATGATATTTGGACTTCTTAGATTTTGTGGGGAAGGAAGAATAAGTATTTTCAGGTGACGAAATTGAAATTAGGGTTCAACTGAAAATTTCCAATTATTTTTGTGATCGTTCTGAAGAACTTCATAGTCTCGATGGATACCCTCCCATCAAAAGTTCTTTTTTAAAGTAACATCCCTCTTCCTTCCACTGCTCCAGTAGAGCGATTATTTTCTTTTGCCTCGATGACGAACGGCCCAAAATAAAACAGGATAATTTTGAGTTGAGTTGAGCTGAGAAAAAAAAAGGTTAATTTTTTTTTAAATTTTATTTAATTTTTTTGGTGGGGGGGAGGCTCAGGTTAGCCATGTGAGTTAACCTATAGATAACCCGTACCAAATAGCCACAGTTGAATAAAGTGGACGTTAATAAATAAATTTAATTTTTTATTTAATGCTAAGTATTGTAATGTTTCATTCGATTTGGGGGGAAATAAAAATGAATTCACATCTTTAACTCAAAGTTATTTTTGGTTTCTTTCGTTAAGTTCCATTTATGTGTATTAAAATTATTTTCTGGTAGTCGTAATATACAATAAGATGTATTTCTTAACAGACTCAACTACTTCAATCACTGTTCGACACAGTTTTTTAAAGTAACTACCCTAGTATCTGCAGTTGCAACTACAACTGTAGCTACTAATTACTACTTGTAGTTGTTTTTCGAACTACTGATTTTATCAACTACTAACTGTAGTTGTGAAATGCAATCACAAGTACTTTAGCTGAAAAATGTAGCTATGTGACCCCATTATCAATAACTAATTGCATTAGCAGTTGATGAAGTAACTATATTTCAATTAATGTAGTTATAACTTATAATTGTAATTACAATTTTGCCCAACACTTATCAGAGTATATGATCATCAAATTAAAACATGGAAGGAACCACAACACGTATCACAGGAATGAGATGTTTAAGGAAATTTTAAAATGAATAAAACTATAGCAGTACACAGCGTTATAGGAGGTGCCTAGAGATAGAAAGGAGTAGTAACTAGGAGCGGCAAGTGAATGAGACCGTTGAGAAACGCGATGACCGTTAAAGGCGACAGATGTACATTAATTCACAGAAAACGGTCATGAAATGTTCCATGGCCGGTTAGATATCCGTAAAAAATGTAATACTCCATTGTGATCACCTGGACAAATTCAAGGCTAAAAGATGTAAGAGCTTTTAGTGTTATTTATTGACGTCCACTTTTTGATATGGTGGCTAATTGGGACGGGCTATCTACAGGTAACCACCCTTTTCTAACCAGGGTGGGACTAAGGATTTTATTTAATGATTTGTTCGTCACTAAATAAATTCCTATTGCCCAGGCGGGAACCGAACTCGCCACTCTAGGTTTACCATGTGAGATTAAAGACAACATTAACTCACAATATACAATGTATAAGAGGTTTTATTAATTAAAGATCAAATTGTATATTATTCATTCTTCCTTGAGCGTAGTAAAGGAAGTATGTCATCGGGAAAAAAGATCGTTTCAGATTTCAGAGAATTGTACGTTTTAATGAATTGCGAACTGTTTCCTACCTAATTCCAAAACGACTACCCTTTAATTTTGAAAATTCGTATTTAGAACTTTAAAGTCCCATTCGACAACGAGGAAGTGCGAAAGTAAAAAAAAAAAAAAAATGTTAAAGTATCCACGAAAATATGCACATAAAAGATCAATGAAATAATTTAAAATGAAGTGCGGCAATGCATTTACAAGGAAGACACGTAGTGTTATCAGATTTTTTTCTATAGTACATTTGATGTGTATCACAAGAACAGCGGGAGGCGTAGGCATGTACTTTAATACACTTGATACATCTATCATTGAAATTTTAAATATCTGATAGGCCCTTTTAAACGTAACATAAAGGTCCTACCCTAACTATTTATCAATCCCGCTTAACTTTTAAATACGGGTGGTGGGAGGTATCCATTTAATTAATGTAACTTCTCATGTCAGTAATGGACCTGAGAACCACGTGCCTATCCACCACAATCCGTGAACAGAGGATATCTTCCATTACCATATTTTAAACAGTTTAGTTCTAAGGTTTTTTTATTTTTATTTTTTGTTTAATATTGTTATTCTCTCAGGCAAGGTAGACAATCTAAGGATGAGGTTAACCCGGCGATGTAAGACGGTTAAAGAAACAAGGTTAATAAATCAGGCAAAACACAGATAACACAGCTAGTACTTGCAGAATAACGTATAGAAGAACAATTGCAGGATTTTACATTATAAAAAAAATTGACTATATAAAAATTATCATCATATTAAATAATAATGGATTAAAGCGATACTTTTCCTTGTCACACTACACACAAATTTCTCGATGCGAGTACAACCTAAATAGTTGAATTTCTTTAATCTCCCCAAAGGAAAATGCGAAAAATATTGAAGCATGTCACAGCTTACGTCCGTGGTCTTTTGCGGGGAGTTGAAAGTGTACTGGTTGAGTGTTTCATCCAGGGGCCACATATCAAGAACGTAACAATTTTAGCAGATTTCCCTTAAGGGAAATGAGCTATTGAGGTCGTACTCATGACGCGAGTTTCGAAAAATTTCTTCAAATGTCCATCGATCCTACCCAGGAGATGACGAAAATGAGGTCCGTTCAAAATTTTATATATATATATATATATATATATATATATATATATATATTTGTCTGTTAACGCTCTAGCGGTCGCAATTTTTGTTTGATCGTTACCAAACTCGGAATTTAATCGTTTTATGTAAAAAGGAAGATCAAGTTCGTTAATGGCCGCAAACGGCCCCGCGCGCGGGGGGGGGGATTTTCTGATAATTCAAAATATCTCCGTTATTATGCGTCGGATCGAAAAATTGTATAGAATCAATCTAATTGCAAATTAAATTTACTATAAATATTGTTCTATACATTTATTCTGTATCTTAAATATTAACCAAGATATTTGCATTTGTATTCTGCATTGGTCGGCAGGAGTGAGCTGTTTGGTACTTTCCGAAGAGAGCTCTGGCGGCCGTTTTCGTAACTATTCGTCCCTCGTGTATAAATTTAGTGATCCCTTACTACTTACTACACTTGTTTTTGGACAGATTTCTCTATTGTAAAACTTCACGTGGGAAATGACTTTTTAAACTAGTATAATGATCCAGATTATCATATAAAGTTTTTCGATCGAGGCATAATGAAAAAAATATGTACAATTTCACATTTTGCCTTGTCTTTAAACCGCACGTCTACTCAGATTATGGCCATTAACGAACTTGACTTAACGTAACCATTAAATAATTTTAACAAATTAGTTTGGCCACAGGTTCAAATCTGAAATATGGTGGGATTTTTGTAGACGACCACACTGAAAATGTTTTATACTTCAACGAAGGCAAGTAAATCCTCTAAAGCCATTCAGTTGGAACGAATAAAAAATCAGGTACATTAATTTCAATGATGAAAACATCAAAGAAAAAGGTCACACTTTTGTTTACAAATCACTAACGGCATTCGTATTAAATTGATGTGTAGATATTAATTTATCATTACATTCTGTGCCATTCAGTTTATTGTGATAAACTTGTCAAGTGCCTTTACAATTGTTAACCATTATTCGGATTTCAAAACTTAAACATTATCTCTTATAAAATACATGCGATGTCTTTGAGAACATCAGTATGACTTTTGGAGATACTACAGTGAATGAAAGAAATAAACGTGGCGCTTCACTAGGAAAAAAAACCCTAAATTGCAGGTCACGAGAACTAATCTTAAGTGCATGCCAGCCGACATCGGACAAGTTGTAAATGGTATATTGTTTATTATACAGCACCTTCGAAACAGGGGAGAGGAACGAACCAGTGAGTGGTGTCACGTGATCTAACTGATCGCCAGAAACTTAAACGTTACGACATCCATACTTCATTGCATCTGCGGAATGAAAGTGAACCATTTTTGAATAGTCTCAAAAAAAAACACAGTGGAGGAAAATGGACATTATATGACAATGGCAGAAGAAGCGGGCCATGGTTGGATCATGATCATGGATAAGTAGGGAATGCTCGAAAAAGATCCTTTGCTCCCAAGAAAGGCAAAGGTGACAGTTAGTTTGGAGGAAAGTTCAATCAGAAAATAGTTTAAGGCATTTTCCATAAGGAAAATCGGCTACAAAGATTAAAACTCACGTTATTTTTCATTTCTTCAAATGAAAATAGATCCTTCCAAAAAGAAAAGAAAAATGAGGTCCGCTCATAGTTATATATATATATATATATATATATATATATATATATATATATATGTGTGTGTGTGTGTGTGTGTGTGTCTGTCTAATAATAATAATTAATAAAGTGGTTTCAAATGGATGTTACATGAATGGAGCAAAATTATGTAAAGTTATTCACTTGTATCTTCCCAGATTAAATTAAAACAGTGGAATCTGCGTATGCCGTAGAATTTCTGTATTTTTGGCCTTCAGAAAAGACACACACATTAGTCAGCATTTCATATCCAGCACAAGTTACAGGTCTTATATTCACAGGGTTATTGCTAAGGGAGAAATACCCAGATGACTCTATGCATCACTTCAGGGCGGGAGAAATTGGCTTAGTTCACGCCGCGTAACGTGCTAAAAACTGATCATATTATTAAAACAAATAAGCATATTTTATGTAAATTATAAGAAATCCCCCTTGTCAATAGGACATATGGCTATATGAAGTATGTTGCTAAGGATCAATTGGATCCTCTACCGTCCAGGATCTCGGAAGAAATCATGATGATAACTTAACGCCTTAATATATATGAAATAAATTATATACAGAATCAAGAAAAATGATTGTAAATTTAATTTTTAAACGATTATGTTCAATATATTTTTAGATTACGCCGAACACTAAAAAACTTTTGAACTTTGGAGTATTAGTCGTCTTATAAGCCCTCCCCCACAAACTTTTTATTTTTTAGTTCTTTTGCACGCATCACAAACAACTTAATTTTTTTAAGACTAGCCACCCAACAAATTGGTTAAAGCATTAATAAGGGAGTGGAGAGGTTAAGTGAAATTCCAAACGGAACCTGTTCTCTACGCACCCGGATACTCGGAGAAAGTGGGTATAAAGGAATTGCCAAGGTAATTCTTAACTAATTATTCGGTTGGAACGGATGAAATTTCAGATTTATTTATTTGGATGAAATCATCAACCAAAGAATCCACCTCGTGGGGCTACCTATCATTGAGGCCTATTTCTATAAAGGAAAAACAAATCTCATGAAAAAACGCCCACCGTATTCGACAGCTACATGTTTGGCAGTAAGCTTTAAAAATATTAAGTAATCTGAAAATAGTTCTACTACAACCACCATATTACCAGAATAACTGCCAACTGAATAGTGTTTTCCTCAGAACGTTTTGTAATGTGTTTTTTTTTTAAACCATTCCAAAATGAATACGAGCTCTCTCTCTCTCTCTCTCTCTCTCTCTCTCTCTCTCTATATCTATATATATATATATATATATATATATATATATATATATACACACACACACACACACACACATACATACACCCACTCACCCCTGATTCCTGTGCACTCAATCCCTTGTAGGAAACTTGGATCAACCCAATTCCACCATTAAAGTGAGATTGAAACCCTACATTGCAAATGTGGAAGGCCTTATGCGCAACAGCCGCCATCATAAACTTTGAACAGATATAGCCCAATTAATAAAAATGTACAACAAAGACTGGGAAGTTAAGTGCAAGTCGTCTGAAGAATTACCGAAACGAGCAGACATAATAATAATTAAAAGAGAAGCAAACGAAGGAGTCATCCTAGATCCCACAGTGAGGTTCGAAACCAATATCAATCAGTCAACAGAAGTAGACGAGGAAAAGAGTATTTATGAACCTTACTGTGGGTACTTGAAAGGAAAATACGCTATTGAAAAATGGAGCGTTAAAGGTTTGATTATAGGTACAAGTGGTGCGATATCCAAGAGAACAGTTAAAGTTTTAAAAGAACTAGGATTATCCATAATGGACATACAGAATTTATCTACTGTTATACTCAAGCATTCGGCGAGAATTATAAATTATCACTTGTATAAATAAAATCGCCAAACAAAGCTTTTCTCCCTTCCACATGGCCCATTTCAAAATTTAATTGGAATTGCTAGTTTTAAAAATAAAATGCAATGAAGAAAATATTTTTTAATATGACCCATTTGGGCAGAGTAGGAGACTATCCCTGCTGGGAACCCTCCAGACGGAGGGCAGCTTTTTTTGATGTTGTATGTTATATAGTTTAAATTTATTTTTGCATTAGTCTACCTCTTATACCATCTTAAATTTAATATATTCCAAACCAAAATAAAGTTTGCTCGCAAATGTTAGAAATTCGTACATTTATCAGAAAGGAAATCAGCTAAGGACAATGTATTCATGAATTTTGTATTTTTATATCAGATGACCATCAAGACAACATTGTTTATCACAAACATGGGGCCCGTCAACAAATTTATGTACATTTGGACAGATCCCGTTTTCTCCAACTTTCCCTTTGCCTGTTAACGCCCAAGAGGCCGCAATTGTTTGATCTTTAACAAACTCGAAATTTAATGTAAAACGGAAGTATATAAATAACCAAGAGAAGTTTTGCGTGAACCCAGCAGATTCCTTACGTTCTAGAATGACACGCTGTACGTATCTCAATTTATATTCTTTATTTCTCCTAAATTAAGATATATGTCTTTTCGTAAGACTTCTTATTCTGGGAGAAATTTAAGATAGGCATGAGATGTATATTAGTACAAGTAATCATAGTGAAAATAGTATGATTAATTATAAAGTTCAACCTATTTTTTTTTCATTTCATTTTGTTATTTTAATTAATTGTATTACAATTACATTGTCGTATAATTTCATATCTGATATCTATCGTTAAAAATTATGAACAAAACTTTAAAATGCACTACTTTTAAAAGCAAACCGCTTTTTACTGCCGCAAACGTATTTACACACTAAAACATGTTGCCCATACCTGCTCTATTCCTATAAAACCCGATGAGTAGAAGTGGGGGTTTACTGAAGGTTGTAAACAAGAAAGTACGAGTAACTGTTAATATATATAATTAAAAAATATTGATTCTATAACATTTTTCGCTACGACTCATAATAACGGGAAAATTATGAATTTTCGAATCTCCCCTATTCCTCGACGGGTTTCAGCCATTAGCTAACATGACCTTTAGAGTTGAGTAAAACAGTTAAATATCGAATATAGAATAAATCAATTAAACATTTTTAAGTTAAGAACATACGATTGGTTCTACACAATTTTTCGATCCGACATATAATAACGGAGATATTTCGAATTTTTAAAATTCCCCTCCACCCTGTTCAGTTTTTAGCCGTTAACGAATACGATCCTCAGTTTTAGATAAAACGCTTATATGTCGAGTTTGGTGACAAAAATTGCGATATATACACACACACACACACACACACACACACACACACATATATATATATATATATATATATATATATATATATATATATATATATATACATATACAATTTTGGAAGGACGTCATTTACGTCATCTCGTGGGTAGGATCTATAGACATTTGAACAAATTTTTCTAAAATCGAGTTATGAGTACAACCTCAAAAGCTGATCAGTTGATTAGAGAAAATCTGCTAAAAAAGAGACAACCAACAACCATTGCCATGGACTATGAGCAAGCTGTCACTAGAAATACACGATGGCAGTAAAACCGAAGTGGAACGTCTCTAGGTATACATCATGTCATGGACAATGTCTTGTTGACAGATTATCCTCACTTTAGCAGAGGTCTCCACAGCCTCCCAAATTATTCAAAAATATCCTTCAGCTAATATCCTTAGTCCACGATTCGATCCACTCCCATTACGTTTCTCTATCATAGCAGATTTCCCTCAAGGGAAATCTGATATTGAGGTTGTGCTTATGACGCGATTTTCTAAAAAGCTAAAGACTAAAGTGGGTATCCATCCTACCAAGGAGTTGATGAAAATGAGGTACAATCAAACAAAAATAAATATATTTAGTCAGCTCTAGCGGTCGTAATGTTTGTTGGACAGTCATCAAACTTGATATTTCAGCGTTTCATGCAATACTAAAAATATAGTATGGAGAGGGTACCAGGAGGGGAAGAAAAAAAAGAAGAAATTGGTAGTTAGGAACCAGAAATTAATCAAGAACGAATTGTGTTTTCCAGAATTGGTATAGTGATTTTTTTTTATCACCACGAAAATCGATAACACCATGTCTACTGGTTATTTCAACAAAACGTTTATTATCTTGTGATCTTATCATTTTGCAATTATTACGCTATGATAATAAGAGAAATTCAACAGAACTAGCTACTGAGGAGTATCATATACGTCTTCTTTGTTTAATTATTTTGTGTTACAATATTCCAACTGAATCTTGAAAAGAAGATGTATCGAAATAAAAAATTGTTAGCACACAATAGAATATACAGACTACAGCAGCGTGCGAGGGTGGAGAGTGAGCAAAAATCGCTAGGAAAAGGTCATACAACTGGAAAGCACTCGGTAATTAATTCCTAAGAATTGGCCTTGGTAACCCTCAGATAGCAAACAAGCTTAAACCTCAATGACTGCAGCATCTGTCAATGTTCAATATTATTCCAGCTTACTAATGCACATCCAGTCAACTGAAATATGCGGTGCTCTTTAGAAATATCACATATTTCTAAAAAATGCATACTTTTAAAACATCAGGCGTTATTTTTATACTGCGGGGGGCTCACTAGTAAGTGAATCATTCACTATATACTTCTACCATTTTAATCAGTGGCTCGACTGCCTAAGGACACGGTAAAACCGTGGTGGAAGAGACAAGTGATCAGTTTCCTAGAGTATTAACGTGGAATTAGATACCAGAGAAAGCTGTGTCTTTAATTAAGAAGCTACTCAATTCCCTCAATAAGATGAGTGAGCACTGCGGAACTGGACATAAGCTCAACCTCAAAACCCTGTAACAGCACAGCTAAATCTAGTTCCCAACACGGAACCTTAAACCCGGCGCCCCTGGTAAGACTCCCCCCAATTTCCCTATAAGTTAACTATTTATTACAAACAAGGTGGTTCTTTAACTACTCGTGAAAACTGTTTATAAATTTAAGAAGCAATCAAAATTTTCATTTTAAAAAATAGGGAGCATTTACGTCGTATAAGGAGCAAATTCTTTGTTCTCTACAAGATTAATGATTTTAGAGAATAATTACGACAAAAAAACACTTGCATCAGTATTTATATAATATATTTGTAATGTATTGGAATCAACTTTGGCTTTTAGGTTACAAAACATTATCATTTTTGACCATCCTTGGACCCTTTTTGTCATGGAATCTGAACATAACTCAAAAGTAACTAGACATATAATATGAAGTTTCATATTTAGGACTGCTGTAACATCTAGTTATACAACTCCTGTTTTGATAGAAATTAGCTAAAGAGGGGTGGGGGTAAAGAAGGCTAGGAATAAAATATTGCAAATTTGTACAAAACTTACTACAGAAACAAAATGTTCATATTGAATGTTTTTTTTTGTTTATCATGAAACAATCAATAAATTATCTTCTATGACATTTTCTGATCTGATGCAAGAAATATTGTGTCAGTTTCAAATAAAATAATTATAAATGAAGAACAGGAAAAACTTTTGTATGTTTAATTTAATAGGACCACAAAGAAGTCATGTGATGCATAATAGAAATAGAGGAATAAGTACATCAATTTATGGAGAAAAAAAGAAAGCCAATGTTTTCTAGTGTAATGCTCGGGTTCCATCATCTGACAACTTATTATTCATTAGTTCCCTTTCTGTTCAGATAGACAAAAAATAACACGAGCATTCAATTTGTTTTTAGCAGGATCTTTTGATAATAAGTTATTGTCAGTATTTTGAATATCTATATTTCTTCCTACAGCCTATAAGATAATGTGGTCACTTTGAGGGGGGGGGGATTATTGGGAGAACCATGGAGTATCCTTCATAGTAATCTGCATCACCACTTTACTGACTTCAACAGATTTTCTAGTTAGGGGACTACCGAGCAGGATTATCAGATTACTTAGAGCAATGCAGGTAAACATTATTTATAAAAGCCTAAATACAACTTGTTTCACTCTAACTTTTAACAGCAGGTAAAGACAAGGAAACTAACTGTAAAGTTTAAACTGGTGGCAATTAAAAAAAAAAAAATAAATAAAAAAAATCCTGGTGGTGTTGTGGTGTGTTTTTATATATATATATATATATATATATATATATATATATATATATATATATGAGGCTTATAACATATGTTGATGATATATTGATGACAGGTTAAAAATAACATTCACTAGCAATTTCATAATGTCACATGAGCAACCCAAATCTGCTGCTCAGAAGAGAAGAAGTATAAAAAAAAACAAAGTAAATGAAAACCTCTAGAATGTTGAGGTGATTGCTGGTATTGACAACAATGAGTCCAAATTTTCTAGATCTTAGTGTTTTGTTAACTGGGAGAGATATAATGGAAAGATGGCAGAAATAAGAGACAATTCAGCTACAGAACCCAGATGCTCTATGTACTATAGAAAACTTTCCGCTTATAAGTTTCTCAACTTATAAAATAGTCAAGAGACCAAAATGCTAGTTACACTAACACTTGCTCCACGGTAAGCATTACTCCTTATTCCAGTTGACCCCATATGGAATCTACTAGATGATGTAACCATATATATATATATATATATATATATATATATATATATATATATATATTTATATATATAGTTGTTTCTGTTATCAAGTAATCAGAATTATAGGAAATACTCATGACTGACATTAATATAAAGAGAGCATATAGTGTAATAGTAACTTTAATGATAGACAATCCACTGTTGTGAATATGACACCAATGCAAATATAAAACTAAAGAACCAAACTAAATACAAAACCACTGTTTCAGTTCTAGATGTTTTATACAACTGAACCTCAATGGGATGAAGTGCCTGAATTGTAACTTTTGAAGTCAAAGAGAATCAACTTTTATAGCAAACCATGGAAGGTGAACTTCAAACCAATTTTGACTAATATCTCAACAACCTTGGCTACCAATACTCAACAAACCAAACAACTACTCAAAGCACCAACATTATAAAAACCAGAAAGTTGGTAAATTTACTGACAAATTTACAGTGTACAAATCAATAAAACAGTAAAAAAGTCTGGTGAAAAATTTGCTGAGTAGATTAGCCTAAGTACAGAAACTACAAACATTCAATAAATACTTCGTCATATGACAATATACAATGTCAACTATTAATACTTTCTAAAAATTCTAGGATCTTTTTCAAATTTAATGATATTCAATTGAAATGAACCTAAAATATTGATATATTTCAGATCACTTAAAATAAAAATCATGCAAGATTGTATAAAAATATGATTAAAATTTAAAAAGGCCACACACCTTTAGAAATTTGTTCCTAATCATGTATTTAATGAAAGCCCCCAAAAAATGGAACTGCAAGTTGGATTTATTATTTTAATGTTACTTTAAATATATAAATTAAGAATCTCGAAAATAAATAAACAATTTTAAATTAATAATTATGATTTTACTGGGGGGGGGGAAGAAAAGGTAACAAAGAATTTCAATGTGAATTCAGAAAAAATAATTTTATTTTATTTAAGTTTTACAATGGGTCAAATGGAAGAGTACAGTATTTTCAATATTTAATGTCACATTCATTAATTGATACCATGCTATTAATTCAAATACTACTTTTTCTTTATATGATCAGTTTATGGCCTGTTAGATTTTGAACAGGGAGTCAATACAATAATAATCTGCCAATCTAATGGATTGAAGTATTCATACTCAAACCTTAAAATTAAAAAGCCTGGAGTACTCTTTAATGAAAATAACTGTCAATATAATAATAATGTTTAAAAAGTACAATTTTTTGTCCCATTAACAAATTAACTATTCGCCAATAATTATTATTACATTTTATAAAAATGATAGAATGAAGGTTTTACACCAAGACACATGAAAGCAAAATGATTCAATCTGGACAATTTCTTATTAAGCAAATTACAACTGTAAATTATTTCAAGCACTCCAGATTTGTAATTAACAGAAGGGAATAACAAATAAAGCAATGTAGAAAAATAACATTAAACAACCATTAGCATTTAAAAAGGATTTCCACTATTCAATTTAAGTAATTGTAATTGATATGTTAAAAAATAAATAAAAATGTTCCAGACAAAATAACAGTTTGAATGAAATATTATAATAAAAAAAGTAATTCACAATCTTCTAAGTACAAATTCCAGGAATAATAATAATAAATTGATTGATGCATAAATGTTCGAATTAACAGAGTCGCAAACCTTGTCAGCATGACTTAACAGAGTATCTCAATAATAAAACTTTATTTTTATTTAAAGTGCCACAACCATTTAAATTGCTACAAACAAAATTAGATAGATTATAGACTAACCAAGAATTATATGGGAAAAAAATTGAAATTTAATCATTTTAAGATCAATTTTAAAAAGGCCTAGGTTTAACAGAAAAATTTAAATGATAGTCTGACGAAACCATGGAAAGAGATAGAAAAGGTTTTATAGGAAAGTAATTTATAGGCTCAAATATAAATTCTATTTTAACAAACTCTTCCAAACCTATTTATAACAAATAATACTGAATTTACAATTTTGCAAAAGAACAGTTCTCAGTTGTATCAAATAATTCAAGTGTCACACTATATTATCGATGAACAGCCGAGGTTTACAAAACTTAAACTATTTCTGTATCCTCATATAAGGACGCAACAATGACCTAAAAAGCTAATGGGACCTTTCTAACAGTATGGATGATCAAAAATAATATAGGTGAACTTTAAAAATAATTATTGAAAAATAATACAGAAACATGAATGGAAGACAAAATCAATTTCAGTTTGTGGGACCCAAAAGAACCTGAGACCACTCAATTTAGATAGAAAAGATTATGATATAATCAGCAAGATCAAAATTACTGTCTCAATCCATTCCTTTAACACTCAAGAATGAAGTGGATTGAAACAAAAGATTTGAGGTTCCAAAGTGAACATTTGGATGAAAACAAAATATAGCAAAATATCCTAGATCCAGAAACAACTCAAGCAAAAAGAAATATGTTAAAGAACCATATCATGAACAATAGAGCTACGCATATAAATAAAACAAGAAAATTTTAACGAGAACTAAAAAGGTGCAAACAGGACAAGATACACGAGACCTTTACTGGAACATGTGAAAAAAGAAATAACAATTAAAACTATTATTTATTTTTTTCCAGTCTATAGAGGTAATATCAATAATGGAGTTAATAGAAAAATATTAGGACATTTTCACACCGCAACAGAATTGCATAACCTATGAATATCAGAAGAATTTTTACAACTAAATTTGTATAAAAAAGAGGAAACAAAAATGGACTGACAGGTCTAAACAAGGGGGGTCTTTTTAAGCTAACAGATGGAAGAAACAACTTGATGGAACAAACTTTAGACCTAAATGAAACCAGAAATTAGCAATCGAAATATAAATAAATGAAAGGCTACTAATATCAACAATAATGGCAAGCTAATTGCAGATTTTGAAGCAGAAAACCAACAATAAATAAACAGAGATATAGGAACTGGAAATTAGTCTCTCACATTCATACTGCCAAAATTTGAAGATAAAAACATTCTAAAAACACGAGGCAAATAAAAAGTAAAAACAATTGAATTTTCCATATAGAAAAATTTAAAACTATAGAGCAAATCTAAAGAATTCACTTGTTGACTAGGAAGCTCAATAACACCCTACTTTTATGGTCATGCCCTAGTGAAAGAGAATACCAAGTTCCAGGAAAGAGGAAATAACTTGTCATTGGAACAGATGATATAAAAATTACAATCCGTATGGGCTATCGTATAAATATGGCGACATATCATTCAGAAACAACTGTTACACCATCACAAAAAATAAACACCTTTTGGAGTAAACCTACTTGATAAAAAAATATAAAATTTGACTCACCCTATTTCTCAAGTATTCTTCAATAGCTCGTAGCGCAGAATCCGTAAGTTTCACAAAAATTAAAGACTTATTTTCATTAAAATGTTCCTGTGAAGTTAAACCATACTGAACACCTGCCACCAGCGCCGCCATCTTCTATCTTCAAGCTAGTTCTTAAAAACCAGCTGACTTAGGCCAGTCAAATCCGCAACTGATAAAAAAAATATAAAACCCACATTTGTTAAGACAATTACATTTTTTTACTATATTATACTATCTATATTCAATTCTTTATTTTATAAATGTAGTTTAATGAATTATTTAAATAATTAATTTTTAAAAGTATTTGAATTGACTTCAACCCAGTAGTCACCCAGGTCGAAGAGGTTCAAAATTTCTCCATCAGAAGCAGCACTAGGCATTTTTGACAATACTTCTGTCATTCAAATTTTTTCCACAGATTTATTTAGCTAAAATGTCTTATCACAACCTTAATTAAGCTGAATACTTCCATGTTAATTTAATACGATTTTTTTAAAAAAAATATATTTTAGTGTTTCAATAACAATGAAAACATTTACTTTATTATGTCAATATTGTATTCATACTTAATTTTGGGAAAGAACAATTTATTAGATATTAATAGAACTCCTACATTAAATGATTTCAAGAAATGGCACATAAGTAAAAGGAAAAATTAGGCTTTTATGATAAGAATTGACAAACCCTATGGAAAAAAAAACTTGACATTAAATTTATTTTGATATTTGGGGCCTACTCAATCAATGGAACATCTTTATATATATATATATATATATATATATATATATATATATATATATATATATATATATTTGATTAAGAAAAGTGGTCTCTACTAAGTTCAGAATTTAAAAAATACTTATAAAATATAAGTAATTCAAAAAATGTCTATGAAAAAGTTTATCCAAGTAGGATTTTTATTTTAGTGACAGTCTAATTATTCCATCAGGAGTATAATGTAGTAATAAATAGAATTTTCAGTACATCTTATTTTATTTAATATTGTGATTATCATAAGGTGGGACTAGCACAAGATATTGCCAAGGACATTTCTTAGGAACTTAATTGTAAAGAATATTTTCAGTCATTCAATTTATTAATTGATGAGGTTGATTTTTACCTCGGCAATAGGAATTTATTTAGTGACAAACTCAGTCATTGAAATCCTTAGTCCCACCCTACCTAGAAAAGGGTGGTAACCTATAGATAGCTCTTCCCAATTAGCCATAGTAGCAAAAAGTAGACGTTAATTAATAATAAAAGCCAAAGTAATTATTAGGGGATTTGTCCATGGTGTCACAATATTGCTCTCCCAGTTAATTGAGTAATCTACAACTAGGTAACAAGAAGTCCCGATCTCAAAAGGTCTACAACCCCACTAAGTGGATGTTATCTTCATTCAAGACCAAGATCTTGCACTGCTCTTGTAATATTAATGATAGCCACCCAATCTGGTGATATTAATGATAATCATTGTATTGTAAGCAAACGTAATAGTGTATGGTACCAGCAGAGTGTGTCATTGTTTTCTGGATAGGAGTTTGCTACTTCTAGAAATTCCAACTCCCTTCGATGGATGCCTTAAGGGAAATCAGGTATTGAGCTTGTACTCATGACTCTATTTTTTTAAGAAATGTTAATTGAGCCTCCCTAGATGATGAAAATGACACACACACACACATATATATATATATATATATATATATATATATATATATATATACACATACAGAGAGGAGGGGAGAGGTGTGTATGTGTGTGTCATTCGTAGTTTTTGTTTGATCCTTACCAAACTATATTTAAGCATTTTATGTAAAAACTACAGATCAAGACCATTAACAGCTGAAATCAAATTTGACCAGGATGGGAGTGGGGTGATGAAAATTTAAAATATCTGTTTTATGAGTTGAATTGAAAAATTTTATATAACTAATCTCATTGTAAATATAATTTCCTACAATTTCTTTTCAATGCTTTTTGCTACTAATTCTAATATCAACCAAGATATTTGATTTTTTTTTTTAGTTTTTACTCTTCAGTAAACTTCCATTTCTACTCACATTTAATATGAAAGATTGTGTTCATCAGGCAAGTAGGAGGGGGGGGGGAGGTAGAAAGAGAGCAACATAAAAAGTTCGAAATATCTTTATTGTTATTAAACAAATTGAAAAATGTTATATAACAAATCATATTGCCAATTTATTTTTTTATAATTGTTCTATAAACTTTTTACATCAAAGTTAAATGAGATATTGCTGCCTCGATCATTATTTTTACTTGCTTAACTGGTAGATCTAGGCTACCTCTATTTTTAACCATTATCAGCTATGCTTCTCAATTACAAATGCATCCTCAAATGATGAAGCCATTATTGCCTGACCCTACCTCTATTTATACTTTCTCCCGGTGTACCATCTTTTTGGCCAGTTCATTTTTCCACATAACTCAGATTCCATTCTTTTTTCATATATCCTAACCATGGTTGTTTGCACTTTTTTTTCATAACTTTAGAACTCTTTTTGTATTGTAAAGCATTCGTTTAATGGTTCTTCACACATGCCTTATTTATTTTGAAATAATTCAAACCAAAGGTTTCCCATGGAGAAGTGACCGCTGAGGGAGTTGACCTGCTCAGTCAGCAAACGGTCATGAAAAGGAAACATTGGCTTGATAATGAATGTGAGAAGACAATTATAAACAGTAACAAGGCATGACTGAGAATGTTCCATAGAAAAGCATGCATTGCATACAGTACATGCACCAAAAAGTGGAGAGCTTCTAACAGACTGCGCCATAATAAAAGGAGAGATCATGAAGCCAGAAAATTCAATGAGAAGAAGCAGCATTTTTAAGCACAGTAGCAGCAGGGATTCAGTTCATGGATTGAATTTATGTAAGTAAATCTCACGGAAATAATCAAACCTGGGGTTGGAGGGCCTAGAACTTCAAATTTTGCTAAATTCTGAGTCAGGCCAGTTGTGACCTTGGGTGAACCAATCCTGTATGCTGAGGATTTTGTCAGCAGCCATAAGGAGGAGGTTAATCACAAGAAGAGACTAAAAGAGATTGAGATTATATTTTACCCACTAAGGGCTTATTGACTTTCAAAATCATATAACTGTAAGGGTAGGTTATAGTAACTGGGGATTTTACAGTAATTGGGAATTCATAGTAATCTAATTAGACTGATAAGGATGACTCTGGAAGGTCACAAATGGAGTTGCCATATTCAATCATTTTGAGGTAGACAAGGAGATCCGTTATGAAATGTACTGGTTAATTTAACCCTAAAAGTAAATAACTAAGGAAAAAAAAAAAACTAAGCCTGGTAGTACCACTTAAACAGGTTGACACAGCACATGGTTTATTCTGACAATGTATTAAGCACTGCTAGAAATATCATGGCATTAGCAGCTGTTCTGAAGGAGATTGCAAGAGCATTACAAGGGGAGGGGGGGGGGGTTTATAAAGAGAAGTACATGATAATCATTTGACATGTTAGGAGAACGGTAGAACTGTTGATTAGGAGGTGTTTACATTTCCTACTTACAACAACAGTCTGAAGTTCCAGGGGGGAGAGGCAGTTCATAATAGAAAGTAATTGGGTGAATCAAAATATCAACCAGAATTTTTTGCAGGAACAAGATGGTTCCCCTTTTAGAGCCCCAATAAGGAGGAAAAAGTGCAAATATATGCGCCGGCTATCAGGTCAACAGTTATGCATGGCAGTGAAATATAGATTCACTAAGGAAAGCAGGAGAGCCCAGCTGGTATAAGAAAGAAGAGTCCTGAGAAACAAAATTTGGAACATTTAGAAAGCAATACGAATAAGAAGGATCAGCTGAGGTGATGGCTTTACACAATGAACCTCATATATTTGCTGTTAAGAAGGTTAAAGTTCACAGGCAAGGGCATATAGAAAATGAACCTCGTCATACTACCCAGGAAAATTAATCTTGCCTCAGGTGTGGCAGGCCCAACAGTAATAACTGGATGACTTACACACACTAGAAGACCAAAATCAGAAGTTCCTAGCAGCAAACCACATTGGTTCATATATAAGATGGTGGCAGGGGCATGGTCTTACAAGAACTGTAGTACTCTCAAGCTATAAAACTCAATTACATAAATAAAATGAAACCAACAATTTTGAGGCAACCAATATTTTTATACAATTTTTGGTTTGATTTTATAAAATAAATTTTATTTCATTTTAAACAAAAAAATATGCTATTACTGATTTGGAGTGTTTTGATTATTTCTAGGACTGTATATTCTATGTTTTAATTATATTTTTACAATGAAAGATCCAATTGAAGTGCTGTTATATTTTGATGAAGACCATTAATTAAATTTGATACATTTTCAAAATTACTTTAAAATATGTGTATTATTTATTATTGACACATTCATTCACATTAATGTAGAAGATATACCAGAAAACTTTGTTCTTTTAAATAATTTAACTTAGTAGGACAACAAATGGCCTTGTTATGTTAAGTTTTAAATGTTAGTTCTTAAATAAAACACTATAAATAATGTTTTTATATTTTATAGATTATTATATTACTTTTTTATACAGTAGGTTGTTGTATTAAAATTGTTTAGCAAATTTCCCAGTAGAAAAACTACTCCTAAAGGTTGCGTGGAATGACCTAAGTTTAGGACTCTGGTAACTTTCATTTTTATCTCCTACGTGCTATTCTGCTGTTCTTAGCCATGGACCATTTGTTTCAATGTCCCTGTAAATTATTTAAAACAAATTATTACTTAAGCTCCTTTTTTAGAAATATATTAAACCGGACCTATCTTGTAAACACTTGATAAACACCACAGAAAAAAAAAAAACCAGTGCACTTCAATTTTGGTTCAACTATGATTAAAAAAATGTACAAGGTTCATTTTTTTTTATAAGTGGCTTGTGTGTATATGGAAAACAAATAAGTAATACAGAAAAGTCAAATTTATTATTTAAGATATTTTTATTGTAAAAAATCAGCATTATTCCAAAATTTAAAAAAATAATTTCTTTTTCTTTTTTAATAAGGATGCAGTTTTGTAAATAAAAAAACAAAAATTAGTCTTAATAACTTCTTGGCATTCCCTGAATGAGATGTTTCTCCATTTGTTGGGCAATTCTCTCCCATTCTTCAATTAGAGCTCTTTTAAGTGACTGCAGATTTTCAGGAGGGTTCAGTCTTCTCCGAATTGCCCAGCTCAATTCTAGGAGTGTATTTCAATGTAATCATATTCCAGCCCAGACCATCACAGAGACCATCGAAGCTGCACACTTTCCATGGATGTTGCAGGTTGCAGAGTCACCGCCACATTCTCATATGCCTGTATAAAGTGTAACTGGAGTCGTCTGTAAAAAGAGCATTGGCCTATTCATTGTTTGTGTTAGTATGCCTGGGCAAACCTAAGGTGAGCTACACAGTAGCATCTGGTCAGCTGAGATGAAATCCCTGGAGTGCAGACTCACTTCAGGTAATGTTCTACGTACAGTGTCTGCACTTATTGCCATATTGCAGGCTCCTCTCAAGCCTGTGAGGAGTTTCCGCAGTTGTTTGCTGGCAATTACTCAGGGTCTCTATTACAATTAATTATTTTTATTTATTAACGTCCACTTTTTGCAACTAAGGCTAATCGAGATGGGTTATCTACAGGTTACCACCCTTTTCTAGCCAGGGTGGGATTTTAGGACGTTATTTAATGAAGTTCGTCACTAAATAATTTCCTTTGCCCAGGCGAGAATCGAACTCGCCACTCTTGGTTTACCATGTGAGATAAAGGTCAACACCTACAATTAATTGGTTCATATAAGAAATAACCAAGTATGCAGCTCCTCCCGAATTTAATATTTTATTTAATTCATTATGATGTTTTGGCCATCTTCAAATAATCCTTATATTAGAGTCATAAATTGCTTTTTTTCTTTATGAGGAGGATGATCAGCTCTATGTCAAACTCACTAAAATTACTTATAAAAGCCAAACTATTTGACTCATGTCATAGTCCATGTAAACTGGGAGTGCAATTAATTGGTTATCTGGCTGTTCTGTTGCCTTTGGGCGTCCTCAACCTGTCCTCTTAGTGAACTGTCTGCTCTCCCGGTATTTCTGAATGGCCTCTTGAACAGTAGTTTCTGGTAGATCTGATGCCTCCTGTGGCTCTTAACATCCTCAACAAAAAGAATGTATTGAATAAATGCACTACTCAGCTGATTTTGATTTATTGTTGAAATACAGGGCTTATAATGTTAATAGAGTGAATATGGCCAAAGTTCACTTTGAGAATATATAGAACTAGCTCTTAAGAAGTGGACTTTGCAACAGATGCTTGTCTCTCTCATTTATGATTTTTTAAACAAATTCAAATTAGTTTTGCTGTCAAGCTTATATACAAACAACAATCATGTACATGCAAGCTTAACGTGATGATAGTTTCTGAGTAGAGAAAATTCTGATTTGCATTGGATGAACAACAAAGAGCGGAGGTCAACAACAGCATACAGAGAATTCTCGTGCCCTTCTAAACCAGACAAACAATAAAGGTATCAGGAAGAGTGGGGAAAGTTCCATTCCAGGGCAGAATCGAAAAGCCGGAATAAGCTAACCAGTATGAATAGGCTATAACTTAAGTATACTCTCAAACTCAATAGAGCATTTGATATACCCCACAGAGTGAAATGATTTACCTTCATTTCCCCTAAATGTCCTTTGAGGAATATGTCATCAGTAACTTTAAATAGCATTTCAGTAATAATCCATTAACTAGTATACATCAAGGACTTTGTTCAGTCAAAAGTGTTCATTGATCCTACCTAGGAGATCGCGGAAATAATATAATATATTTAAATAAGATTGATTACAAAATACCTCTCCTATAATTTAAAAAAAAAACCTTGAAAAGGCCTATGAATATGATGTTAATCTGTATTACCTCTACATTTACTTCCAGTAGGCATATAACAGTAAGAGTAGAGTTGCATTAGAGTCATTGGGAATATATAGTTAGAATATTAGATTGATGAAGATAACTTTGGAGCATCAAACCCATGAAATGAGGTTCACTTAAAACTACATACATAAACATACTTTGTCTTTTAATGTTCCAGTAGTCATAATTTTGTTTGTTCACTACCATACCCGATATTTAAATGTTTTATGTAAAACTAAAGATTGTTCATTGAAATCTGTCATGAAGAAGAAATGATGGTTGGAGAATTCATAGGGGGATTTTTGAAAATTCTAAATATTTCTGTAATATACATTAGGACAATTGTATAGAACCAATCTTATAGCAAATTCAAATGTTGTTTTATATATATATATATATTTTTTCTTTCATTTTTCAGCCTTCAGTAAACCCCCACTTCAACTACCGTAATATTACATTAAGCTGTCATATTATAAAGCATTTTATTTAAACCTTGAATACCAAATACTGTTTTCAGTAAACTTTTACTTTGAGATATGTGCAAATATTTTCAGTGTGACGTGATAGATTGTAATTTTATGTTCTAAACTACATGATTTTTAATTGATCAACACCATGCTCAATATTTAACGGTTTCGTGGAAAACTATAACTGAAATCTGCCTTGGGAGGGGGTTAGAAGGGAAATAACTGAAAATATGAATTATCTCGTTTACTAGGAGTCGGGTCTACAAATTTTCAAGAACCAATGTTCATGAAGTTTTCCTTATCTACAATTATTGGTTTATAAATATTTTTTGACTCCAATATCTATATATTTTTGGTCTCTGTTCTTGGTAAACCCCCAGTTCTGATTTTCACTTCAAGTACCTTAGTAACTAAACATCAAAAGTCCAACTAACATTTTAATTTCTATCTACATAGGTTCCTTACTGTGGGAGGAATAGAGAATAGATGGTGAAATGGGATCTCTAATGTATCGTATTCCAGTGCGTAGATTATGCAGCAACTACGAAACGGACTTTTACCTGTCTGCAGGCAGATAAACCTGTTACTAGACTAAGTTTTTATCAAATTCATTTTGAAAATAACATTTTAATGGCTAGAATCATAAACTATACAGAAATAGTTTGTTATCCTATAGTGCAACAAAAGTAAAATACCCATATAATAAATTAAATTATACACATATAATAATGAATATTATATTTTCTAAATGAAAAAAAAAAGAAAGAGGAACGATAGGGGCAACAAGATATCACTTTTGGACTAGGAGTGCTGAAGATGATATATGGAGCCTTTGGAAGATGATACAAGCTGCCCAAAGAAATATGGTACAACAGATTGGGCTAGAAAGAAACACAGTGAGTGGACAAGATGATGACAGGGACCCTAGAGCCATCAGTGACAGAAGCGCCAGCTACTAGGTATATGGCAGAAGAAAAAAAAAAAAAGAAGTAGTAAATAATATATTTTTAAATAATCCTAATAATAACAAAATATGTTTCAGACTCAAAGAACAGCTTTAATGGGACAATACATGTCTTCCTTTTAATATTCTATTCATCAAAACTTTCCTTCCGCCTTCTGTAGACATTCTTGTGGCCCAACCATGTTTCTTTATTCTCATGTTTTCTGAAGGCCTTGGAAAGTAGCATCTAGTTTTATTTACTCTAAAATGCTTTTGCCACAGATATCTGTTTATTTCATTAGGATTGTTCCAAGTATGAGAAGAAAAACTTCGAATAGAAGAAGCAGCAAATGTCCTGTAGCAAACAGTCAAAACGTTTAAAAAATAATACCAAAGAAAAAATTAAAATTACTTATATTTAATTATAATTACGTACTGCCTTAAAGTACTGAATAAAGAATGTAACATGACTCTTTTATTGGTAGGACAATTAAAAACAGCTTTCCTATAAGTTAAGAATATTATTTCAGCTAGGTGGGTGAACTTATCTAATGAACAATTAAATCATATACATAAACTATTTTCTGAAGCCTTGTATTAGAATCAATGCTTTTTTTCTAATATAACCTTATTCAAAGACTACCCGAAGGTTATCGTACTACGAGTTTGATCAAGTAGAATACGTCAATATTTTACAAAAAGATAAATATATTACACAATACTTAACTAAATTTGTTTTAAAATTTAATCTATAAGTAAATAAAACTAATAATTGATATAATTCTAAAGACGTTATATGTATACATTTTTTATTTGATTGCAATATTTTGCATAGAATCAAAACATATTAAATATTCGTTCCGTCGTAATATAGTTTCCTATACGCTTTTTATTTTTCATAATATTTTAAAAAGACAGTTTAAGGTAAAAATAAAATTTACACGGAATTTGCCGTTCTTGTCATTTTGGTCTTTCAGTGGCGTCCATATTGCTTTGTGAAATCCTGATATATGGCTGCAAATAATTACTTTGGGTTTACCCATGGTGGTACTCAATATGCGTAAGTTTTATACTATAATTTACGTTATTTTACAACTTTTAATTATTCAGTGTCTGTTGAAGTTCATACGGGTCCCGTGTCGTTGTAATATCTACCGGCATTTGAGCCTGTGTGCGGTGCAGGCCTGTGGTCTACCTCGAGACATTAACTTTCTTTTTATTTGTTTGAAACACTCATTTTACTTGCCGCTGGCTAGAAATTTGACGGGACTGTTGGTCTCATTATTTCTGTATGTTTTTAAAGGGCCACTGGGACACCAGCATATCAGGCTCCTCAGACTGGTTATGCTGTAGCTCAAACTGCAGCAGCCGCCGCTGCAGCCACTTACAATACTCAGAGGGCTGCCACTGGCTATGATACTTACCAAGCTGCTACACACACAACACCAGGAACTTATGCAGGTATTAATTTTATTTCAACCAATTGCAGCTCTCATCTCTAGCATGTCACAGACCCCACACACAAATAACCTTTATGTTATGCTCCCTTTATTCTTTTCAATTTTCTTAGAAGCTTATCAGATTTTTCATGGAATCCTATCAAACCCTTTTTTCTAGCTCTATAATCAATGGTATTGTGTAAACAAATTCATTACTTCTTTTTATGGGGGAATATATGAAAGTTGACCAGCCGTTCCTGTTATAAACCCCGAATAATTGAAGAACAGTGAGACTGACATATATGACACAGTCAGTAACAGCAATGTCAAGATACTTCATTTTTGTAGTTTAAATATGCTTCTATAGGTGTTCAATTGTTTTTGGATTAGACGAAATGGAAGTTAAACTTTTAGGCTCATATGTAGAACCAGTTTTAGGAATCTTTATTTTGTAAAGTCTTGCTGTCAATGTCTACCACAGCTAACCAGATGGGTTGTAGTTTTCTCCTTAATGTTACATGTATCTGGTAAGGAGGGGTTTATTTACAGAAGGTACCTCCTTAAAGTGTTTCCCAATGCTAGGATGGGTTATCTACCCTTTTTTCATGAACACCACACTTTTCTAACTGGTGGAACTAAGGATTTCATTTGATGAATTAACTATCTAACAAATTTGTATTGTTTGTGTGAGAATTTGGTGCATGGTTATAGGTATACCAAGAAAAATAAGACCTTCATTTTAAAATATGCTGCTTCCTGGAGCCTCTTTACAGAATATGTTATAAAAATAATAAAATCCACAGTGAAAATTAGAAAGAAAACAAACAAAATTTTCTTATTACTAAAAGTAATTTATTTTCTGTAACTCTACACTAATATGTTTAGTAAACTATTAATTATTCAGCCTTTTCATAGTTTTCGTGTACACTACAAGCATGCACGGTTCATATTACACAGTGCATAGCTACATGCGGAAATGCCAATCTATCTTAATTTTTACAAGTTTAGACACAAGTACATTTTTCATGTCTATACTTCTTTTCGTTCATTTTTGTATTTTGTTATTTGTTTTGAGTATTGATCTTGCTATTTTTTTTATATATTAAGCACTAAGCATGATTTTGCTGCCATGTAATTGTAAAGAAGAACATTTTAGATATAAATTACATATAAATATATATATATATATATATATATATATATATATATATATATATATATATACACATACACATACACATATACTTCTGCCATCAACTTTTAGGGTGGTAACATGTAGATAACCCGTCCCGATTAGCCTAGTAGCATAAAGTGGATGTAAATAATGATAAACAAAATATATATAATACATATATAATTTGATATTAAATTAAAAATAAAGTAGGTATACAAATAACTTACAAAATCAGTTAAGTCTGTAAAGGGAAATAATAGATTGTAGAATGTTTTATTTTTCACATATAAATTTGGTAAATGAATGATTTGCAAATAAATACATCACACCTGGAGCAAAGGTAGCTTGTTTCTAGCCATATGTCCTTGGGAAAATGGATCTTCCACCAGTATTTTGTTCCATCTTTCTGAAACTATTTATGTACATAGGATTTCTACGAATACTTTTAATGTGATATAAATAACTAATTAAATATATTGAATGCTAAGTAAAAACAATGTTACCATGCACAATTTCTTTAAGGCCTCCAGCTTTTTTCCTTGAAGAATTCACTACAATTAGTCTTGTCTATTGGATTTCTAAAGAATCATAGCATGGACACCTTCTTAGTTTAGTTAACAAAAAAATATTGCTTCGTCCATCACCTTGTCCTGCTGTGGTGTATTTATCATGTATGCCAGTTTCGTCTTTAGTGTTTTAAATTGGGAACAACACTAAAGGAGGCGGAGGGTATGTTTTTTCATATATTTCGATAGATTTGTGCACTGTAATCAAAAACAGAATCTTATTCTTTTTAGGCATACAACTAACAAATATTTTCTTGCTTGAGTAGGATGATTTACTGTTTCCGGTTCTGCCTTATATTGAAAAGATTGTGTATATCTGCATTATTTTTCTTCAATGTGTCTAACATGGTTATCTTACGCTCATTTAACATTTGTCGAATAATAGAATGTAGAACATTAGTTGCTGTCACTTTACACCCGGCGTCATGGTCACCCTCAGATAGGGTTTTCTCTTTTAATAGGTTGGTGCAGCCTCCTGATTTCTGACATGTACTTACCCTGAATTGAGTCATGCCATTAGTCATATTCTATGGCTGAGCATAGTATATCGTTACTATGTATTTCATACATATAAATGCCAGAAAGTTTCAGAATAGACACTTTCCTCAGAAGCTATTTTTCTGTTGTATAATATTATACCAATAAATAATAATTGGCAAGCAGAGGTTAAAATTTTCCAAACCTTGTAGATAGATGCCAAATTCTTTTTTCTTTATCAATCATGTGATTACCGTATCTCAAATATGTATTGAATCACTTGATCCGATGGAATGGAAAAGCTCTCTAGATGTAGGTGAGCTGTCTTGTGGACACCCATCATCTAGAGGACTGTGATGATTACTCAGATTTCCAAATCACCAGTAATGTTGCTTGGTAAATTGGAAGAGCATAATGTTGCTTTTATTTGCGAAGCCATTATTTCATTTCTGTTCCACAATTTGCTTCAGAGCGTTGTCCGAAAATAATATATATCATGTTTTTACTGGTTTATTTTCTTCTTTATTGTAGCCTTTGTACTTGGTGAATGTGATGCCAAATTCTTTAGTCTATTTCCTCTGTGCTTCTTTTGTTTATCAGTTGATCAAACTATAGTTTCATTTTTCCATTGTAAAAAATTTATGTATAATCATTTTCTCAACACCAGCAGCCTCACTCGCTTCAGGTTTGGGAGTATTAAACATGTTGCCCCATGATCTGTGGCACTTAGTTTATTGAATTGTATTCATGAGTCTAGTGCAAAAGGAAGTGCTTAAAGATACGAATATAATGCATTTATTATTTTACTCTTAGTGGAATAAATTTTGTGAACCTTACTAGTGAGAGTTAGTGGAATTCTCTTTCTCATTATATCTGTCTGCCTATTAATTTCACCATGGAGGTCTCAGTTAAACTTAATACAGTTTGTGATTCAGTATTCATGTTGTTTAATCGTAATAGTTATGAAATATATTGAATGATTAATTGATGGTCTTTTTATTCTCTGAAATGAAATAGAACTTCTTAAACTCGTTTCAGATATGATTATGGTTATTACATATTCTTTGAATGTCTAAAATGTCAGAAATATTCAAATGTTTTCCTTAATGATGCAGTACTAAATTTTAAAGATTTTTTAATTCTTAGAGTAGGAAAAATATTAAAATGCATATTCACTTCTGTCATATCTATGTATAGCAGTGTCTTGTATCATCTTGAATGTTTTGTATTATGGTCAGAGCCCAAATACAAGAATTTCTCTTGTAAAGCAAAGCTAATGGCATATAAAACAGTTATTAGGCACACAATCTACACCATAAAAACATGGATTTACCAAGGAAAACAAATGCACTGCTGGTCAAGGAAAGATGATACTGGTGCCTTAAGAAAAATACTTGGAACCATTAAGAGCAGCACGTAAGCAACCATGGTCTGATGGGGCTGTGAGGGGAACCTGACATTATCTGTTCTATTAAGAAGGGCAGGCTGTGATGGGGAATATAGAAACAATGAAACTGCTTGCTGATCGAGTTGAGCTATGTGTAGAAGGAAGTAGTAAGAGGAGCATGTCTGAACATAAGTGGCTTTATGACCTGGAAACCTTGTTTAGGTTGAGTGTCCATAAATCTTGAAAGTGTGATATCTTTTTAGAGGATTGAAAGAATTCATCATATAATTTAGGATTAGTAACCCTGCTGCAGTGAAGTTATTTCGAAAACTAGAATAGCGTTTCGAGGTAACAGGTAGTCAGGAATGGCGATCTCACAGTAATATGAAGAAAGTTGACTTTCAATTTTTTAAAAAAAGAAAGTTTACTTTCTAATTAACAATCTTTAGTCCAAAACCAATGATTGAATTTTTATTTATCCCATTGTCATTGATTCCAAAATACCGGCCCACAATAATATAATATAGATATATAATTACATATATCTGAATTTTAGTACATTTTTTTTTTAAAGCCTTCTTACATAATAGTTAGGAATTAGTTAAAGGTTGATTATGATAGATATTCTCCTCTCTGGATGTTATTTTAATTAAGAATTTTTGGATTTTTTTTTTGTTCTTTAATAATAGAATATTGAGTAACCAAATACACATAAAATGTATTGTATGGGATGTATTTACTATTACACATAAAAACAACTTCTATAAATAATAGTGTAGCATAATTTATTACTTTGTAAAAGAAAAAAAAATTAAGAAGGAACTTTATTGGGGTTTGACAGAGAATTAGAAACGAGGAGTAACTATTGTTTTACTGATTTGATTTAATTTTGCCTAACCATATATAATGAGTATAAAAATCTTTCTTGGTCACAGAGCGCACACAGGATTGTGACCTCCATTTCATGACCCTTGCAAAGGCTGAACTATTATTCTTATAATAATTATTAACATTAAAGATATTTCTTTTTTCCAAATTGACATTGTATGTACTTAACCCTTTATTGTTCAATGTGTAATTGTAACAAAGCATCTTGTACTCTGGAAGTTCTTTATGTCCACTAAGTACTCCTATTTAGTTCTTTATGACGTGGCAAGGGTCACCCAAGTAAAACAAGTTCTTGTCGCTCCATTTATTTCTAGAGGAGCTTATATTCTCTTTCTATACACAGTGCTTGAGTTCTAAAAACTAATTCACAGTCATCCTGTTATTGTTTGATCATAAGATAATGTTTTAGAAATAATTAAAGTGAAAAGAATATTGTTTTATTTATGTAACACCTTCTTCAAGATACCCCCTTCCCCCCCCCAAAAAAAAATGTATATTTTTCTTTTGAATCATTGTATAAAATAAAGGAACATATTTAGTTCTTATTATGGGAGTCTCCTGTAATTCGAGCTCACTCATTAGGTAGGTCTTTAACACCTGACTTAATCTACATTTTGAAATAGTAGCATTTCTAATGTTCAAATATCTCAAATATGTGTCATCATCTCTCTTGTGTTACTTGCCTCCTACAGGAGCTTTCCTAAACCGCTAGAAATTATACTATTCAATTTATATCAGGATTTCTTTTAGACAAGGAATGATTACATTTAGACACTGGACAGCTACATTTTGTCATGGTTCTATATATAGGCAATGAATATCTATATTTAAACTGAGTAACTTTATTTTTATTTAGCATCTTTGGATTATATTAGATTGTTTTACTGATTGCATTAAAGCAATTCTAAATTTACAATTTGAATTAAGTATTTATTTATATTATTTCATTTGATTATTTTTTATTGTTTATCTCAATAGCTTATTCTATAACTAGCCTTTTTTTGTTTTTTTGAGTAGTTGCAGCTGGTACTACAGCCCCTGCGACATACGACTACGGCTATGCTAGGACTGCTCCTGCAGCTGCGTATGATACAACCAAAACTTATTATCAACAAACTCCTGCTACTCAAGCATATTCGACAGCCGATTACCAAGGTTGGCAGACAACACAGCAAAGTAGGACAGATTTTTCTTTTTCTTTTCCGTTCATACATTTTTTTAGTTAAATTATGGAAGGCCTATTCCAAAACATATTTATGATTTTGTTTATTGGTTTTGGATTGATTTGTAGATACCTTTAATATTTTTAGTAGGTAATTTAGGCTTACTAAAAATAAATAATAAAACTAGTTCTCACATTTTATTGATATAAGATATCAATAAAATGTGCTAAGTACTTAAATTTGTGTCGAGGCTGATATGTTTTCTTAACATTTTCTCCCAAATGTAAAACAATTATTATTATTATAACTAGTTTTGTACAAAAAGAAAAATGTTGTGCCAGTGTGTGATACATGCAAACAATTGTTGTTGTTGTTTTTTTTTGGGGGGGGGTTGCATTGTGAAAAGCAATTGTAACTCTTTAGTGGCAAAAATTATTATGTTATTGCATAACGAGTATTATCTATCAAAATTTAGAAAATATTTGTTATCCTTTGAACTCTTAAAATTTTTCTTTTTTAGCATTTCGTTATTTTCTTCAAAATTTAAAAACTTCTCCTTTTTTGTCATTATGAAGGATTTTGATGAGATTAGTACTTAATTAATTGTTTGCATCGCCATTTATTTAGATTGATGTAGGGAAAAATTCTAAATAAGGAATTGATAAATTGTTCTTCATTGTAAAAACATTTAATAGTGGTTTTTATACATGTTTACATTACATTATCTTCTAGAAATATATTTGCTTTAATAAATATTTGTAATTTTTTTTTTGTTTTATAGCTGGAAAAACCGCATACAACGCAACGTATACAACACAGAGTGTGAGGCCTGCAGCAGCCCAACAGCACAAAGCAGCTGGCTACGCTCCAGGATACACACCTGCTCCTCAGCAACCGCCTCAGAGCACTAATTATACTTATACTGCTCCAGTTCAAACCCAACAAACTGCCAAGGTAAACTTAGTTATTTTTATTTTTTGACAATAAACATACTAATGTCAACAACTTAATTTAAATAATAATTATATTTTATTACTCTAAATTGTATACTTATGCTCACACTTGTTGCTTGTCCTACATGGAATTAGAATATAAATGCTTTTCCTCTGTGCTACTTTCCACAACAATTCTAGATAGAAATGGATCTTTGTTCTTTTGGTAAAGAAGTGCAGGAAACATTTTTTTGGTGGGTGTTGAGTGAGGAATCCATCTTTTTTTATGATTCCAATTGCCTTGAGATTATCATTGACAGTTGATTTGTTAACATTGAGTTCTCCTGCAAGTTCTTGAACAGTTATCCTGGGATTTTCTTCTACCTGGGCTTGCAGAACATAAAGGGAAGCAGTCCTTCCATGACCTTTATCTTCCAGGCGGGTCTCCCTCTCGATATGTTTTGCACCACCATTGAATGGTATATTGACTAATACTGCACTTGCCCCACACTTAGTTAATGTTCCTTGCAATTTGGGTCCTGTTTTGGCCGAGTTTAAACTTGTAATAAAATAATAAACATTATCTTTTATTATTATGATGAGGTAACCTATGTAGCCAGTTTTTTATGATATGAACATCTTATAGTATAGTAAAGAATAACCCAACAGGTCCTAATGATAGTATCTGGAAAGCATTGGCTTCAGATTTTTAATATGATTGTCTATATTTCATTATTTCATCTGTCAAAATATTGATTTTTAACTCGTAAATTCAGGCATTCAGTAAATATTCTTTTGTTTTTTTTAATTAGGTTGCTACTGGCACTAACTATAATGGTGCAACAGCTGCTGTTAGCTATGGAAATGGTACAACTAGTACAAATTACAGCACTGCATATACTGCTCAGAATCCAACTACAGTACAGACTACTGCAACTCCTAAGCCAAAAACAGGTTATTGTCTTAATAATAGTTATAGATATAAGGTAATTAATAACTATCTTTTGTAGTATAGTCATCTAAAAATAAAATAAATCACTTTTGTCACTATTTTTTATATTGCAGAGAAAAATTTTAAAAATAAATAAAACGAAAAACATCAGTTGCAATCATCAAATAAAACATGTTCATTAATCTTGCCATTGCTTTAGGAAATATTGAATGGGCAAACCCTTATTGAATTCAAATTAGTAGGTTTTATCAGATGATTACAACTATATAAAACATGTATTATATGCATTATTATAAATAAATAATTCTCTCTCTCTCTCTCTCTCTCTCTCTCTCTCTCTATATATATATATATATATATATATATATATATATATATATACTGTATGTTAATTGTTTTCTCGAAATTTCACTATACTTTTTTCGTTTTATGCGTACTTAAAACAGTATAAACAATTTTTGGCTTTCGTATCTCTTTGTTATATTAACTACAGAACAAAATTTTATAACACTTGACATATGAGTTACTCCTAACCAAACTTAAAACCTTAGGCTACTTATACTAATATTTTCATGAGACAAACTGGAGTGTAGGGAGGCCTGTGATTTATATTTTGTTTAGTATTGGTTTTTCAGCAAATGTGCATATAACAAAAGTTGTTTATTTTATCTTTAAAGTAACTTTTGTCATTCGATTGATCGGAAAGTTTCAACCAATTTTCAGGGAACATATAAAAAATATTATGACCAATTTTAATCAACAATATAATTACCATTTCGATTTATGAACAGTTCCCATCTTTTGGGATATTTCATAATTCCTTTTTATAAAGCGTCCTACACTTATTACCGAAAATCTGAACCTATTTTTTTTTTTTTTTTCTCTTGAGAAATAAAATTCTTGCTAATAAGGGAATATTGGAGAGAATGAAACAATAGTCTGCAGGGGCTTAGTCTGGGTTATATGGAGGGTGAGATAAAACCTTCAAGCCAAAGTCCATCTGGTGTTATGTTGGAAAACAATGTCTCCCTGATTTGCCAATTCTGGCTTATTCATGAATTTCTTACTTTAATCTTTCAAACTGACTACTGTATTTATTGGAGTTTATTGTTTCATTGTTAGACAGTAGGTCATAAAACTCAACACCATTCCAATACAACCAGCAACAGACCATAACTTTTTGGGTATGCATATTAGCCTTCGAAGTGGTTGAGGGTGGGTGAACCCACGATCGCGTTTGCTCAACATGATTGTAAACAATTCATTTTTCGTTTCCAATTATCAAACATTTCAAAAATGGATTGTTTTCACGGCGTTTAAGTAATAAATCCCAAGTGAATATATGTTCCATTAAATTTCTTTCAGTCATTGCGACACCCAAACAGAAAGATGACTAATGAAGCCAAGTCACAACAACAAATGTTCATGGATGGTCTAATTTGATATTGCAGCGTCTCCAGTTTCTAGAGTGCTAATCGGGTGGTTTTGAGAAATAAGTGCCTTTTGCCTTGATGTGCTCATTGACATCGACAACTGGCCTATCTGAGCATTCGCGATCTTCACCACCCAATTCTCCCTGCCTGAATTTCACAAACCGCAGTCTTTTCACTTACTATATTGTCTCTATATGCAACACGTTTTTTTAGCAGATTTCCCTCAAGGGAAATCAGCTATTGAGGCTGTTCTCATGACGTGATTTTTGAAATTTTTCTTCAAATGTCCATCGATCCTACCCAGGAGATGACGAAACTGAGGTCCGTTCAAAACTGTATATATATATATTTATATTTATCTGTTACCGCTCTATCAGTCGCAATTACTGTTTAATCGCCACTAAACTCGATATTTAGTCATTTTATGTAAAAAGAAAGATCAAGTTCGTTAACGGCTGAAATCAGACCAGGGGGAGGGGGGGGGGGTTTAGAGGGGAGGTTTTTTGAAAATTCGAAATATCTCCGTTACCATACGTCGGATCAAAATATTGTGTAGAACCAATCTTATTGCAAATTAAGTCTACTATAAATATTGTTCTATACATTTGTTCTCTATCTTGAATATTAACCGAGATATTTGCATTTTTATTAAACGAACGTTTCCCACCAAAAGCTAGTTCGGCCGTAACTGTTCGGCTCTCGTATAGAGATTTCTCTATTGTATAGCTTCGCGTGGGAAATCTGCTTGGTTTACGCAGCCCCTGCGTGACTGACTTTTTTGGTTTGAGCAACATTCTTGTCTTTGCGCATCAAGTATCATAAAATTAACTCTCTTGTTTTCTATTATTATCTGGGTGCTGAAGGGAACGATTTAAGCCAGTGTCAATATTGATGGGATTAAAACTCTGAAGAAAGCCCCTCTCCTTCGAAAATCAAGAGACTCCAAATTGTGATAACAGGGATTCAGCCTTTACAGCACGTCAAGTGCACCTTTGCAGAAATCAATGGCAACTTTCTTTACAACCCAATGTATGCACTTTTGCCGTATACCGTAGTATAAACAAGCTATACACTAAAAACTATAGCTGTCAACAATTTTATTTGGCATTAATGAATGAACTGAACTAAAAAATACAAAACTCAGTATGCGAGGTTGCATTAAATTCTCCTTGATTATAAGCTATGTTAATATTTTTAGGAGCATACAGGATTGGGGTGAGTGGAAAAAATGTGATATTTCATTTCATATTTATTTTTCTGCACACCAGCCCTTTAATGTGTTACAAATAACAGAGCATCTGTATGTACAGCTATGAATACAAAGTTTCATCAGACATGCAATTGACCATTTTTAATAATGGTTATTAAATACTTAAATAACTACAATTGTACTTGGAGCCGCTTTTTGGAGAAGTAATTTTTATTCTTACGTAGTTTACTTGATTAAGTTTTAAACAACGAATTGGCTAACAAATACTATTAATCAGTCTAATGATTTCCTGCGCCCAGGTACCTTAGTAAATTATTAAAAACTATAATAATTTAAACTAATTCCATTTTTCAACATTAATTTTAATACCGACTAATCCTAATCACAAATAAGGCACTTTAATATGATTATCCTCAAACATTTAATCCCAATCACCTTCAATTAATCCAATAATAATCAATTAACCACATATATACTTCAGCTATGTTAGAAATTTAAATACTTATATTTAATTTTTAAACTTAAACATATGGTCTTTCATTTAACAGATTATTTTGAAATTAAAAATATATTATTTATATGTCAAAATTGGATCTATAATTTCTTTCATCAAACTTAAAAAGATAAGCACAGTATTAAAAGAGAAAGGAAGGATTGTTGGTGTTTAGATTTTGGTTATGGATTTTCCTTCCTTTAATAGCTTAGAAAAGTTTTGTTCTGTGCTGATTCTTTAAAATCTGTCTGTTGGAATGCCTTGGGCATTTCTCTGTGAAGGTGAGAATGAGAGAGAGTGGTTTAAGATGTATTGCTGTAGTTAATAATAGATAATTTTACAATTTTTCATGTGGTTTTGAGTTTGAACTGTAATTAATATTAATTTGTGTTCAATATGGTTATAGATTTATATTAGTGAAATTTGGGTGGTCATTAATAAGAAAAGTCATTATTTGTTTGAAGACTTATGACTTAGGGTGTGGATTGTAGAAAAATATGTTACAATTATTTAGTTAGTTTTTTAATTTGAAATCGCCTAGTAATTTATATTATAGCTGCAATAATCTTGTCCACATGAGTTATCTTCCTCCAGAAAGCAATAAGGCAAAATGTTTTTTGTAAATAACAACTATGCTGTTAAACATAATCATGATCGGCTCTCCACTGGCATCCTTTTTTAGCCACAATATGAAATGAAATTCTTAGTTCACTTAATTATTTAATAAAGTGTGGTAACCTATAGAGAATTTTCCCTCGTAAGCCTCAGCAGCAAAAAGTGGATTAAAAATAAAAAATGGTTTTTGGAGTAGAAGAGTGACTCGAGATCGTCAAGATGCATTTCTAAAAGATTTAACTGCTTTATTATAAATTTCTCGATAAATTTAAGGAACCAAAAGTGGTTATCAGCTAGGTTTTATCAGACGAAAAAGGTTTCTAAACAAGCATATCTTCTTTCACAGGACTGTTGTGTGCCATACTATGGATGTTCTTTTATGCTCAAGTGCACCCATATATTTAGTTATTTAGATTGTTCGCAACAAATGTTCTAAATATGATATTATCTACTGATTATTTGTGTTATGCTTTCAGCTGTGTATAGTGCTGCAATGTATGTGAACCAAGGAAAACAGAATAACAGTACATGGCAAGGCTATAAAAAACCAACAGGAATGAAACAAATGCGAGCAAAAACTGCTCCCAAGCCTCAGCAGCTTCATTATTGTGAAGTTTGTAAAATAAGTTGTGCTGGACCTCAAGTAAGTTGTTATTCCAAAGCTATTTAATTCTCTTAATGGTAAACCTAGAGTTTGATTCCCACCTAGAACACCAATTTATTTAGTGATAAATTCTCAGTCCTGCCCTAGCTAAAAGAAAATTTTTAATTAATTCCACCAAGAATACAGCTTAGATAGCCGCTTTCTGATAAAGGAAATGCTTATGAAATAAGTAAATTTTCATAGTGCCATATCTGCACATCGAAAATCAGCTAGCTCAACATAAACCAATGTGATAGATTTTCCTTTCATTTTCTGCAAAATGACTCACACTTTTAATCTAAATTTCATTATTTTGTAATTGTTTCACCAGTGCAATTGTCTTCTTCACTTTAAAATTTATTTGAGCTCTGTATTCTCTGTAACTTGACAAAATTAATTTTTTATTCTTGTAAAGTGCTTGGCTGATTCGTTTATTCATTTTATTTTGGAATTTAAAATTTTCTCAGATTATATATAGCATTCCTTCATAAGAAAGTGGTGTTTTTTCTTTTAACTCCAGGGACTCTAATTATGTCATATTTCTGAATAGGAAAGTTGAGTTCTATCTTTTAACCATGTACCATGTATGACTCACTGTAAGTTCTTGTTTTCTAGTTATATTTTCTTTAACTCTTCTAAATTTGCTCCTATTTCACCTTTGAAATAGGCTGCAATTAAGAATTGCAAAAATCTGCATACTACATTTTATTGCTCTATAGCATGTTTTATATAAACCATTTAGAACCAAGCAAAAATACTCACAATTTTCCTTGCTCATTTAGGAGTCATTTATCTTAATACTTAGTATTGAAGTTTACATTTTATTTTGTTACGCATAATGCATTTGAATTCATCACTTTTCTTGCTAATGGTGATACTTTTCTTCTGTCAGACTTACCGTGAACATCTTGAAGGTCAGAGGCACAAGAAGAAGGAAGCTCTTCAAAAAGAAGGTGCAGCACCCCAAGGCAGTGGTCGTGGAGGTAATAATCTTCGTTGTGAACTCTGTGATGTAGTTTGTACTGGTTCTGATGCATATGCTGCTCATTTGAGGGGAGCAAAACATCAAAAGGTAAACAAATCTTTTGTTTTTTACTGCTTTATTGATTATTTGTTTACCTTGAAATGCAAATAAATTATATGTATTTGTGTATATTTCCAAATTAAGATAATTATTTTAAATTGGCTTTACAGGTAGTGAAGTTACATACTAGACTTGGAAAACCTATACCTGAAGTAGATATGAAAACTGCAAAAGCAGCAGCCGCTGCAACTGCATCAACTTCTACTTCTTCAGCACCTCCTAAGATCAATTTTGTTCAAAGTAAGAATCTATTATATGTATGCTTACTCAAACTGATATATCCTTCTTTATTTATAAACTAATGTTTGTCAACAGTTACACTCTTCTCAACTCCCTCCCCCCCCCCTTCTCTACAGCTCTTGCCACAATTAGGCCTGTCTTGATCTTAAACCATTCTATGAGGTCTTCTGTAGAATCCTTCTATTTCAGGCTCTGCAGACCCTCTCCCTCTCACATCATCGAACCATGTTTGCCTTATTCTACTCTCCTCGTTGCTCAACCTAGTTTAGCATTCGACATTTTCTTGGGTAGCCTGCTGAACTCTTATCTTCTCAAGATGTTCTGACTTTCTTAAAAGCACAGACAATATCTGGCTTGCCTTGAAACACCATCAGTTTGATGTTGATTCTGATCCATCATTCAACTGCTATCTCGCAGCTCAACATATTTATCAGGATTCTTCTGTTACTGACTAATTAGGGCCTTCTGATTTTCCATAGTGAGTCTTATTTTTCACTTTGATATATAACTGTTGGTCTGATGACAGCTTTGCACAACTGAATTTGCACCTTTCTGGTGAGAATTTTCAAGTGTAGACATAAAAGTATCTGTGACTGTTCTGGCTTTTCTCTCTGCTTCCATACTATTAATCTCCATAATTATCCTTAGAGGTTCCTATATACTTGGTTTTCTAAATTTATTTTGAACCTTTAATCTTATTCCCTAATAGTTCCAGAACATAAGCCAATGCTGCTATATTTATGGTAGTAATCAACACATTGTAAGCTATTGGTTGTGTGGGCCTATTGTACCACCAATGTATTAGTACATGTGAAGTAAGTCAAGGCAAAACAGGCATTGGTAGATATAATTGGGTTATTCCCATCAATAGTCTGTTTCTCAATAGCTGTATAAATTGAGCATATTTCCCATGCATTTTGATGGTGGATTGATGACATCAAATGTGCTACTACCTCAGGCTTATGTACACCTTGTTTAAAATATAAGCTGGACATGAGACTTATTGTAAATTATAGTTTATTGTAAAACTTGCAAGAGTAGGATTTATGTTTTCTATGTACTGACATTAAATAATACAAATAACTCAGCCAATACTGGAGTATATAGAACAACAATTATGGGACCTTATCAACAAGATTGTTTATACAGGATTATAAAATTAACAAAGTTGAGAGTAGGAATATGCAAGGTGTGGTGAAGAGTTTGTGACATGGTGTGCTCATTTGTATTAATTTACCTTAACAAACTGTAAATTTTAAAGGTTATTAAAACCTTTTATAATGGCAATTCTATAAATGAGCAAGTTACAGTCCTCTCCATTGTTAATTATCTATTCATCTATCACTATCACCTAGCAAGAAACTAAACGTACTGTTATAAAAATGTATGTTATAAAAACGTTAGAGAAAAAGTCCATGGTTTGGAGGTAGAAATAAAAACATGGATGAATACTACATGTACAGAGTGCTACATGGGCTGCCATTTGGCATAACACAGCTGATGTCTAGTGTTGTGAGGACTTGCAAACTGAAATAGATCAAACCACCTTAATGACAATTTGTCGTGAAGTCTGTACATAGTACGTATCTTTCACAACTCAGAACCGAGCTTCAGAATATTAAGATTTCATATTTAAAATTGTTGTAAAGTCTTGTTCTGCACCTCCTCTTTACTTCAAAATCGACTTCGGAATCGAGGGAGGAGGGTTTTTGAGGAGAGCAAAATAAAAATTTCAAATTTCTCCATACATATTAAAGATGCAAACAATTATCATAAAATCTTTTTTCTTTATCTTAAAAAGATTATAAAATTATGTTCTACGAGATTTCAATTTAAATTGGAACGGATATATCATGTATTACTTTCAAGTGAACTACAACCAAACATTTTATTTGTAAAATAAAATGTAAAATCTTCAATAAAACAGTTTGGCCTGCAACCAACTGTTTAGTAAGAAAACATTTTTTTTTTTTTTTTTTTAATTTTCAAAACTTAAGGATTTGGAAATGTAAAACTTAAGAATGTGGAAAACTTCTTTTTATATTTTCAATATAATATTTGTATAACTATTCGAGTTGTTCTTCATACCAAGAGAACTCTTATATAATAATTTTTTCATACAAAATTCTATTGAATTGGTTGGATGAGGAGGTTTATTTATAATGGAACTACTCTTAACAAAGATTACCCCTGTTTTTAGGCCAAATAGTTAAAATGTTTGACAATTTTCTTATTTTAAAATAAATTGAATTTCTATTTTAGGTGGTACACTGGGAACTGTTGTGAAAACTGAAGTAAAAGAGGAAGTTAAGGATGAACCTGGAGATGTTGAAATGTCAACAGAAAATGAAGTAACCCCTGTTGGTCAAGAATATATTGAAGAAATTAAAAATGAAGATGGTATGACATTTTTTTTATTTAGTAGTATTTTCTTTTAAATTATTTTGCCTGGTTATGCTTAAATTTATTATTTAATTGTTTTATATTATTAATAAATATAAAATGAATGGGGACTCAGGTTAGCCATGTGTGTTAAAGTGACCTTAAACTCACACGGTAAGTGGCGAGTTTGATCCCCACCTAGGCAAGTAGGAATTTATTTATTGACAAACTCATTAGATAAAATCCTTAGTCCCACCCTGGCTAGAAAACTGTAGATAACCCGTCCCGGTTAGCCGCAGTAGCACAAATTGGATATTAATAAATAATAATAATATATTATTAAGAATTCTTCCCTGACTATCAGACATCCCGGGACAACCCGCATAAAAATATTTCAGCCAAAAAGAAATTTTTGATGTTCCTAGCTTTATCCCTTGACTATTTAATATATTTGTAGACAATATAAAAATATTTTACCATTAACATAAAGAACAAATATTTTGTGTTAAATATCAGTATAGACTTAATATCCTAATTTGCAATGTGTAAATCTGTTGTTCTTAAAGGATTATTGTATTACAAAATTTCCCTCCTGTCTAAATTATTGTTGCAATTTACAGTCATTTTACATACGGTAGAGTCTTTATGTCTAGGATTCTCTTTGTGATATGTTGCTTAGTTAAAATTAATTATCTATTGCTCTTTTTATTTCTGCATAATTGATTTTAACAATATGATTCAAATTAATTTTTATTATTTTTATTACAGGTAAACTTATTAGTTTCAATTGTAAACTATGTGAATGTAAGTTTAATGATCCGAATGCTAAGGATATGCATATGAAAGGACGACGACATCGTCTACAATTTAAAAAGAAAGTAAACCCAGATCTAGTAGTAGATGTTAAACCTTCTGGTCGTCGTGGACGAATACAGGAAGAAAAAATGAGGAGAAGGGACGATTTTCTGAGGAGAAGAGAAGAAGATAGGTTAGAAAAGAGATGTTTCATGTATTATTCTGAAATATTTAATTCATTTTATGAAATACTCTGGTTACGTCCTTGTATATTAGCTCATATTAATCAAGTCAGTTTATTTCTCTCCAAGATAAGACTACAGTTTTAATCAATTGTTTTGTGATGTAAAATTTCCATATGAGTCAATTTTATTCACTTAGAATTTGGGAATTAACTACCTTGATAACTACTTTATATGCATAAATGTTCTGAAGTTTTATCTACATCTACTCTTAGTAGTGGTAGTTGTACTTCAACTATAACTGGAATTCATTCATAACTACAGTTACAGTAGTTGGTAACTACTCTACTACTGTTAAAATTATGTAGTATCATGTAATTCACAGAGCATTTCTAAAGGTAGCTATAGTCGTAACTGCAAGCTTGACAAGCATGCATGATCAATCTTTTTCTATAAGGATGCATGAGTGTGTCTATGATAATTTTGCATAAGCATTTTGAGTTAATAAGCAGCTTGAAGAATTGGATTTCTTCAACTGTGCATGGTTTGGGGCAAGCAAAGCAGAAGTTTTTTCTTTTTAATATATAAATAAGTCCGAAACAGTTAAGCAACATTGACATTTTTCAAGAAAAAACTAGTATTCATACAAGAATATTTGTCTTGTATAGTGGAAAAAGGAATTTATGCACACTTGCAAAAAGATTAATCATGCCTACTTCCTAAACTTGCAGTTACATCTGTAGCCACCCTTGTCTATATCTTGTACATTCCTTAGTAATTGAAAAAGAATCGAAGGTTTGATGATTCCATTTTCTCCAATGTTCTTCTTGATTGAAATGATTTTTTTTTTTTTCCAATTGCTTCTTTTGGGGCAAACATGGTGGCCACAGATCGAAAGGGCCTGGGTATGTTTACTCGACAGTCTGGCTCTTTCAACAGACGTCACAATAGTACTTGTTAATTGCTAAATGCAGTTTAATAAAATAATATGTTAAAATGAAATTCATAAGATTAGGGGTGGGGTTACTAAATTAGGCGAGGTTTACTGACATCCCAAATTGCTTGTGTCTTTTTCAATATTCAAGGTAAAGAAAAATATATAGAATAATAATTTGTGGGATGTTATTTTATCAATGTTCAAAATTGGAAAATGAGTATCTTCGGCTCAACAGACCATGTACCTTCCGCACATCATTGGTGGGAGGCCCAAGTATAATGTGGCCATTGACAAATTGTGTTGGCATTATAATCAATTGTAAGATTATCTTTTTATTCAAGAGGTTAATCAATGTTTAGAATTTAAACTGAACTTAAGTTATATTTCTAAAAGCATTTCTATTAACTAAGGTAATTGCTTTCCGATTACCACTAATTTTTCCTTTGTCCTTGTTTAACATTTTATTATTTATGGAATTTTTTCTTTCTTGATATTTAATGGCAAATTTTCATAGAAGTTTTTGGACTGATGACCGAATGTATTGGGAGGAAAGGCGAAGATATGAAGAAGAGTTTGAGTACATTGAATGGATGAGGAGGCGTGGGCCTGGTCCTGGAGGTCCTTTTCTTCAACCCCCTCCTGTAAGTTTACCTTTCATTTTATTAAAAGCTCATTTCATACTTAAAATTTTATATGACTAGGAGTAGGGGTTTACTGAAGGCTATTTAAAAATGCATATAATTCAGTTAATATTTAAGATAGTGAACAAATGTATATACGAATATTAAATTTCCAATAAGATGGGTTTTATACAATTTTTTGATCCGATGTATAATAACAGAGGTATTTTGAAACTCCTCCCCCACCCACTGGTTTGATTTCAGCCATTAATGAACTCGACAGTTTTACATAAAACGTTTAAATATTGAGTGTTTGGTAATGATCGAACAAAAATTGTGACTGCTAGGGCTTTAACAGATATATATATATATGCACTCAGTGAGCGAGATACAGAGATATTTTTCATAAATCTCATCATGAATTCAACTTCAATAGCTGATTTCTCTTAAAGAAAATCTGTTAAAAGGGTTTATAATTTTATTGAGGTCCATTATTCATTTAAAGAGTTGAGATAAATATAAGCTAAGTCTTTGGTTAATCTAGAATAATTCCATTAAGTCATGTGTAATTAATACAATTGGATGTCTTCAAATTTTTTATTTTTTCTGTTTGCAAATAATATTCTAATGTTTCAAGATACAACCCCTTTTGAATTGCCAGAGTCATAAATAGAAATTTAATATTTCGTGATTTTAAACGATAGTCACCTATTACAGTTTCTTCCACAACAGAAGGGAAAAAAAACTTATTTCATACTTCCTTTCACAAAATAATAACTAAAATAATAATCTTCTCTTTTTCATGTTTTAATCACATTGTATTAATATGGATGAATTCCTTTGTGTTCCGCTTGGCTCGTAACATTTGTAATTTTCACTATGTTAGTTTTTCAGATATTTAGTATTTTCTCTTCATTTATTTTTCTTTTTTTAACATTTTCAGTTTGGGATTCGTCGACCTGATACTTTAGATGATCGACACATTATTAACAAACATCAGTCCATATATCCTAAAGAAGCTAAATGGCAAGCTGTGCATAAGATGGTCTCTCATTGTGAAAAAGCTTTAAAGCTGGTTTCTGATCAGGTTGTTGACAAAAAAGGTGATTAATTTTTTTTTCTAACTCACACCTATTAATTTTTATAATATTTTAAGATAGAGGGAATAGATATTTTTAGAGTGCATGTATAATTTACGTTTTAGGTATTTTTTATTTCTCAGATAAATTCACTGTACTAATGCTCAACTCATTCAATATTAATAAGGTTTTCTCCAAAGTAGATTTCTGAAGTATTTTTTTTTTTTTAATCGATTTAAAATTTATTTCCTTAGTTGATCGGAGATTTTTAGGACAATGTGATATCAAACGCTTATAAATTTTATATTATTTTTTTCAACAGGTAAGGCTGCCGATGGTAAAAAAGAATCTGCTAAAAAAGATGCTCCACCACTACCACCTGAACCTCAGGATCAGCAGCAGAAACCAGATGGACCTAATAAGCCTAAGTATGACAATTTTGTCTACCTGTATGTGTACCTCAATAAATAAGGAAGTCCATTTTTTATTTCTGAGCTGTAAATGTTAAGTTTCGCTTCGTAATTAAAAAACAGGTCCATGAAGAGAACAAGTCATCAAATTATTTTCATCACTTAACTGACACCTCATTAGGATTACCAAGCTGAAAGTTTTGTTTTTAAGATTTATCATTCTCAGTCTCTTTAAATGTTTTTTATTATGTACATATTTTCTGTTGCTTATATTCTTTTCTTCTTAAAGTAATTTGAAATTTAAAATCATAATTAACTCGGAACCTTCTGCCTTTTTTCATTTTTAAAACATTTTGGAATCGATTAAAGCATAATTATCTTCCATCTCACATTCACCTTGTTTTGAGACCATACCATGTTCACTGCGCTCACTATCAAGCTGACTTTTTGGTTTGTCTTCTTCCAAATCTTTGATCCTAATTACTTCAGGTCAGGAAGACCAGACCATACACACACACACACTCGCATGCATAAACTACTTGAAAATAAAGAGAGTACTTAAAAATAGAAATAAATAATTCTTTTTACCCTTAATATCTAGAGATGATTCTAAAAATAAAGAAGTTAAGTCGATCTCAAGAGCACAGCTGCATGATAAGATTTGAAATTTTAAGAAATAATATTTATGGGAGTCAAAAACTCATGTAGCAACCAATTTTATGTTAAGTTTGCATATAATTGCAGTAACCTACAAATTTTTCTCATTAATTTTTATTTTATTTTTTTGAGGTTATTCCAGCATGTGTTTTTTATTTATTTTAGAACTACATTATATTGCTAGTTGACTGACCAATTATGTGACATGAAGTTTTGATTTAATGCCTCTACTTTCAATGTTTTTTTGATATAGTATACTGTTTTATCATCCTTTTCATTCAAGTACAGTAGACTCCCTCTCGTCCGGCTCCCTCGGGACCGGACCCTCGGCCGGATCCAGAATGGCCGGACTAACCGACTTATCGTCTAATCGCCCAAAACAAGATGTTTTCGTCCTAGTACATATGTACATACATACATATATTTACATACTACATACATACATAACTTTCATCATCTTCGTGGTTATGATAAATTCAAGGATGGTGGCAAATAAGCACAATAAATATGTATGTAACATTAGCATTTATTTTTTGAAGCATACAAATCATATAAAAAAGAAATCAAGAATATGTACATACATATGTACATATGTAAATAAGAAACTTAAATGAAATCAGTAATTTTTTTCTGAACGTTTTTGGATAAAGTTTTTTTAAAAGCTAAATAACGCCATTTCTTAATGAACATAATGTCCACGGCCGTTGCCTCTGTTTGCTGTTCGATGTACCTCGCAGCTGTTTCCAGTGCAGCTCTGCCTTCTGCGAGGCTCAATTTTCCTCCTCATCTTCTTTCTCCTTTTCTTCCTCTCTTTCACGTTCTTGACAAATTACTGCCTGGAGGATCTCATTATCACCTATGATTTCATCTGGAAGTTCCTCATCTTCGCCTGCAATCCACGCAACGACGTCTTCTTCTTCGAGATCATCAGAGTGAGGAAGGCATTTCAAATCTTTTAAGAAAGATAAGTTGTTAGGCTCATTTGGTTTAGGGTTGTCGTCTCTATTGTTACAATTTCTTCCACATTTGGCCATGCTTTTTTCCAAGACTTTGTAAAAGTTGTAGATTCTCTCTTTACTGCATTTAAATCCTGGGGCCGAAGTTTCCTTAGATGTAGCGAATGTTTTTTTAGGCAAAAGTTTAAAATTTAACCCCGTTTCGTCAATATTATAAACTTGTTCAGGAGTTATATTTTCGGTGTCAATAATATCATTTAATTTCTTTGTGAACTCACTTGCAGCTGATGTGTCTGCTGACAATTTTTCTCCACAAACGCCAAGGAAATGTACTCCATGTCGTTTCTTCCAACGTGTTAACCAACCATCGCTTGCAGAGAATGTACCGCCTTCTTGAAGTCGTGAGTGTAGGACCATTGCTTTTTCTTTTAAAATAGGCCCATTTATCGGAGTGCCCCTTCTGCGTTCCTGCATGAACCATAGCCACAAGGCGTCGTCTACTAACTCGTTCATTGGATTTTTTAAAGTTGAACGAGTTGAAAGCACTTTTCCTGTTTCAATTTGAGTACAAAAATCTTCTATGGCTTTTCTGTTTCGACGCCAGTCATTAACCGTACTCTTACCTAAATTAAACGTTCGACAGACACTTTGGACTGACTCACCCTTGTCTAGATGTTGTAGGATATCTAACCTTTGTTGCATAGTAACAAAGGAATGTTTGCGTTTTTCACTCATCTTAGGTATGTACTAACCTAACCGAACACGTCTGATAGCACAGATCAACTAACCTGAGAGAGGAAATGCATGTGTTGACGGGCCGCGACATGTCGGGTCCTGAAGGGTGGGTGACATGCATGTCAGAGACCGGCCGGATTATCCGGCGGCCGGACCATCCGAGGCCGGACGAGAGGGAGTCTACTGTAGTATGAAAATCAGACCTCCTCTCCCCTCCCTACAATCAATACAATAATATTATTAAACGTGTGTGTAGGGTTTTCATTCATGATAAACAAAAATACCCTATACATATTTCCTACTGTATCTCATTTTTTTAATCATTAGCATTTTAATTAATGAACTTAAATTTAGTTTTCATGAATTATTTTCTGAACTTAAAAAACGGTGGGCATTCCTAGATTTTCACCTTTTTTTTTCTTATTACCAGGTCATTTCTTACAGCAAATGAATAAATAGGCAGTAATGAACAAGTTTTTTTCCATCCTCAACCCTTGCCTATCCACCATCCATCTTGTTAGTTATATTATTCTTATTTATTACTAGCTCAGATGCCCGGCTTCGCCTGGGAATTCATTTGAGGCTGGATGGTGATGGTATTTTTTTGGCAAGGCTTTACTTTGCACCATATTTTGACATTTACCCTTCCCAGTGTTTAGGGTTAATACCCGTCGTTTCTGTGGATTTGTTAATAATAAAATTAATTTTTTATGTAAGACTTCACTGTCCTCCATATTTCCCGTTTCCTGTGCATTATGCATAGATTTAAATTAAGGACAAAATATTATAATAATATATTATAATTTGAATTAATTTTTCCTGGTAGTTTCATATTGTAAAGAATTGTTGAGCAAATTTCTCTAAATAACAAAATAAACAACTTTTGTTATGTGCATATTTGTCGAAACCCCAATAGGAAACGAAATATCACTATTTTTAATTGCAGGCCTCCCTTATAACCCCCACTCCTGTCCGTCCCTAGAAATGTTAGTGTGGTTTATTATAAGGAAGGCGTTAGTGCTAATTCACATACCGAGATTGGTTTAGTTCGGTTGAGTTTTTTGTGTCAAATAAAATTGTTGACTTCCGCAGTAGTTTTTAACGCATAACTCATTTATACTTAGGTATACGACAAAAATGTATATTACAAAAGTTACTCCAAATAACAAAATAAACAACTTTTGTTATGTGCATAATTGCCGAAAATGCATTAGGAAACGAAATATTGCTATTTTTAATTTCAGCCCTCCCTTATAACCCCCACTCCTGTCCGTCCCTAGAAATGTTAGTATGGCTTATTATAAGGAAGGGGTTAGTGATAATTCACATACCAATATTGGTATAGTTCAGTTGAGTTTTTTGTGTCAAATAAAATTGTTGACTTCCGCTGTAGTTTTTAACGTATAACTCATTTATGCTTAGGTATACGACAAAAGTGTATATAACAAAACTTACTCCATACTCCATATAACAAAATAAACAACTTTTGTTTGTGCATAATTGCCGAAAATGCATTAGGAAACGAAATATTGCTATTTTTACTTTCAGCCCTCCCTTATAACCCCACTCCTGTTCGTCTCAGAGAACATTAACATAGCCTAAAGTCTAAGTTGGGTTAGTAGTAATATTCATACCAAGTTTCATAAAATTCGGTTCAGCCGTTTATACGTGAAAAGGTAACAAACAAACAAACAGACACCAAAGAAACAAAATGCAGTTATGGTGTCTATGACATGTGAAACGAAAAGTTATCGTGAAATTTTGCGAAAAAAACAGACAGAGGTTACAATTTTATATTTATATAGATATACAGCTTACCACCCAATTCCAGCCAAGGTTGAACTAACTAAGGATTTTATTTAATGAGTTTGTCACTAAATAAATTCTTATTGCCCTTGCAGGAATCAAACTTTCCACTCTAGATTTATGCTTTAACGCATATGGCTAACCTCAACCCCAAATAAATAAATAAGCAACTGAAATAATTTGATATTTAATATAATTTTTTTTTCTTTATATTTGATATGTTAATTTCTCTCCTATTCTGAAAAGCTTAATTATCTCTCGACCTGTGGAGATATATACAAGGCATTCCTGAATTTGCTTTTACATATTCCAATACTAGTGAAGTTATTAGCTATGATACATCTTATACAAATCTTTATTCTAATCATAATTATTAAATAATAATAATTATTATTATTTTGTTTAAATGAAATTAAATTAAATTTCTTTGTTTTAATTTATAGCCAAGCAGGAACCGATGATAAGGATAATTCTCGTATCATTAAAGGAGTTATGAGAGTTGGCATCCTCTCCAAGGGATTAATGCTTGCAGATGAAAATGCAGTAAACCTTGTTGTGCTTTGTGGTGAAATTCCTACTAAAACTCTTTTAAATGAAGTTTATACTGCACTTGGAGCCCAGCTCAATGTAAGTATTTTATTAATATATTTATTAACATTTATGTTTTTTGAAACATAAATGTTAATAAATACATAATTTTATACATAATAAATAATAAAACACAATTGATAGGAAAGAGTGCATTGGCATAAGCCACATACTAGCACCTTGAGAGCTCCTGTCACAATGTATTTTATCTACAGCACTTTTAAAAAGTTATAGTCATGTCCAAGGCAGTGAAATGGTAAATTAAAAAAGCTTTTTTTGAACACTAATGTCATAACAGGCAATTTTTTTTAAAATTAAGCTCTTAAGTAATTTCTTTAATTTAGTTGACTAGTTTTTAATATTGTAATTGGTTATATACATTTTCTCAATGAAATTTTTTTGTTGTTTTCTTTTAGAGCATTGCTTCTGAAGAAAATTATACTGTGACTGTGGATAATGGAGAAGGAGCGATAATAGTTACAAGCTCTGGGGATCCCAAAATCAGTGTGACTATCAACCTAACGTCTCCTCTCCTTAGAGAAATGTTGATGTCAGGGACGGACGGGGGTCAGTAAGCTTCTAGCCGGTCTAATCATCTGTACCTTCCTCGGGTCAATCCTCCACTCAACCAGTCTTTGTCGTCTCATCACGCACAAAGACAGTCTTTTCAATTTGTTTTATATGCCAAGAGTAATTTTTTGAGCGACAGCTCAGAGGAGATAACATTTGACCCTTGGAAACAGTTTTATTGAGTGTACTCTCTTTATCTCCTCATCTTATTTCTGCATATTTAAAGCCTGGGCAATTATTACATATATAAAGTTTTTCGTAGCTTTAGTAAATTATTATTCATATTATTTCTTATCTATACATTTACGTATTCTTTATTTTCTATTTTAATAAAATCAATAATTCATTTTTAAAAATGGATTTATATTTGAATATACATTTAAGTAATATTAAGGATAATATTTCTTAAGTATTTTCTAAATACATAATAAATAAAAATGTCCAGGCTTGAACCTTGACACTGAGAAAGGATTTACTAACAAGGCCAAGAAAAGGATTTTGTCCAACTTCATCAGAGAGAGGGAACAAATATATTTTTAACATTGTCTTGAACTACTTCATTATACATGATCTCTTTTTGTTATAATTTGGAAGACTAATTCTTTTCATGTGCCTATTTTATGTTCCTAAGCTTTCTAGGTGTCACTACTTTAGAGTGGAGATGAATTGACGGATTTTTCACCTTTCTTGATTTTGCAAAATTACAAACTGGCTTCATAACTGGTTTTCTTTTGCTTTTATGTATACTCAGTATTTATATTATATAAGTGTAGTATCTCATCACTGATTTATTTCGAGAAAAAAAGTAAATAAGTTCAAAAGTAAAGGAAAACAAAAGCAAAAGGAGATTAGGGATTTTTGGGGCTAATTTGTGAGTTTGCACAAGGTGAAACATCCTATGTATGTACACAGAAGGCGGAACAGTGAGTTTGGGGAACCAGGACACGCTTGATCAAGCCAAGTGCCTTGAAGCTTTGGCCCAGCTCCGTCGTGCTAAATGGTTCCAGGTATATTACCAAAACGTATTTACAATATCAATGCTCGTCACTATCTCTCTCACTTATTTTCTTTCTTCATTTCTCTTCTTATCCTTCTTACATTTTTTTTTTTTTCATTTCATTATCTCGCCTCCCTTTCCAGAGATCCTTTTTTTATATTTATTCCTTCCATTTTCATTCATTGGATATTGAAGAAATTTTTTATTTTATTTTTTCCATCTATAAGAAAATTTATCTTAAAGATCTTTTGCAAGAGCGTAATTCTTTTTTTTTTTTTTTTGTTGAGTATTAAGTGTTATTTAATTTAGTCAGTATAGATATTTAGCACAAAAATCCACATATTAGCTTTAATCTGATATTGTAAGGCGATCTTTACTGGTTTCATAGAATAGATAAATATCCCTTGTACCTTCCTATGGAGACCTTCCCTAGCCCTACATTCCAGCACCTACTCCCCCTCTAAAACTGTTTCTCTGGGGCATTGATAGAGTAAAGCCGAACTTGGCCAATCACGCTACCCATACATATATATCAGTATTACATAATTTTATTAATTATTGCTAAAGGTCATTTCCTGCAGACTTTCCAGCTCCCAAAAAGTAATTTAGGATGATTTGATCCTATTTAACTTTGTATATAATTTTTTTAAAAAGTTCTAAGGCTTCTCAATATTACTCTTTAACAATGTGGATTTTATTTTCTAAATGGTTATAACAGATATTTCATGCTGGAAAGATTTTTACTGTAAGGATACCTTTCACTTCTTTATTTATTAAGAAAATTATATTTATGAGGTTTGTTGTTTTGAAAAAGCAATTTAAATTAATTTTAAAATAGTTGTCAGTTGCATGTACAAGACGTACTAAACGATTAAAATATTTTGGTTCCAAGACTTCCCTCATATATACATGTAGAATGTAGTTTGGAGACTTCTCTATTCTTATAATCTACTTCTATATTATAAGTCTTGTACATGTAATATCTTCATGGTTTTCTCTATATTATTGTTTAAATCTGTCTTAACAGGCTAGGCCAGCGAATAATCACAGTAGTGTTATGGTGATAAGGATACTGCGCGACCTCTGTCATAGAAATCCGACTTGGGCTCCTCTGAGTCAATGGGTTAGTATCAATGTTTTGAAGAATTTTATTTTCAGGTAGTATACTCCACCTCAATTATGGGTGCTTTGTGATAAAACAAATCTAGCTATCATTAGCCTTATTCTTGAGTGAGTCATAATATTCAGATTAAAAATAAAACAGGTTCAATATTTTTTCTCTGGTTTCTGTGTTATTGTGGCTTCAGAGTTGTCCTGGTCCTCCACAATATATTATTGTGCATTGTAATATACTTACCTAAAATGCTAAAAAATGCTTCTTATTTTTTCACATATATAAAAGGAAAATAATAAAATAAACTAATATGCAAAAATTAGGAGTTATAATAAATCTATATATATATATATATATATATATATATATATATATATATTTATATATAAAATAGAAATACTTGCTTAAAAAACATTCCAAATGGAAAATACTACATGACATCCAATGGAGACCTTATTACTTTCGTTAACCCAAGACTATATCAGTGCGACAGCTCATCTATAGGGTCATGTAAACAACTATGCTATGAGATAACCAAACTTCATCAGACTAAAGGCAACAAACCACTACCTGGCCATTCAACTACATAAAAACACGAGCTTTCAAGAAATTAACTACCCAGTACATCTTTCAATAGGCCTTAAAAATTATGCCCTCACTTTGAAAGCACTTGCCACCTTTACTCGAAGATCAGCCAGTCATGATGGTATCTACAACAATAGATTTGATAATAGTAAATATAAACATTAATAAAATGTGTCATCCTCTGAAATTTATTTGTTTAGGAATTATTTGGTTGTAGGGTTTTTGGTTTTGCATTTAGGTAATGTAATAAAAATGTCACACTAATAAAATATACCTGAACAAGAGATACTACATTTTAAAGGTAAAGGTAATATTTTTGCTTTGCTTATAAATGCCACATCGAGCTTTGGAGACCAAAAATTTCAGTTTACTAAGAATTGTAGCTCTGTTTGTACCCAAATCACAATTTTTTTTAGCAGATTTTCCTTAACTCTTTATAAGGCAAGGGGCGCTAACATGCCATCCTCCCATGCTCATTCAAACTCGGACTGAGAGGACTACGAATAGTTACAAGGGTATCCGCTAGATGTCTGGGGAAAATGAGGAATTATTCCTGAATGTTTCGTCGTCTGTAGCCTAGAAACCCCTTTCCCTGCCTCTCAATCCATGGTTGAATGAACACGGGAGGGAGGCTATACTAGCAGCCCTTGATTTATAAAAGGTTAAGAAAAATCAGCTATTGATATTGTACTAATGACACAATTTTCAAAAAATGTCTTCAAATATCCCCACCTGACCCATGAGATAACAAAAATGGGGTCCGTTCAAAACTATATTTGTCTGTTGATGCTCTAGCGGTCACAATTTTTGCTTAGGCAATACCAAACTCTGTATTTAGATGGTTTGTGTAAAATTAAAGATCAAAGTTCTTTATTGGCTGAAAACCTGTGGGAGGAGGAAATTTCGAAAATTGAAAATATCTCCGCTATTGTTTTAGATCGAAAAATTGTATAGAACTAATCTCATTGAAAATGTAAAGAACAAGATTTAAGGGAAATGAGGAATGTCCCATCGTCCTATAAAGACAGTAGAAGTCAGCACAAATGATATGTGCATGTAATAGGAAAAGAAAATACAGCTTGTGTTGTCAAGGGGAACAGATTCCCGCTGATTGAGAGATGGTCCTTGCAACAAAGCCGAATACAACATGAACAAAGGTCATGAACCACAGATGTAACTATCGCGGGCCTCTCATAACGAATGTCCGTGCAGGACTGAGGGGTTGAGCTTGGCAGCTGTTAAAGGGCAGGCCACGTGGATCCTAAATCACAAAAGCGTTGACATATTTAAATTATATACACATTAACAAGAAATCTATTAAAAAAGTATTTTAATTAGCAAAAAAGTAGAATAGAATATTTTTGAAAAGGAACATAGAATGTTATGTATATGGTACCAGAGCAGAAAGAGATAGTGTCAAAAATGGTTTGTTAAATTTGTATGGCAGTTTTTTCGCTCAACGGATTAAGCTCTGCTCAACCATATCAAGGATTTTATTAATGAAGATCGTTCAGGTCTACTAATTATATCACAAAGTGTCTCTTTCAACTGTTTGAAACAACTTGGGCATAGAAAAGGCTTGATTTATGGTTTACTCATCAGCACAGTGAAATTCATTTGGTAGAATGTGTTTGTCCCTGCGATTTGTTGATTAAATAAAATGAAGATGAGCCATTTTTAAGACAGTTGATTAAAGGTTATGAAATATGAGTGGTTTACAACAATATTACGCAAAAAGGATCATGGAGGAATTTAAAGGAATTGGAACAAATGAGACCCAAAGCCATCATTCACCAATAATCAATGTTGTAGGTTTACAAGGGAAGTTTCTGGTCTGGTGGATTCATTTTGGAAACAATTTGGAAAATGGCTGAAACGTTGAAAATCAAACTTGACAGTATGAAAGGAACTTCCTAAGAGGGGCCATATCTTACCTAAGGTTTCTTTCTGATGCAATTCTTCCAACTTTTGGTCAGTTACTCAGAACCACACAATAGCTTTGGTTGTCAACTCAAGTTCCCAGAGCTCATGGACTGCCAGTAAGTACAGTCTAGTCATCAAACCTTGCAGAGTTATTGGAAGATAAGACACTTTTTAGGTTTTTTGTGTCTAATACCAATGGGGCTACAAACGGAAAACGGGCTCCTGAACCACTTCCAGAGTGTTCAGAAGCTTTGAACTGCTTAGAACTTCCATCCCAGCAAGATGTAGGAACATGCCCCGTCCTCAGATGTCTAGATTCACTCTGTTTTCTTCAATACATCGGGGCAGTATGAAGAAAGTCCAGTGAAATTTGATGGGATAATTTCATGGCATTAGCTTCGAAAACAGGATGAAACTTTATGTGATCTGAAGAGAAAGATAACAGCTCACCAATATATTTCCAAGGTTTTTTAAGAATATCTGATGCCTTTTTCATAATGTTAATCACTTTAATGTATCAATATAATCAGCTGATCAGTATTTTCTGCTTCCATTTTGTCAGTCTTGACAGGACCACCTCAGTGGTAAGTTAGAATCATTTTATAGTACAAGTGCGGCTCCTGAAGTGATATTTAAGTAATAGTTGAAGATATTTCATGTGTGAAGCAACAGTCACCCAAGCTCTTGTAATCCTTCCTGACAGGAATAATAGCTGACTTCCCTCCAGAAACTTGCTTAAAAAAAAAAAAAGTGGAAAAAGGTTTGGAAGCCTTTTTCCTGAAGCTCTCTCTCAGCAGCTGTCTGTCCACTTGAGTGTACTTATTTAGAAAACAATGTATTTTAATATAATATTACGTGTTTCAATAAATAGCTTGAAGTTCTCAAATTGTAATGGAAAGAAATTCTAATTTAAAAAAAATGGGTTAAAAAAGAAAAATAACTATATAATCATACAATTGAGAAGTAGTTAGAAGAAAAACGAGCTACATCTTAAATTTTTATATGCTCTGATGTATCAAATTTCTGAACATAACATTTATACAATACTAAATTAATCAAAATTAATTCAAATATTTTAAGTAATGCACAAGTAAATATTATTAGCCTTACTGAGGTGTGAGGGAGAAGAAAGTCAAAATAGATAATGCATGCGCACTAGGGTTAGATGTTGCTCAGATGATGATGGCTGGAACTTGAAAGGGCTTCCAGGGAAGCCCAACTTTCGCTTTGACCAGATTTACATGGCTCAAATTGGATTTACTTGTATCTATTTTTCCCAAGGCCACAGCACCTAGTGAGACAACTACTCCCTCCTGCCTTCTTCCCACTAAGTTTTGTTAAGTTCGCTGGGCTCCTTGAGTAGCCCTTGTCCTATAAATGGTTAATAAATAATTACGTAAAATTAAAGAAAAGAACAAAAATAATACAACCAAATATGTGAAGTTATTAAAACAATAAAATAAGGAGAATAATAAAACAAAACAAAAAATTGTCAACAGCAGCTATGATTCAAAATTATTTCTCTTGATCAGTACAACCTTAATTCTCTACAGGATAATAAAAAATTCATATAATACACAGCCTTAAACCAAATGGTAATTTGTCAACAATCTTATCTTAAACAAGGTAGCTACTTATTGCCACTTTTTACACATATGAGTCTTTTATTGCACTTTATTTGTAACCAGTTGTTTTATGTGAACTATATTAATAAACTAATAATTTAGTTAATTTGTTGATTTTTGTCTTATATATTTTTTTTAAAGAATTAGGTTTCCAGAATTTGATTTGAACAATTAGTCCTTATAACTGCTTTAACTGGGCACTAGGCCAAAATAATAACAATTTTAAGAGATTTCAGGTAAATAAGGGTCCTCCTGTAAGGAATGCAAAATGATGATGCCAGACTCCCGAATGAACAATAAAAGTTGAAAAAATAGCGTGTTCATGCTACTTGTTGAAAAATAACTACTACATAGCCATGAATACCACTTGGATGAATTTGGCTGAGGAATGAGTTAGAAACAAAGACGTCCATGACCAGTGGAGCACTACCAGGACCACATATGTCAAAGTCCGTCTTAACTAAGCAGATTTCCCACGTGCATCATGTATGTGCATATATCTCAAGACAAAAAAGTCCAATGAAAACAATATTTGGTATTTAGCCTTCAAATAAAGTGCTTAATAACATAACAGCTCATTGTTAATATTGCATGAGTAGGACTGGGGGGTTTACTGAAGGCCGAAAACCAAAATATGCAAATATCTCGGGTTAATATTAAAAATGGTAAAACAATGTACATAACAACATTTTTAGATAATTACATTTCCAATAAGATTGGTTCTATACAATTTTTTAATCCGACACTATAATGGAGCTGTTAAGAATTTTCGAAATTCCCTCTCCCACTGGACTGATTTCAGTTATTAATGAACTTGATCTTTATTTGTGCATAAAACGATTAAATATAAAGTTTGATAATGGTCAAACAAAAATTACAACCGCTTGAGCATTAACAGAAAAGTGTGTGTGTGCATGTCTGTGTATATAGATAGATAGATATATACAATTTTGAACGGACCTCATTTTTGTCATCTCCTAGTTAGGATCAATGGACATTTGAGGAAATTTTTTGAAAATCGGATTATGGTCCCTCAAGAGAAATCTGCTAAAAATCCCAAGTGACATGGGGTAATCTTCCATTATACTGCCAGTATACTGGTGGTTTTGTAGATCCTTATTAGACCGTATATTTATATTATATCTCAAATTAAAATGAATTGTTATAATTCAATTTCCTTTGAAAGTGAACTAATAGGATAGGGTAAACCTATTCTTTGTGGGGAAAATCCTTTCCCAGACAGGGTTAAGTAATCAATTTCACTTATTAATGCTATAAACATATTGATTACTTATTAACTGTGTTGACTTACTATTAGAAAAAGGATTTTGCTTCATTTATTGAAGTCCATTCAATTCTTTTCCTGTGTTTGTACAACTTATATACAATACTCTATTAAGCGAAACATTTGCATTTTCTTATTATCAGCCCTTAGTAAACCCCTACTTTTAGTCATCGTCCATTAATCATATACCAATATATCATGACACCTCTTATTCCATACTTGCATCAAAATATTGTTTTCAATGGACATTCATTGTGTGAGATACATGCAAATATATTGTTAGTTGGCACAATCAATCAAGATTTTATGTTCTTGATTCAAAAATAAAATAACATTTATTTGATCCATACCATACTCACCACTAAAAAATCATATTCGTTCATGTCTGAAATTGGATCAGAAAAAGGGTTATTTGAAAATCCAAAATGCCTTTTTTATTATTGTTCGGAAGAGTGTCATAGAACCAATCTTGTTAAACTACTAATTATCTACAATAGTTTTTCTATTAATTTTTTTGTATTGAGCGAGTTATTTGTGTATTTGGCCTAAAGTAAACTCCCACTACTGCTCATCGGATTTTTACTTAGAGTATAGGTAGGGAGATGGGATCATCAGCAGAGGGTATTCCAGGGTGTGGGAAATTACTTAATTTATGCAGTCGCTGCTTGGTGGATTTTTTTTTTTTGATTTGGAATTCTTTTCAGCAGACCATTGAAGTTTTGAGTTACCTTGTTCAGAGATTTACAATGTATGACTGACTTTGTAGAAATGTTTTAAAGTGCAGTATTCCAAGCAGGCTGTACATCTTTCAAATATGTTACAATTATTTTTTCACTTGGACGTTCCATTTCCCAATTATGTCTCATGACGATATATTACTACTAAGTATAGAAAGCATATTTCATTTCACTACTTAGCTGATAACATTGAGACAAATAACAAAGCAACTTTTTTTTCGTATATGAATTTGATGTTGTATTCTTGTCCTTTGCTCTGCTTTGATTTTACTTCTTGCGGTTCCTGACTTTTTATTAGCAGATTTACCTTAAGGGAAATCAGCTATTGAGGTCGTACTCATGATGCGGTTTTCAAAAAATTTCTTCAAATGTTCATCGATCCTACCCAGTAGATGACGAAAATGAGGTCCGTACAAAATTTATATATATATATATATATATATATATATATATATATATATATATATATTTGTATGTTAACTCTCTAGTAGTCGAATTTTTTGGTTGATAATTACCAAACTTGATATTTAAACGTTTTATGTAAAAAGAAAGATCAAGTTCGTTAGTGGCTAAAATTGGACGAGGTGGAGGGGAGGGGGTTTAGAGAGGGGAATTTCCGAAAATTCGAAATATCTCCTTTACTGTATGTTGGATCGAAAAATTGTATAGAACAAATCTTAATGCAAATTGTTATTCTATATTTTGAATATTAACCGAGATATTTGAATTTTTCAGTTTTGAGCCTTCAGCAAACCCCCACTTCTACTCATGTCATATTAACAATAAGCTGTTATATCATGAACCACTTCATTACTAGGTTAAATACCAAATATTGTTTTCATTGAACTTTTACTTTTTGAGATATATGCAAATACGTTCTGTTGCCCCCCCCCCCTCCTTCTTTTGTTCTTGGATTACTAAAATATGAGTGCTTGAGATGAAACTGATTCTGATTCATTACAAATTACAGCACTAGCTTTAGTAAATTGTTTTCAATAAAATTAATATGTTATATTCAGATATATTTCATTATATTGTTTGTCTTTCTATCTATTCAGCGCTACGAGGTTGGCTGGCCTGTTTGTTTACAATTCAGTCAGTTTCCATTGTAGAAATTTACTACAACTTGTATTATCGTTTGTATTTATTCATTTAACATTCATTGTGGAGTTACCAGTATGTATATTTTTCTGTTGTAAACCTTCCCGTGAGAAATCTGTTTAGTTGAAGCAGCCCCTAGTGTGACGGACTTTCTCATTTAGGAATTGTCCTAAATGAGAGAGTCCGTCATCATTCTTCAAAATATAATTAAACCACATTAATTATGTGATAAATGTAATTATGCTTTATGAATGGATGAGACTTTTAGGTACTTAACTTAGGATCTGTGTAATTTTTTTTTGTATTTATTGTCCTGTATTGAAATAATGCATTATTATAGGGCATAGAACTTCTCGTCGATAAAGTAGTTGGCTGTGTTGGTTTCACTGCTGCAGAAGCATTAAGGAAAGTTCTTGAAGCTATAGCTGGAGGTATGTTATAATAATAGTTTATTCTTAATCCTTGAGATTACTATAGTTTATTCTTAATCTTGAGATTATTATTTCATTCATTCTTTTCACTATTCACCTTTGATTTCATTAAAAATAATGAAAACATTAATTATTAAAATAAATATCTGTACTAACCTATAAAAGGTAATCACATAAAGATAGAAAGAATTAGGAAGTACAAGGTTTGGCTTTTTAAGAGTGCTTTTGTATCAATAAAAAAAAATAGCAACGATTATAATTTGTAAAGATTTTGGAACTATATATTACTGAAATTATTGTTTCAAGCCTGCTTTACCACTATAACTTATGATTGAAGAATTCAGTCCTTCATTGCATTTTACACCATACAATTTAATTTTTCCTCACTGGGAAATACTGTTGATAAAGAAAATATTTAATAAGAGGTCCACTATCTTTAAATCTATTGAAATTAAGTGGACCTACTATTAATAATCTGTGTACATACCGCATGGCTTCCTTGTGTTCCTATTAAGTTGAATATAGAAAACGGTTTGCTGCGCTTCATGTAAAATCATTTCACTTGAAAGTGATACAATATCTCTTCCTATGGACAAAATAAAAAATGTTGGGACATAATTTATTCTTTATGATAAATAAAGGGCCTCTAGTTATTTTAAATAGGAACACAGAAGCTTGCAATGCTTTATATTCATCCTCTTCTAAATCCCCTTCCTCAATAGTCAATTTTTATCAAAAGTTGCACACCTCATACTAAAACAACCCTAAATATGAAATTTCTACATTCTAAGGTTAGTTGTTTTTTAATTCCACAAGATACATTCAGACGCCATGAGAAAACCTATCAGATGGATTCATGGAGGTACAAAACAGATCATTCCATTGATATTGGCAAACAGAATTTTTTTCCCCTAAATATAATACTTCCTTTATTTTGTAAAAGGTGGCTCACAAGAAACTTGAAAATATACTCTTAATAAATTTTCGATGATTATATAATAATTTTTTTGAAGCCCTACCTATGAAAATTAATTTTCAAGGAAATATGAGTGCAGACCTACCATTCACAGACAGGAAACATGTTCTCATCTTTTATTTTCAAAATCTATGTAATTTTTTTTTTTTAATATGTAATCATATAATTTAGGTATTTTACTGCCTGGCGGTCCTGGACTGTCAGATCCTTGTGAAAGGGAACCTACGGATGCTACATCCCATCTAACAGCACAGCAACGAGCTGATATTACTGCATCTGCTCAAGTTAGTGCCTGGTTATACTCTTATCTATATTTGTTTTAATTGGAAAGTTGATATTCGTCTCAAGTTTATCTTTCTTTAGTTCGCAAGTAGGGACAGATATGGACTGGGTTTTAATACTTCGGGGACTAATTGTTTATTTTAAAAAATTGTATGCTCATAAGTTAGCCAGATATTATTACAAATAAATATTCTCATGAAATCATTATTGTGTGACAAGCTCCTTTTATTCTCAAAAATATACTATATCTCTGTATTTAAATAATAAATAATATATTCGTATTCCATATGTAGTACATATTTATGTATCGTTTGACAAATTTTTCCTCTGGATGTTTGGAGTATTCTAACAACAGTTTTTAGCACATTTCCCTCTAATGCATATGATACATTTTCCAAAAACGGCTTCAAATGCCCATCAGTCCTATCAAAAGGCGACAAAAATGAAGCCTGTTCAAGTGTGTGTATACATATCTTTGTCTGTTACCAATCTGTAGGTCATAATTTTTCCTTGATCATATGCAAAATCAATCTTATGTGAAACTAAAGATTTAATTCATTAATGGCTTAAATCGGACCATGAAGACCAGCGATAAAGCAAGAATTCAAAATGTTCTAAGTTATTATGGGTTTTATAAAAAAATCTGATATCATCGATCATGAGGTAAATTTTAGTTACCTGCAATTGTTGCTATATACTCTTTTTCACTAACTTAATATTAACTGAGATATTCACATTTCTTTTACCTTTCATCCTATAGTAAACCTCCAATACTACTTATCTAACATTCTAATAACCCAGTATATCATAATGCATCTTTGAAGCATCGGGAAAAAAAGTAGGGGCTTAGAGAAGAGTTAAAATAAAATATTCATTATTAAGAGTCCTGTTGAAAACATCAAACAGCATATTTTAGTTCCAAAAAAAAATGCCTACACATTTTTTATCATAATTTGAATATAAGTCTAGATATTTGGATTTTTTAGTTGTCAGTCGCCTGTAAATCCCCTACTCTCTACTGAAGCAATTTTTACTTGAGCACCTGTCTAGCTTAAATTTCAAGTCCTTTTTACACAAAAAATACAGGACATAGTGTCGGGTCAACACTCTCCAGTATGCGGGAAATCTGCTTTGCATACACAATCCTTTTTTTTTTTCTTTTTTAATATGTAAACTAATAAATCATTTTTGTTAATCTTTTGTAGCATGCATTGAGGCTGATGGCTTTCCGCCAGATACATAAAGTCCTTGGTATTGCACCAATTCCTGCACCTAGGCATCCTGGTGCTAGGCATAATCCACAACGCTTTAATAGGAAGAGGCGTCGTGATCATTCTGCTGGTGAAACACCTGATTCGGAAGGTACGATTATTATCTCTCATTTTTACTATCCTTATTAATTATTATTTATTCAACTAAGGCTAATCAGGACCGGTGATCAAGAGGTTACCACCCTTTTCTAGCATTTATGGTGCTAGGGCATTTATTTAGCGAGCCTGTCATTAAATAAATTCCCTAGCACCACAAAGAGACGAAATCCTCCATTCCAAAGTTTTTTAAGGGTATTAAGACCATCACCTTAACACATTTGGCTAACCTGATCCTCATCTCTGCTTTTATATTAATCCATTGAAGCCTTAATTAGGCTGTATTTAATGGATTAAAGAATCAATATATGGGCACCTTACCCATAACTCCTTGATGCAGCAATTAATTGCTCAGTTTTGTCTCGCTTAGCTATTTAAATTATTAATTTTGAATTAGTGCTACTTACTAAAATTGGAGAAGAGTAGTTGTGTATATAACATTCTTCATGACTAAGTTCTGACATTTACAAATTATTAATACAAAAATTCTAATTTTAAACTTTTTAAATTCAATCTCAGTCTTGACATGGGCTTTATGCTAAGTACGTTTTGAAATTTATCTGTAGGCTCATTGATCCCTACCATCAGTATTAATAAATAATAAATATAGTATAGCCATTTTTTTTCACAAGCACTAAAAAAACTAATTCTGTTACATCATTTTCTAGTTTTACCATGTCACTGAAAAATAAGAAATTAATGGAAGCCTGGAATCTATTTAAATATGCCAGAGTATATTTTTTCCAAGTTTAAGGTCATTAAAAGACTAATGCATCAAAATATAAATCATATCTGTTGTCCATCGATTTGTTACTGTTCATTTTCAATTGGCTCGAACAACAGAAATTATTTTTTTCTTGTTTTTTATCATTCTGAAGGTACAGCAACGGTTCTATTTGGGAATAGAATTCTCTAATTAGGTGTGAGGTTTTATTGAAAGCATAACATATTTTTCTCAGATGTTTATGGCCTTCATTGAAATATACTTTTAGAATTTTACTTCCTACCTTGAGATAAAGTTTAGATAGAAGTCAAACATTAGTTCATCATCTTATCTTAAGTATTTTTAATTTTACTAGCAGAAATTTTATTTAGCAAATTGTTTATAGATTACTTTTTTACAGTTTTAGATATTCACTTTACACAATAAGTATAAAAATTCAAAATTGTTACTGTTAACTTCTAGTTATTGCTTCATGCTTCATTTTAATGCTTCTTTCAATCCATCAATGAAATGTAAACACACACTGTTCTGGTGCAATAATTAACCAAGAACAAAAATGTGTAATTATAAGGAAAATATTTTATCAATGGTAGAGTTGCCAAAACTAAAATTCACCTTCAGAATCATTTCTGCTCTCATAATCATTTTCGAACCTTATCGTATATTCTGTAAGATTTATCTCAACAAAACACAAGTTTCTTTATTTCTAATTTCTTAATTTTTTTTTTTATTTTTTATTTAGAATCACAACAAATAGAAAAGAAATTATCAAGGAATAACAGTGCTTAAGAGAAAATACTTTATAGCGTCATTTCAGGTAATTTTGATTATTACTGTAATATTATATGCTTTTAAAATATGAGTGTTATGCTAATATTGAGATTCCTAATGCACTGAGACTATTTGTGTAGAATTTTACTTCTGCCTGGTGTTAACTATGTGTGTTAATATGAAATTGGAATTTGCCTATAGGTGGCCCCAGCTCCTGATATAAAATGTTTAGCACACTAAAATGCAAATTTCATACAGTATAGTGTTTAAACCCCTCAAATGTTAATTCAGGCATTTGCGGTCAGTATTTTTCTCTCCATTAGCTAAAGTCGACTATTTGCTCCTCTGGTGTTCCTTTTGTTGTTTCAACTCCTCTTAGCCTTTATTTTGTTTAGTAGTTCAGTTGAATTATTTTAATTAATTATCAGTTCAGGAAGGATTATTTTAGTTAACCATTAGTAAAATATTTCTTTAGTTGTAGTTTAGATAGAATCCTTCCTTTTGCTGTTTTATATATTACTCTTCAAAGTATACTGATGTACCTCCCCCCACTCCTCTTTCCTTCGCCCTTCCTCTGAAATATCATTCGCCTATTCCCTTTGTCTTAGAAAACACTTGGTGCTTATCTCAGACATAGTCTTGGCGACCTTTTTATTTTGAGACTAATGATTTCTGGTTATTATCATTCTATTTATTGACTGGTTCAGGAATTATTCGAATTTAATTAAGTTTAATACAATATTAATCTTATATTTAATGAGAGCCAATTGAGGCAAATTGGGATGAAATTGAAATGTTATTTTAATTCATGCGTTCCAAAGAATTTAAAAAGTCGGAACCATTATAGGAGGAAATGCTGGTATTCAGCACTCCCACAGCACTTGGCTATAGAACAATCCAACAGAGTGAAGGTTAATTGCGTTACAAATGTTGAGCTTTGTGCCTTTAAAAACAGTGAGTTTTGTGAAGTATAGACAGCATTGATTTTCTGTTACCGTTTAAAAAAAAAATTACTGCATAATCATGTCAAATGCTTAACAAACTTATGGTGAGTATGTTCTTGGCATACAGGGCTTTAAATAAATTGTTAACAAATTCAGAAGTAGTCATTTTGTGTTAGAAATAAAGAACATAAAAGACAATGGATTGCAAGCATTGTTGGATAAGGATCACCAACATAACAACAATTTATGATTTAACTCACAACCAATGATCGACTTGAATCACATATTGTATGAAAAGTTTAAAAAATTATCGGAAGAGGGAACTGAGAGATTTTGTTTTATGATTATGGACTATCACAAAAAACAAACCTGTCATGGAAATGGCTGATACATTTATTTGGCAAGTACTTGCTTGTGACTTACTCACCACAGTTGGCTCTTTTCTGCTTCTATTTATTTATTTAATTGTAAGCTTGCTGAGAAGCATTTAACGCGTAATGAAAATGGCTTAATGACAGGTTTGACACAAAAGAAAAATAGTCTTTTCTTTTCTTTCGTACATAAATTATCAGAGATGGTAAAAATGTATAGATGCGTTGGATAACATCTTGAATAACATTTTTATTTTACCTCGATAAACATGTGGTTTCTCCCACAAAATATTCCAGTTTCTATTTACATACCAACCTCCTTGTAGGACAAAAACAAACCTTCTCAAATCATTCACTGTGGCCAGCAACCAAATTTTTTTAACTCGTCTTGAAATATTTCTTGTTTACTAATTTGTTCCCAAAAGAAAACCTATTCTCTATATTCAGTGACCTTTTTCAATGGTAAGCCGCACTTGATAAAAATGTATCTTAAAATTTCCATCGATACTATCTAGGAAATGACAAATATGAGGTCTGTTGTGAGGAATGTGTATGTATGTTAACGCTCTGGCCGCCACAATTTTTGTTTGATTCTTACCAAAATACGAATTTCAAGCACTTAAGATTAAGTTAGTTAATGGCTAAAATCTGACCATGAGGATGGGGGGGAGGGGCTAAAGGAGGTTATAAACAAAAATTTGAAATACCTCTGCTATTGAGTCAAGACATAAAACTAATCTTTTTGGAAATTTAATTTTCTGCTATTTTTCTATACATTTTTTTCTCCCACTTGCTTTCAGTAAACCACTTCTGCTTAGCTCACAATCACAAAACGCCTTATTTCAAATTTAAATATGATGTAATGCTTTGATCAAATATTTACTATATGTGATGCAAGGATAAATTCACGATGTGATTTTATCATCTAGGGGTCTTTATATTTATTTGTTCGATGCTGCATTCAATATTTAACTGTTCCATGGAAAACTAAAGATTATATCCTTAATAGGAGAATTCGAACCAGGAGGACTAGGAGCTTAGAGAGGAAGTAAAATCAAAACTTCCAGTATTTCCGTTATATGTCTCAACAAAAAATGTTATGTAGCCAATCTTGTTGAAAATGTAATATTCCACAATTGTTGTTGTAAACATTTTTTTCTCTTAACTCGAATATTAATTGAGATATATGTTGTAATTTCTTTTATTTTCAACCTTCAGTTAACATCTATTCACCTGAGATGTTGTATTACTAAATACCTTAAATCTATCATAAATTTCTAATCCTGCTTACAAATGCTTCATATTGTGATAGAAATAAATAATGGAAAGTGTGATAATATGATTACCATGTCATTTTAGCCTGGGGAAAGTTTATAAAGCATCTGTCACATGCCTGTTGGTTTTTGTAGTTGGTCATATATGAAAGTTGAAGAAAGAAGTAGGAGGGAGATCTCAATTTTCTATTAAGATAGCCCTTATTTATTATTGAGCTAGGAGTGTACTAAAATTAAAATTCTTGGATAATTTAGATTATATTTGTGTTTTGGTAATATTTCCAATAACACCATCATAGAATAGCAGTGTCCTTAAAATCTAGATTTAACTATTAACCAAAAAGTGTGAGAAAATGTATGGATATAATGTCTAGGTTGATAGGTTTAAGACTCGTTTACTTCCAACTTTCCCTAATTTCATGTGTAACGGAAATTTTCTTTACTTCTTGTTACAGTTTATATTGCTTTTGGCAGGATTGAGAACCATTTACTATACAAAGAATACAATTCAATTATGGTTGTCATAATTTTTTTCTTTAGTCTTAACTAAAGAAAGGTTTGGGTAAAACTCAAAGCTTAGTCTAATAGTTACAGTCACGTTTACATTTTGGCTTCTTCTGCTTTGTTGTTTTCTTGAGAGTTGTACTCTTGTTAAAGAAAAATAGGAGTTTTCATTTCAATGATCATATCATCGAAATAAAGAGAATTTAATCTTAGTTTGTGCCCTACCTGTTCTAGAAGAGGTTGCTTCTCACAAAGATCTTTTCTGTGTCTTAGAGCCTTCCCTTAAGTATTCTTGCCATCTATGAGCCAGAATATATTATTTTCTCAATCCTCAGATACTATAATATTTTCTAGGAAATTCTAATTGGGTATAAATATAAGCAAGTGAAATAAAGGGCCAATTTGGTTGAAACATAATCACTAAATAAAGAGAAGTTTAATATCAGTACGGAATTCATGAAAGTACTCCTGTTGTATATTTTGTGTGGTGATTAGTGTTTTGTTTTGTTTTTAGCCAGGCTTATGAATTATAGGTGTAGTTTTTTTGTTAGTTTTTTTCGTAAGAATTTGATTAGCTGAAGATGAAATAAAATTAATTTGTCTCAATATTTCAAGATATATCATTTTCATTTTTATATTATACAAACATGGCTGTATAGAGTGCACTACATACCTAGTATAACATTCAGAAGAAATGCTTAATGTTATTGTTAAGAATTTTTTATTTATGCAAACTGTGACATTTGAGTATGTCACTATATCATCACACTAATTCTATGTATATAATGTACTCTTTAAAACCATGTCAATACTATTTTTGCTTTAATTAATTCACTTTGGGTTTAATAGTGTAACAACAAGGGGGCTCAGGTTGGTCATGTGTGTTCAGGCATTGATCTTAATACACTTGGTAAACATAGTGTTCTGTGGGTTCAATTTCTATATGAATGAACTCTAGAAAAGAGTGGTAACCTAGAGATAACCCATCTTGATTAGCCATAGTAGCATAAAGTGGAAATTAATAAATTATGATTTAAGTTACAAAAGAAATGTGTCTTAGCTATAACTGTATTTTTGGCAGACCTGAAAAGAGGATTATATCTTGAAATATTGGCGTGAATAGAATTTAATTTCACCTTCAGCTGATCAAATTTATTTATTTTCTTTTTAAACTACTGCTACATATATACTTTTATATTTTGTTTATACACCTTACAAGAATATAATTTTTAAAATTTATTCTCCAATTTTCTTTTTTAGGTGGCAACAAACAGAGCAAGGATGAGGGAGAATCTTCATTTGGAAGCAAATTCCAAGTTAATTCATTAATACTAAAAACGTCCAAGTCTCCCTCGAATTATTATTTGTACAGGAATATTTAGTCATACTATTTTCATTTTATTTTTATGAAAAGTTTGGCAGCAGAAGTATGATTAATCTTTGCTGTGATTTGTAATTTAATTTATGATTTTTGTTGTGTATTTTTCTCTGTAAATTTATTTTATATATTATTTTTGTTAGTATTAGGCTCAGGTACAATTTATTCCCTTCCCACGTTTATCAAATGTCCTTTTCTCTTTACAAAAATGAATTTAGAACATCAGGCACTTTATTGTATCAATTTATCCTAGAATATGCCTGATTCCTAGCACATGTGTATATTAGATGACTAATTTTTCTTTATTAATTGACACAATTTTTGAATGTATATTCATATTTACATTTAAAAGATAATTGTAATTATTTGTGATTTAGAATGAAATTTCTGTTAGCATTCACTAATTCACCGTGGGTGAACTCACGTTTGTTAATATACTTTTATATGTATAAATGTGTTAAAATATTTTAGAGAAAATAACGAGTGTATTTATTTATAAGAATTTAATGAAGGTATTTATATAGAGTTCAAGAGTTGCTCTTAAAATTTTTGTTTCCTTTTCCCTGTTTTTGAATCAGACTAATATTAAGTTGATAATATTTATAAATACGTAAATATAAACTTATTTTCTTGAAAGCGTATTTAATACTAATTTAAGAAATTTATATGTTCTAACAGTAAAGTTTTATTTACTGTGAACTACCTGTAATTGCAAGTGCAATTCTTATCATTTTTCCATCCTGTTCCTTCTCTTCTCAAGGCTTATAATTATTTTTGTATTTTAAGCCGGCAATAGGTACTAGTAACTTTAATAATTGGAGCTTTTAGAATTCAGGGTCTAAGTAAGATATTTAATAAATGGTGTCGTTGTTATAGCTTCTGTAAGATTATAAAGTTTAAATAAGTAACTTATAAGTCTTTATTATGCCAATGATCTCTAAATAAAAGAAAGTTTTCCTTATTTTACATAATTTAGCAAATATTTCCGATAAAACTTATGAATATTTACTATTAACATATACTTTTAATTAGAAAAAATTGACTAATAATATAAGCTCCTCTTACACTGTATTCAATAAAGTAATAGAATTAAAAAAAAAAAAAAATGTTTTATTTTTTCCCATATTTTTCTGTTATTGACAAGTGTTTCAGTGATGTAGTATATGGTTATTTGGTGATATAGTAACTTGTTCCAAATACATACCAAATTTAGTGTATTCCTATCAAGTTCTTAAAGATTATTATAAGGGTTGTGAAAGACCCAATGATAAAACTATTAAGGGTCCTTACAGACTACAGATTCTATTAAAAGAAGAATTGACTGCTTAAGAAATGAGGCTTACACTTTGGACTGACAGTAGTCTGTATTTTGGCGGTGGTCCTTGCTTCAGGACATGCTACCTACTACTATCTACTGTATTGGTACATGTTCTCAGTTCATGCATTAGCGACTGCATCACGTCTTAAATGTTTATCAGCAATGAGTGCCACTGATTATGAATTGATATGATTGTCCAGAAATTGTTCTTTTGAAAATGATAACTTTAATCATCTCCTTTGAAAAGCTGCTGAGAGGAAATTGGTTTAAATTGTATTTTGTGAGATTTGGTCATAATCTTTGAAATGTGTCCACTTGATCATTTAAAACGCAAGCTCTAATTACTTATTCTTTAAAGTTAAAGGAATTGCATTCACTTTTGGTATAAAATATTACACTTTTATTTTAGACTGAATTTTGTTTATAAATGTATATTATTTTATTTAACATATTTTAAAATTAAAACAGATTAGTTCAAAGTTTATATCAAGGTAATTGTGATTTCCTGGGTAAACGTTCTAAAACCCTAGGAGAAAAGTTACTTTCTGAGTCAGGTTTTGATTAAGTATCCAGTAACTCTGCCAAAGTTTATCAACCACCTGATCTTGCCTTTTATGTCTCGCTTTTCTAAGCATGTGATTAATCAGCAAGAGTATCTTGATTTTGGACTTCAAGCTGGTTGTTTTTTCAAACCTATGGTTTCCATATTTTCAAGCTGACCACAAACTCCAAGGATAACCATTACTGTCCAGAAATGAAGTTACATTGTAAAATTTGCCTCACTTGTTTAATGATCCCTTTTCCTAAGTATTGCAATTTCTTCACTAAAATCTTTTTTTGTTTATTATTATTTACGTCCACTTTATGCAACTAGGCTAATCGGGACGAGTTATCTACAGGTTACCACCATTTTCTAGCCAGGGTGGGCTCAAGGAGTTCATTTAGTGAGCCCGTTACTAAATAAATTTCCACTGCCCAGGGCGGGAATCAAACCCGCCACTTTAGGTCTACCATGCGAGATTAGGACCTACGGCCAATCTGAGCACCCTTCACTAAAATCTGTTTATTGGATTTCCTTTTACCTTCATGAATTTCCCAAGATACTACGATCAGTAACTTTTGTTCCTTTCATTTCATTGATTTGTTTTTCCCAGGCAGTTGTCATCTGTTTAAGGCTGGTAGTCAACTTGGTGGACTTGAGAAGTAGTAGACGATATTATTCTTTTCAGTGGTGAGTAGCACTGAAATTATTTCTTCTTCTGACTTCACACTATCTATGAAATAAAGTACTCTTGGCCTGTTGTTACCCTCACTGAATTTAAGAAAATGAGGACACAGTACCATTACACCCCTTTCTTTGTGCCATAATCAGCCACATTCTCACAACCGAGCGTCCATCCCAATCCCAGGGTGAAATGAAATGTATTTATATATACTAAATGGTACCATAACTTAGTAAAATATATCAAATATTCTGGTTTTCTAAAAAAAAAATGTACTAATAATTTGTCAATTATTTCTTTACAAATTATTAAATAGTATTTATACTCTTACAAAACATTCGTTATAAAATTAGCTCAAATTCCATATATAAATTTTATAAAACCTATGAATTTAATAATTATATATAATAAATTATTTTCATCAATTATCTTAGAATTACACATGGGTGTGATTCTATTAGAATGGTTGGTTAACAGATATGCACAAACCACAGAATGTTAGAATGAATTAATATTTTTAACAAGCACCGGTTTACCTATCATTTTAGGATTACTCTATAAAAAAAATTGATGTGAGCAACACATGGCTTTTTTGTACTCCCACTAAATAGACTAAAAAAATATTTGGTTTATTTTCATTTCAAATTATTTCACTTGTCAGTGAAATAAGATGTCTGCTCCAATGCACTGAATTGAAAAATGCCATCAAATATAACTTATAGATATTTTCATGATAAACAAAAAAGGTCCTATAGTAATTTGTTGTATCAAATGCATGCAGAGGAATTTGAAAGTTTCTATGTTCGCATCCCTCTCCCTTAGTCAATCAAAAGGGGAGATGAACTAAATTTAAAATATGAAATTTCAACATTGTGAGGCTAGCTGTTTTTAATTTGCTTCATTAAGATGGTATCCCACTAGTCAAAATGTGTTCAGTGAGGGCCGAAATGAAAAATACTGTTGAAATCTGAAAAACCGTAGTTTTTACAGTTACACTTCCTTTTATTTGTGCAAGGAAGTAATAATTCACATTCTTTTAAATATATAACATATTTTCCACTTAAGTATTCCACAAGCATCTTGTAGGATCTCTCAATTTTGGAGTCCTTATTCGGTAGAGCACTTCTGATGTTTTTGTCATGACTAGGGCTAGGATTTTCATGTAATTAAAAATGCCAAATATGTAAATATATATGTATTGATTTTGATACAATTATTAATACTTATGTAAAATTAGTGAATATGTAAACAGTGAATAAATCTTCTGAAACCCAGTTTGTACTCTCAATTTTTTTATTACAATACTAAAACGGTTTTAATTTTAACATAAAATATACAATAACAAAAACTTTTTAAATCACTGTAAGGAAAAACAGTTTGAGACTAAATGCATTTTCAAATTTTAAAACGTTAAAACTACGTCGATTTTGGGCCTAGTATCGACTTGAATCTGCGAATGAGGTTCGGGACGTCAACTGATGTATCGGAAGCGTTCGGAAGGCGGCTTTTACAGAAGGGTTCCATTCAACTGAAAGCTTTTGCTGTCACTCCTTTCCACTTATGATGTCTTGCAACAGAGATATCTTCAGCCAGGATTTTTTTTTAAGACATCTTGTAGTTTCGCGTGGATCCTATTTCTCCTGAGTACGTCTTCCATTTTGCAAATAGCTTCATGACAATTCTATATTTTTCAATAGAGGCACATTCTGGGATCAAGCTGCGTTTTAGTGGAAGGGATGTGAGAACAATTGCAGGGAAATATAATGCCAAATTATATTTTAAATTCGGGTTTTCCAACAACATTCTGGCTTGAGAAATGGCTGAGGCTGATTCGCCATACAATTTTGATACGACGTCCTTTATTTTTGTCGATATTGGTGCATAGTTAACTGAGCAGCTCTAGCAAAGTCCCTTTCTGGTAACTACAGGTCGCGGAGGTAAAGACAGCTCGGATTAGTTTCTTTGAAAATTTCAACTCGGCTTGGAGCCTTTTAAAAAATTCTTTTTTATTGTTGAGTTCAATGAGTCTACCTCAGGAAAAGCAGGACCGAAACTGTTTCGCTACACGATGAAATGCGTGAGAGAGGCATGTTGACATGAAGCATTTCGGTGAAAAATACTTTAAGATGCTTTTTCCTGCTTGACCGTTTACGGAGCTCCATCTGATAAAAACAAGAAGACTTTTTCGTTTTAGTACACCGTTTGGCCAAAGAAGACTCATAGAGGTCGGTGAAAACCGTGCGATTGTGCATGACTTGCATTTTTTCTAACTCTGGCAATTTAAAAGAAATGGTTTTGAAAAAGGGAATCTGGGCAGAGCTTCCAACAAAAACTATTTATTAAATTTAAATAACAAAAAATAAAAAAATAACAATATAAATAATTATCAATTATATTATTTAATATTAAAAAATATAAACCAACAATAACAATAATTTACCAAATTTAAATATTTTATAAATTAACTTTATATATTAAATCCAAAAAAATTTATTTTTTCAATAAATTTATACTAAATTTATTCACAAACTTTTGAATAATAACCAAAATAAATATACAATTAATCTTTTTAATTATTAAATATATATACTAATCTATTTCCACAATTATATTTACACAAATACAAATCTTAATCATTTATAATTTATACATAATATAATATTAAATAATATTTTATTATTTATATTTTATCAATAAAAATTTAAATTTCAATAACTATTTTACAATCCAAAATAATAAATAGAAAATTAATATTAAAGTATAAAATTTTTTATTTAATTTTAATATATCAAAAAATATTCCCAACAAAATTATAAAATATTTAAATATAAACAAAATTAATAATATTATCAAAAATTTTTAAATATTATAATAAAAATTTTAAACTATTATATAAAATCATTTATTCCAATATAAATTAAAAACAAATCAATTAATAATATATACAATATTAAAAATTACCAAAACACAAATTTTATTAAAATTTTTTTATAACAAAAATATATTCCAAATTATCCAACAAATTAATTACATATTTATATATAACAACACAAATAATTAAATATTTTATATTAATTACTAAAAAAATAAACAAATTCAATTTTAAATTACTTCAATTATAAAATTATCTTATAACTAAAATACAATATAAAAAAATAATTATTTTAAATTAAACAAAAATTATTTTAATATAAATCAAAATTTATATAATTATTAATTTTTTATAAAAATACACACAAATTTAAAATAATTTATAACCCAATATTATATTATAAACAAAAAATTTTATACAAATAACTATTACAAATATTTTAAATTTTAAAATTATAAATAACCAACAAAATTTATATTAATTATAAATATCTTATACTACAATAATATCAAACTATAAAACTATAAAATTTATTTATTTCTTATAATATACATATATAATTTTTATAATTAATATTCGCAATGTGTACCGGCCTTCAACATCGTTGTCTCGTAAACTGAGACCCACATTGGCCCCTCTTGATATTTTCCCGTATTTTGGCAAGAGTGGGGGGGGGGGATTCTTGATATAATTTCTTGTAGATAGTTTTTTTCTCAAGGTGGATTCATCAGGCATTTTTTTTTTCAATGTACTTTTCCAAAAAAAATTTAAGAGACGGATTATTAATTTTGCTTAAACGGAATGTCAGCATGCACAAACGCTCGACATAAATCTGTACAAAAGGTGGATTAATGTCTCCGCATGAGGTAGGATGGTGTGATGAAACTTTGTCTTCAGATTTGACTTTTGCTCTTTGTATTGATTTGTGGAGTTCCTGTGCCAATGTGCTGGGTTACTTGGAATGTTGCGTATTGGTATACAGCCTTGTCACAGCAAGAAACAATATAACATTTATCATCACCCTAATGTTTCGTTTTGAAACTCACCCGAAGATATTTTATAAATAGTTCTTTGTTTTTCATAGCGACTTTCCCCATTTCGACAAAATGAAAATTGAATTAATCACAAATATAATTTTCAATCGTGTTTGACAAGAGTGGCACGCACTTTACCACCCCACAAATAAACACTAATTATGAAAAGGTTTGGTTTAGTTTATTCAGAGCCAAAAACCAAGGGAGATGGAATCTCAGAATTGTTTTGTAGGGTTTGGTTCTAAGAAGCAATCAACAGTGGCAATAGAAGGGCACAATTTCTTGTGAAAAAATTTTACTTCATGCACTCGTTATTCTGTTTTGCTGTAAGAAATAGAAAATTTAAAATTTAACAAAATATGGAGTTAAATATTGTAAAAATTCCCAAAGTGGTGTAAGAAAATATGTATAAATTTAGGTCAAATATGTAATTAATATGTAAAATTAAATGGCTTAAATTTGATCCCAATTGCGTTAAAACATATACTTACTATGAGTTGATATAAGGTGATATCGAAGTCAGTAGCAAATATGTATTTACATAGGAATCCTAGCCCTAGTCATGACATTAGCTAGCATATCTTCATTCATAGTTACTGAATAGCTAGCCTTTCCTTCGTAACTTCTATGAAATGCTGAGTGTGACATCAGTGAATATAGGGTTCTTTACCTATTTTTGGCACCCTGATTACCCTTAGACAGGGAAATTGGTAGATTACTCTTAAAGCCACATTCTTCCAAAAACATTTAGAGATGAATCATTTCCTTTGAAGGTTCACTCAGTGTCATATACTCAGGTGAAGCTGAGTGCTGTTCAGTACTGGGCAGTGCTACTGTTCTCTAGATTCCCAACTAATTGGGTCCAAGTTACCTAGTAGGCACCTCCAATCAGCATCTAAGAATCCTTTCAGTAGATAATTTTTGAATTCTGGTATTGCAAACTGCAATCAATAGTCCCATTTTAGTGTCGAAGGATCTTCTTTGCTCAGTGTTTGTAGCCATTAAATTGGCTTAGTAACTAACTGAATATTAGGTTTCGTCATGTCGAGGTACAGGAGTGATCCCATCAAATAGCAATGCATTTCATATTATATTATCAAATGCATTTCATTTGTTTTGGTTTTTGGAAACTTTTATGGCTATCTTCAATGATTAGGAGCATAGAAGACATCTCGAAGCATCTTTAAGATATCTTCCTCAAACAACTATTCCTTCCCCTCATTTCTGCTATGGATAAACTTTATCCAAGACAATGATGAAGTCCCCCTGAGGCCTTTGCATTGGAATATGTTTTGCAACTTCTTCTTAAACTTTTCAACCAGAAACAATTTCTTAGAAAACAAAAGAGCATCATTGAGATGAATGAGTAAAACAAAGTTATCTCATTGTTTTTCCTGTATATGCATGGTTCTGAATTCAAGAATTTCAATCCTTCACTTTGCAGCCATTTATCTAAATTTTTTTATTCCGTTGTCTACTGCTCTGCTTGAGACAACACAATGATTTTTTAAGCAAACAAAAAAAACCTTTCTTTAATTCATTTAACACCGCTTTTGCTCAAAAAAAAAAATCTTTTTCATTTTAGATATTAACCTTCAAAAATTCTGTCGACATTTCAGGAATTTTCATAAAGATATCTTTCTCTCATTTCTGCTTTACTCACTAAACAGGAAAGCAGTATCAGTATAACATCCAATTGATGTGTATGTTGCTTTGAAGAGCCAAGGCAATTAGCAAGTAAACAGAACTTAAACGAGCAGCTGGTTCAAAAATCTTCTGTGGCTTTGTTTCTGAGAATAAATTTATAGCCTACCACTTTCCTGTCAATTGGTTCATCCACAATCAAAAAGATTTTCTTATATTAAGTAATGACATTAATAACCCTCTTGCTGACTCTTTGCAGCTGAAACATCCTAATCACCTGTAAAACCCGTGAGAAGCACAATTCGGGATATAGGTGCTCAATAGCAATAATGAAACAGAGGTATATTTTGTAGTACTCTTTCAAATGTTTATAAATTCAATTTTTTGTAAACCTTTACTAATTTTAATTAAATTTTACATTGTTAAAAAATAGATAGAGGATATAGGATACATACCTTTTCTTACTAACATTTTAGTCATTGAATAAAAAAAACTGTTTATTTCACAATGAATAACTTTTACAAATATATTTTAATATATAAAGTTTCTTTTTAAAAGGCTTATTAATGTAGTTACCTTTTCACTCTATTCTCTTTCTTTATCAGCAGATTTTCCTTAATGGAAATCAGCTATTGAGGTTGTACTCATGATGCGATTTTCAAAAAATTTCTTCTTGCTCGTTGCCATACAGTGGAAGTCCAGAGAAGAGAGATTAACGAGGACAACCATTTTATGGCATTCAGGTTGTTTTACCGTGGGTTTTATACATTTCTATATTGCATGATTATAGGAGTCTGATGAGCATGAGGAGTGATTATCACTTATGTATTCTGCATGTTATTTAATCTAGTTATGTTTTTTATATTTTACGAGTTTATATTTTCTATCATATATTTAATATTTTCTGTAATAATTTCTGGGTAACCTCTAGAAGGTTGCATTTTTGTAACTTTGTTCATTTTGTTAATCTCCTACTATTGTAACGAGTTTTTGACTTACATCATCGCTCTAACAATAAGTATGATTTGGGTTAGTGAGAAGATAATGAATCTTTGCCCCCCCCCCCACCTTATTTCTTAAACTAAATTAAGACATGGTTATGTAACATTTTTTAGTTATTTATTTTCCCTAAATAAGTAAATTATTATAGATCTAAACAATGCTGAATTTTCACTACATGTGGGAGTGGAAATTGAGGAGATAGATTATAGCTATAGGCCAGCTCGGATTATATTTGCAAACTCAAGTCAGCTTTTGGTTGGAAAGGGGTAGATGAAGCATAGTACTGATGAATGCTACCGATAATCAAATCTCACAACATGCTCTGAACTTAAAAAAAAATACTTTATTCGTAATTACTAGTCTACATAGATGTTACGGGTATGGAGGTTGGGTAACAATTGCTTGGAAGGAGAAAAGGAGGGGGTTTATATAGTATGGTTCTTGGAAGATGCTGACTGTGCTGCTAGCCCTGAAGTCATAGGATCTAAGCCCTCCCTCCTGAAAATCCGAACTCCCTGAGGATGAAGAAGTCGGGTGAAGATGTGGTATGGATCCAAACTTAGCTGATCCTGAAGAAGATTCTGACAGCCGTTGAGTAACATATGCTTTAAATTTATTTAGCTATTAAGAATGGAATATATATTAAAGAATATTAGGTACACTCTAAACTAATGTAGATTACATAACCATTTGAATTTATGTGATTAAATGATATCTCTTGAGATTCTATTTCTGATAAATTCATTGATTCCAGATTTTGAAAGGTTATATTCAGATCTTTAATGGCTGTGGGTTCAAAAATTACAGTGAGATCATTTACATCTAGATATACAATGTTAGGAGGTAAACGTTCCTCAATTGACCCATTGAAATTTACATAAATTATAGAGCTCAGTGGTAAAAATGTAATTTTCTTGTTTAAGAAAATAAAGCTATAATTATAACTAAAACTATGTGAATGTATAGTGATAGTTGTACAATTATGTGTATTAACTAAAAATAAATTATATATACATATGTCTATTAGGTTGAATATTACTACAGTAAAAATTTGAATCGATATAATTACAAATTAAATTATTTATTAACATCCACTTTTTGCAAATAAAGCTAATTGGCACGGGTTATCTACAGGTTACCGCCCTTTTCTAGCCAGTGTGGCACTCAGGATTTTATTTAATGAATTCCGTCACTAAATAAATTCCTTTTTCCAGGTGAGAATCGAGCTCACCATTCTAGGTTATAATTAACGTGATAATAAATGTTAGTTACAGTTAATAGATAGATAGATGCTTTTATTGTCATAGGACCGATGGTCCTCTCTTACAGACAATAGTCATGTATGTTTACTATAAACTGGTTACTACTACTATAAATCAAACTAAACTACTTATAAATTAAATTAAAACATCCAAAAAACATAAAGATTCTATATATATATATATATATATATATACAAAACTAATGTACAAAAATAAAACTAATATACAAACAGGAAACTAAAAATATAAATAAAACTAATATACAAATGTCATTGTGATGAACTATGGTACATGTCATATCCCCATCTCGGTCGTTAGAAAATGATTAATGCAGGCCTTTCAGAATGATGATGATGCTTTTATTTCTTCCGGTAAAGCATTCAGCCCTCTTGCCGCAACAGCAGAGAAAGATTGGCGGAATATGTTGGTTCTGCAGGCTGTCAGTTTGAAATTATTTACCAATCTCTCACTATTCATGGGAATAAAACCCTCATAAAGATTTTTGGGCACTCCAAAATCCAGAATTTTCTTTGAAAGACATAGTATATTTAAGCGCCGATACACCTTAGACGTGAGCCATCCCAGAGCTTTCATGTATGATGTTATGTGCTCATCTCTCTTAACTTTGAATATATATCTGATAGCTGAATTAAATGCTCTCTGAGTTTTTATGTCTTCTGTAGATGTAATATCTATAATAACGGAGTCACAGTACCACATTAATGGCAAAATTAGGCTGGATACAAGTTTTATCTTAATTTCTAATGGGAAAAAGTTTTTATATTTTATTAAAGGATGTAAAGATTTTCTTATTTTGTTAGCTGCTTGATCCTGCCATGAGAGATTGCTGTTAAATATTACGCCAAGTATACTCATTATTTCACTCTTTTCAATAACCTGCTCATTTATTGTTATTGAAAGTCTAGGCTGTTTAATTTTTTTTAATATTTTTGGGGTACCAAGCAGTAGCCACTTGGTTTTTTTTGTGTTTATAGTTAACGAATTTTTTGAGCACCAATCAGTAATCCTCTTTAAGTCCTCATTTATTCTTATTAAAAGTTCTTCTGCGTTTTTCGGAGCACCCGAAAGCCATATGCTAACGTCATCTGCGTACAAATGAATGTTGCTGTTTAGAACACAGGATGTTAAGTCATTTATATATATTGAGAACAGAAGTGGCCACAATACCGAACCTTGTGGTACTCCTGATTTATTTACGGCCCAGTTAGAAGAAATGTTTTTTATTCTGAGTTGGTATTCTGGCAGGTGGAAGTGACTTCTAATGTAGGTAGGATGAAAAAATGTAGGCTACGCTTCTGCTATAATAATTTAATAACACGGCAAAGCGCTTTCGATGCTGTGCATCATCGTCAGTGCCCGAAGGTTTTCGATGTTGACCTGTTGGCTCTTGGAGCTAGACTGGTCCAAAATTAAATGTTTTTTAATTTAACTTTTTGCCTCCGATTTCCTAAAAAGGATTTTATCCAACTGAGTAATTGCTCGCCCATGCCCATAGCACCAATCTTCATGAGGAGCAACTGGTGATTTACTGTTTCAAAGCCCTGTTAATACAGGGTGGAAGCACAGGAAACACCTGTTTTTTGAACCGCTAATACGTAGCAATGAGGGGGGTTATTGACCTTGAATGAATGTTGGAAGACTGCATATACAATGCAGTTTCAGTCGCTATATGAGCGTTAGAGCTTAGAGCATCTTGTTCTTAGTTGATCGTTGTCGAGCAGTACTTTACAAAAAATGATTCTGTAGTCACAGTGCAATGTCTCTCCGTGACTAGACGTCCAACTTCTTTTTGAGGGATATTTAAAATCAAAAGTCTACATGAACAAGCCTCGCAATATTGATGGCCTGAAGAAGTCCATTCGTCAGGAAATTGAGGCCATGCCAAATGAAATGTCGGAGACAGCCATGCTCCCTTTTGGGAGAGGATCCAAATTTGTATCCAGCAAGAAGGACATCATCTCCAAAACATTATTTTTTTTTTTCGAACCAAGTTAAAGTATGTATATTTCAAAACTGCATTAAAAAATCTACCACTTAATGTTTGTTTTTATTATTTTTATCAAACCATGTCCCAGATATTTAATAGTAAAAAACATGCATTTCCTCTGCTCCACCCGTATATGAGAGTGTGGTGCAAGTGCTGTTATAAGTCTGGTATGCTGTACTGGTAACAAATAATATAAGGTAGGTAAGGAGTATAATAATATAAGGGCATAATAATCCACTGGGTTTGAATATAACAGGACCTGAAGAAATACATGAAATAATTCATCATAGAGAGCACAATGAGCATGGGAGGATATCAGATATGGAAGAGATAAGTCCTGCAATTGGTTTGTGGAAAGAGTGAGTAGTGTAATTTACTGTTTTTACACTCCTCTACACTTATTATTAGATTTGTTATTTTGGTCTAGAGATAAAAAGAGTGTCATATAATTCTAGTAAGTATAATTGTAGTCCGGAAGTACAGCATAGCTTTTATTTTGTTAATGTTATTATTAAATATGGTAATACCTTTTTGAAAAATTTTGATCATATCTTTATTATTCTATAAGATATATTCTGATCATATCTTTATTATAATTATTTTGGGCTAATTGTTGTATGATTTGGTGGTTGTGGTATGCCTTCACATTGTCCATTCAAATTATTTTGAGCCTTGGGTAATGTTCCAAATGCTCTTCCAGTGTATGTAGTATATTTATAGCGTTACATTGTTTTACTAGTCTGGCAAACAGTCGTTTAGAAAATGTGTTGTGTATTGTTATGATATACGAGTATATGAATTGGTAATATAATATGTCCATCATTAATTCGTCAAAAGGCCTGTCTGGAGTATATATATATAGTTACGATATAATTACTGGCTTCCTGTCATATTTTGTTTTCCTGCAGGTGGAAAATTTGTTTACGTAGTCCATTATTTTGTCTTTCATACATGAGAAATAGTGATTTCTTTTCAATTTATTATAAATTTCTAATCCGGTGCAAGATTTGCCTATGTGGTAATCTAAAATTAATTGTGTCTGTTCTGCGTCTCTTAAGCACGTTTATACATTTTTTCTTGTACTTTTTATTTTAAAGGATGTCTATTAGTCCTGAACTATATCCGCGATTTTTTTAAGTGTGCTTTCAAATTCGGAGCATACCGTGTCAACAGAAGGTTCACAATACAGACTGTAAGCAGTGTTCGGTTTGAAAATTTCTTATAGTATGTCCTCTAAATTTGATCGAAAAGGGTAGACAGCCTCAATAGAGTATCTAATTTGTTAGAATGGTATTGCATATCTGGCTGTCATGTTGGCTAATCGAGAATGGCACACACATGGATGATTGGTACATACATATAGGCTAACTGCTCTAATAACCTAAATCTACGTTTACAGATACTACCACATACAAGATATACTACTACTACTACATACAGCATATATTAAGCCTTACACTAATTAGAACACAGGGCACATACTGCTAGGGGCCAAGGCAAGCAGACAGAACTGTAGCACTAGGATAGCTCAAAACTGTTCACTGTTTGAAAGCTAGCAATGCAATTCAATCCCATTTTCAGTAGCGCATTGTCAGCAGTCTGCCTGTCTGCCCCCACTGGCTCGCTCTCTTTAAAACACTGTTCTATATTACAAAAATCACTTCACATATCAACCACTACACCACACTATTCCCCCATAAACAAAAGTTGCCCCTACAACTTTTAAACCGCTTCATCCTGCCTTGGCCAGTGAATATGTCTGACTGCTGGATCTGGAGATGCCCTGTCCTTGGAGTCTGATGGTGTGGGAAGACCTCTGCCGGGCATGCCTCGCCAGAACCAACAGTACAACATCACTATGGCAGTTAGTACCAAGGCAACACCGCTGCCTGTAGCCATAGTAATACAGGTCGTTTTTCTCAACTGTGCCCACAGTGTGCGTAATAAATGAAGCAGTTCTACTTCTTCAGCTCCTAATGATGGGGACCATGTGCACCACAGGTCGTCTAGCTCCACATTGTGAGGGCTCATAGGTCATAACCAGTCAGGTGGATGTTGCTCACGTTGGCCAGTAGGATGTCTCATAGCAGTGACACAGGTGATAGTGTGATCCTGGTCATATTGATCTGAGTCTGATGAGTGCTGCGAGACAATAAGAGAGTGCCAGTGGAACTTATTTCACAGTTATTAGATGATGGCAGTGTTCCCGCTCCTGTAAATGAGAACACCTCTGAAACACGGTGAGACCCTTTGAAGCAGTGGCTTACTACCTGTACAGGTTCTGGTAAGTTAAAATGCCACACCTGTTCATCGAACAAAGGGGTTTATGTGGACCCCATATCAGGCTTCGGGTGCACCAATGCAGCTGTCCCTGACGTCTGGGACATGACATAGTAGGTTTCACGTGTCGGATTCTGCGGAGAGTAGAGAGGGCTATTCACGGAACATACCTAGAGTAGTTCCTTGTCTACGCTCCTCCAGCTGAGATTTCTTCATATAGGCGAAGAACTGGAGATCTTCCCTCACCAAAAATGTCTCTGTCGACGTTTCTAGGTAGGCTGGCCTGTTGACATCAGGATGGTAAGCCGGTCAAGAATGTATGGAGAAGGCCCTGAAAGTCTGGCGGTGCTCTCGAAGGGGACCGTCAAGTAACAATAATATAATGGAAGTTGACGTAGCTGGAGCCTAGGCCCGAATAATGGAATAGTGTTCATATATACTTTCCATGCCCACTCCAGCAACCACTGACAGCCCAGGTGGTAGCTGTGGCCTAACTTGGCGAAGCAACTCACACAAGAGAGCTGTAGGCATGAGTCCACTACTAACCCTGTCAATGGCGACCATATCCATGGCCTCCTCCAGTTTTGCCAGGAAGGTTTGGGCTTCTAACGCGTCGAACAATATAGTCCTTATCGCTACGTTTATCTTATCTATATTTACATCATGTACATGATTTAGCTGAGTTTCATGGCCCAGCCGTGTTATGTCCCCTTCCAAGTCCCTAGCAATGAAGAGCGCCGAGCATGTAACGTTTTTTATCCGCATGATTAGGGCCTGTGTCCCTCGATCTAGAGACCGGGTCACTGACAAGTGCTTTTCCACTATGAGGAGTAAGTCTCCTTGCTACTGGCTTAGGTTCGCTAAGGTGGGGCATATGGCTTGGAGTTTGGAGTCTCCCAGCCTGGATCTGGTGGTAGCCGCTGGCAAGATCCAGGGTAGTGAAATACTGAGAACCCCCTTGCCCCTCAAGCATCTCTTGTATCAGGGGTAATGGGTAAGCATCGTGTCGGGTCACCACATTAAGTTCTCGGAAGTCTGTACAAAATCTGAACTTCAAGTCACTGTTAGCCGACTTCTTCCGTACGAGTATTACTGGGGCCGACCAGGGTGAGTTCGACGGCACAATGACTCTTTTTTAGAGGAGGTCATCTATTTGCTGTTCCGTTTCCTTTCTGAGATGTACTGGCACCCGATATGGTCTCCTTGCTTTAAGACGCACATCGCCCGTATCAATATTATGCTCCACTGATCCCATACACCCTCTACTTCCTTGCCCTAGGGGAGCGAACAATGATTCAAACTTAAAGAGCACCGCCATTAGTATATCCCGATCCGCGTTATCTAAATGCTTAAACTTACCTAAAGCTCAATTATACGTGCCTCTTCTAGAGATTCAAGATACAATTTCGAGTGAAATTCCCGCGCTTGTATCCACCAAACGATCACTGCTCCGTGTTCTGAGCTGAGCCCTCACAACTACGCTTGCACCTTGATTTGAGCTAACGTTGGTGATCATATGAGAAGCCCCTAGATCCCTTGACGGACCCAACCCCAGGGCTGTGGTCAGGGTGCTGTGGTTTGAGGACCCCGAGCTTTCTATTAGAAAATTGTCCCTTCTCCCTTGCTTTTAAAGCGCAATCCACAGCCCTGTGACCAAGTTGTCCGCAGATGAAACAACCTATCTTTAGGGTGCCTCTTTGACCTTACCTGGTCGGGAGAAACCCTTTCTTCGTTGGTCTGGCACATTCACTCCTGCCATCGTCTTTTGGAGTCGAACAATAACTTATGAAATAGACCCCCCCCCCCCCCGTTTGTCACGGCTACTTGTTTGGGCTACTCCAAGGACCTCAGATCGTGGTTGCATCTTGTAAATGTTCCATGAGAGTGGCTCGTCCTATTGCCTCGCTTAGCGTCCGAGGTGGTGAGAACTTAAGTTGCTTACCACTCTCGCCCCTAAGCCTGTTTATGTAAGATATTTGACCACCTGTTCTATTTGAGCATCGGTCCAAGTAATTCACAGACTACTATGAGATTATCATACTATTCCTTGAGTCTAGTCACTTCTGTGTTTATGTGGTTCACTTGGATTGAGCGAACCGCCCTTAGACACTGTATTACTACTGTCCAGTTTTTAAACTGGGGGTTTATTAAAAAAATCACGTTGCTTTTCAGGGTCTCATTGTTGATTATAAATCAACATAATAATTATAAATCTTGAAATTTGTCCACGGTCTGTGGGGTTGTCTTTACTGTTGGTCTGCATGTTAGGGGGTTTATATTGTTGATAGTATTGGTGGTTTGAAATTCTGGTGGTCATGTTTATGAGCTTTTTGTGTATGAGCGTAGTGGCTTAGATGGAGTCTATGCTCAAATTTAAAAGTTGAAACATGATTTAGTTTCTTATGTGGTGTCCAGCCCCGACTGTTGTTATATGCATTATATGTAAGCTCTACTATGTAGACTGCATTGTTTTGCAGTGCTTTCCTGACCTGCTCTAATGTTTCAAGTCACTTAAATCAAATAAAGTCCACTAGGTCTGAATGAAGGTGCTTGTTCATATAAGAAATAATGTTTCTACAAACTTCAACCATTAATTGATCACACATCCGAGAATTTTTATACTGGTTTTCTAAGTGTGATAGGATTTGTTTGACTGTTTGATGTGTATGTCCTAAGAAGTAACGTTTGGCTAATCCTTTTATTCTGTACTGGACAATGGAGAATATTCTGCCATGGCTGGAATTGTTATGGGGGTTTTCTTCTTTGCATGATCTAGAAATCAAGTATCTGACAACTTGGCAGAAATAGATTAATTCTTCAGGGTTCCCATCATATTTGGAAATAATTTTTAAATCGAAATCAGAAATTATATATGCCATTATATCATTTGGTTGTTCGGTTAAATTTATGTTTAATAGTTGTGAAGCTAGTTCCCCTATGTCAGTGTCGCTGTCAATCACAGACCTGTCACTTAAATTACTCATAAAAAATAAAATATACTAATAAAAATTAGATAATATAAAAATATATATATTCCATTAACAACCTACAAAATTTTTTGTAAAGCAACTATATCTTTGACGTGATTTTGAAGTACCTTTTCAAGTTCTTGGAGCGAAGTGAAGATTCGATGTATTTGTTGGTTGTGGATGATGATTTGAGTATTGAAACAGTTCTGGCTTCTAGCTGGGTCTTGAAGATACATATGACTTCCTGTGTCCTTTGTGGAGGCTTTGAAGAACTTAAATCGCAATACCAGTCCCTCAGCTTCGAGCGCCTATCAGATCTCACAAAATGCTTTGAACTTAAAAAAAATTCTTTATTCGTAATTAAAAGTCTACGTAGATGTTACGGAGATTGAATAACAATTGCTTGGGAGAAGGAAAAGATGGGTTTTATATAGGATGGTTCTTGGAAGATGCCAACTGTGCTGCTAGCCCTGAAGTCCTAGGGCTTAAGTGACCATGACTAGCAGAGTAAAATGACACCACTCCCATCTTTCTACCTCAATTAGAACAGCTTCTAGAGTGATTAAAGAACAAAATCCACCAAGCAATTTTTTGAAAACTTTAGGAAATTCTAAAATTATCAGGTAAAGTTTTAATTCAAAGTACGTTGAGCTGACATGAAATGACCCCCCCCCCCCCAGAAAAGAATAAGAGTTACCAGAAAGCTTTGGATGCAACACACTAGACACAGATGAGATTTAGAGTAGTTTTTCTAATATACATTCACTCGGTTAATCAATTGGAGGCTGAATGATAATGCTAGTATTTTTGGCAAGACTTTAATATATATATATATATATATATATATATATATATATTTATATATATATATATATATTTATATATATATATATATATATATATAAAAGCATACACAGTGTGCATTTTCATTTATTTCTATTTAAAAGGTATATTGAACGGTTAAACAAAAAAAGGGTTTATGTACAGAAGTGGAGATCTGATGCTTTGGAGGGTTTTTTTTTTTCATCTGAAAGTGAGTCTGCTATTAATTTAAAATTACTGCAAAATAATAGGGAAGACAGGGAGTATTGTTAAAATTATATATCTTATTTTGGAAACAAACAATGAATGAAAATGATTTATTGCAATGAATGTCTTAAAAATAATATATTAATATAATAACCAGTGAAACAATATTATATATATGGATACAAACAAATATTCCATATAAATATAATTAACTTAGAAATCCATGTATTTCTCTAGTTTTCATGTTGTTCTCATTTCTTAATGCAGCTTGTAATTCAGTATGAATTATTTTACCAATATTGCTGGCCTCTGAAATCAGTTTTCTAAAAGTGGAAGGCTGGACACTACCTGGTCCCATTTTAAAAGTTGACTTGATTTTTCCAGTCTCTGTAACAGCTAAAACACAAGTAAAAGAGCAGCACTGCTCTTCATTACTTGTGGCATCTACTAAAACACTATCCCCAACCTTAGACAATGTGACCAGACAAGGAATATTAGAGACATCTGGTGTCCATGTGTCAAAAGGATCATCAGTAATCTGCAATTCCCTTTCACCTTCATCTTCCTCAGCTGCTACCATATTAGGAATAGCTGATGTTGCCAAAGCAGCTTTAACAGCAAAGGAAATAGCATCATATATGTTACCATTACACGATAAAACAGATACGTCTACATCAACTAACCAGCTCTTGACATGAGGTGCTATGCAAAAAGACTCTAATCGAACACTCTCATACGCTTTATTAATAACTGTGCTGATTTCTTCTGATGTCTGCTCCCCTCGTCGCCCTTCAAACTTAGGAGATGCTGTAGCAGATAAATCCACGTGTATTTGTAGTTTTCCTTCATTCGGTTTGTCCCAAGATGGTACAAATGTATTTGCTTTAACACATGCTATCACATCTGTATTGCCAAGAACAACTCTTGCAGACCCCATTGCACTTGGAATAACACCAGTTTCAACTTCGATGGGACGGTACTGCATTTGCTGCCTTCCATCATCTCTAATATTATCTTCAACACCATGAATAATGAATGTTTCCTCTTCTCGGCTAAGACGAACCATGTTTTCTGCCTGAAATAGTAAAAAATGAGAAATACTAGTCCACTAAAAGAAATAATGGTGAGAGAAGAAATTAGTAAACTTCAATTTGGTGCTTTAAAAGCTGCTCTATATACAATAAAATAAATACATTCAACACTGTATTAGCTCTTAAAACCTCTTATGAATTTCTTGACATCCATTGAAGGGAGCAGTTTTATAGTTACATCAATGAACAGTACATTCTTAATTATAGTGACAGTAGTGATGGTTTCTTGTGAGAAGTAACTCACTATTAGTTGAATAACCAAATATCTCATCAGTGTTTCTTAAATCACAATATTTATCAGTAAACATTCCCAGGGATAGTACACACATATGTATTTGTCTGTTGACACTCTAGCTGTTTTAATTTCTGTTTGAGCATTACCAAACTCAATATTTTATTTAAAACTTGACTAAAGGTCAAATTTGATAATGGCTTATATCGGACCAGTGGAAAGGGGGTTAAAAAGAGGACATTTTTTGAAAATCTGAAAATTTCTGTTGTGTGGATGTCAGATCGAACTTGTATAGAACCAATCTTATTGCAAATTTAATTTCCAATAAATGTTGTTATATACATATTTTTTGCTATCTTTAGGATATTAACTGAGAGTTTTGTGAGTTTTAGTTTTCAGGCTTCAGGGTACCCCCACTTTTAGTCATCACATTTTAACATTAAGTGAATACATCAAGAAAAGTCTTATTCTAAGATTAAATGGAAAATATTGCTTTGAACTGGCCTTTACTACATGAGATACATTAAAATGCGATCTTGGGTGTCATCAATTAAGATTTTACATTATTGATTTGAAAATATTTAAAAGTTTCAGTCAACACTAAATAAATTCCTATTGCGCACATGGGAATAAACCCATAACTCTTGGTTTACCAAGTTTATTAAGACCATGCCTTAACTCACATGGCTAACCTGAGCCCCACAAAAATTTGTTTTATATTATTGTAATCTTATGTTTAATAAATAAGGATTAGATTATTATTATAGACCAATTATGAAAGAGATTAGACTGATAAGAAAGAGTGCTAATTTTTTTTTAGATATTCTGTTATATCTAAACCAAACAGTGAAAATACAGGGGAAAAAATCACACCTTCCACTTTTAAATAAGAGAGGAAACCTATTATCTGTTCTATTCTCATCATATCTTTCATTTAGAAGAGTAGTAAAACAATTCAAAGAAGTTTACAATGAGTGTCATATTTCAAAAAAATATCTTTAAATTCTAATAACATAAATTGTGGATATATTCCAATACAGAACCCAATAATTTGCACGTACCTTTATTTAAAAGAAATAAACTCTAGTTTCCTAATTATATCATTGGATACTTTAAATGACTGTATAACAAGTAATAATAAATGTTATGAGACTGAACAAGACACAATTCAAAATAAACAAAATGTCAAAGCGCTAAAGTGATCGATTTTTAAATTATAAATAGCTTGTGCTCATTGGCTAACTTCGACTTCCAGCGTTTTTAAATGCTTAGATACTGCATTTAAATTCACACAAAGGGTCTGAGTCTCTTTATAAAGCTATTTTCAGAGTTATTATTACACCACAATTTGTTTAAGATATATTACATGAAAGCAATATCGATTGATTGGCATTTTTGATCGATTTAGTCTCAGGAATGATAACAACTACTTTGAAACAGTCATGTTACCTTCTTCCAAATAACAATCACATGTTACTGTTTTCTTTACCCAACTACTGGTTGGCGGTCGGTTATATTTCGTGCCTACTGTCATTACAAATAATTTGTTATTTAGAGAAGGTAATTAATTTTCTTTTATTATTTATTTTTTTCTAGGCATTACACAATTTTGCTTATCTAGCTAAAATAGTGATTTTATTCTTTGAAATTAATGCTAAACTCCTTTTATTTAGTTTTTGAGGATTGATTTAATTTTGTTTGCTGAGATGTTTCAAACTTTGGTTTGAAATCCTTTGTGAGTAAAATAATGAATTTTAACCATATTTTTGTGACCATGGACGTTATAATTGTAATTATTGGGAATAAATATCATGCTGATAGCATCACTGACTACAGTAAATTGTGCTTTAACTAAGTGATTTCTATATTTCCTAAATGTATTTTTTTAATAGTTTTGTTTATCTTCATAGATGTGTGTATTTCTAATAAGTTCTGTTTTATTTTAAGCCATGTAGTTACTTGACAACCTCGTGTAGAATTTGAGATTAATGCAACTAATCCTCAATTTACCCTTGATCAGGGCTTATTGTTATTGTCACACGGGCATGTTAGTGTTTTGTATTTTTCTTGACTAATATGCACCCACCCTGCTGGTTTAAACAAAACGTCTTTCTTAGATTTCCCTTTCCCTATACCCTCAGGGTTGCTGGTTTAAACAAAATGTCTTTTCTTAGGTTTCTCTTTCTCTATACTCTCAGGGTTGCTGGTTTAAACAAAATCTCTTTCTTAGGTTTCCCTTTCCCTATACCCTCAGGGTTGCTGGTTTAAACAAAATGTCTTTCTTGGGTTTCCCTTTCCCTATACCCTCAGGGTTGCTGGTTTAAACAAAATCTCTTTCTTAGGTTTCACTTTCCCTATACTCTCAGGGGTGCTGGTTTAAACAAAATATCTTTCTTATGTTTCACTTTCCCTATACTCTCAGTGTTACTGGTTTAAACAAAATGTCTTTCTTAGGTTTCCCTTTCCCTATACTCTCAGGGTTGTTGGTATAAACAAAATAGCTATCAATAGTTTCCCCTCCTCCTGTTTCTAGATCTACCCAAATTGAAAATAGTGTTTCTCTCAAATACAGGATCACAGAAACACTCAGTAAAAAGTATTGAATTTCTGAATCCTCTGATGTTTTAGAACAGACTTAAACTCTCATTTACTTTAACAATTAAGCTTTTTAATGGGAGCAATCCAGAATGTCTTTCCTTCTTATTATGGTCATGATGTCACTCCAATCCTTTTAAAAAGTATATTTTAGGGTGGTCAGTTCAGGTAACCACTAAAACTTAGTGAACTCAGCTCATTCAAATCTACCTGAAGCATTAGTGGATACTATAAGTAATGGCCTTAAAGAAATTTCTATATCTCTTGGATAAAGCCCTTTGTTGTAGCATAAATATTTATATAATTAGTATGTTGTTCATTTAAAATACCTTTCAAAATGCCCGATCAATGCTACATCTTACTGTGCATTTCCCCTTCTGATTGAAATTAACTAAGGAAGAGGGTTTTGATTTTTAAAGATCAAAAATAAAAATTTGCAAATTTCTCTTTATTTATTTGAGGTACAGAAGATTTCTTTTGAGGTCTTTTGTTTACCAAAAAAGACCTTTAAACTATGTTCTGCATTGATTCTCCATTGATCCGATGCATAGGAATGGAGATATCGTAAATCGTTCTCAAATGAAATTAGCAAAATATTTTGTTCTTTCATTACCATAATCAACAATATGAATTAAGGATAAATATAAACTGAAATTTCTTAGATGTGTATGTTTAATTCACACTATTATAGTTATCTTTCTCTTGAAGGTACTTTTTATGAACTGTAAATGTTATTTTTTTACACTGACAAAGTCCAGGTAATAGGTCCACATGTCATATGTATCAATATTTGTATTGCTAGTATAATAAACTCAAACAAAAAGAAGAGGGTTTTGATTGAATAAAGACATTTGATTGCTTAATTTATTTGCATAGAATTTATAAGTACATTTTAAAGGAATGGCATACTTTTTCTTTATTAATTATAGCTTTTCCCCAAGGTGTTAGCTTCTTCCCTCCTTCATAGTAGAAGCATGGGCCAAAAGTCATTCTGCCTAATGTTTTATCAGTTTTGAACATCGACTGATTATCTCCACTTTTAAGAGTAACTACGATATAGCTATGCTTCTTTCCTGATGTATCCACTTTAAATGAAGCAGAATGGTCAAAAATAATTTCATTATCTCCATATTCGCTCCACACTAAATTAGATAGCCTCTCTTTGACCTTTTTTGATTGACTGTAATATGCTATTTTACTGTAAAGTTTGCATTTACCTAAAATAAGAATGTTTTTATCAATTTCATTAAATTTCCATGTATATTTTTCTATTTATGAAATAATGTGTGGTATCAATAAATGGAAATTGAGGTCTCTAAAGCATAGTGTTTATTGGTGACATCATGACATGAATTTATCCATGTATCTTGGACAGTAGAGGTCCGATGCCAACAATTTGTATCGTTCTGTGATGTATTGGGTTATTGTTAACCCACGGAATGTGTTGGATTGGGGTTTATCTTACAGCTGAAAACTAAAAAATATAATTAACATGAATAATATTTGAGTTAATGAAAATAATGTATATAACAACAATTGTAGACTATTACATTGCCAAAAAGATGGGTTCTGTTAGATTTTTTGATCCACCTCTCAATATTAGATATATATATTTTACCCATTTTCTAAACCTCCATTCTTTGATTGTTTTCAACCACTAACAAACTCAATCTTTAGTTTTACACGAAACACTGAAACATAAATTTTAAAATCTCAGTTTATTCATGAGGAAAATTTCTTAAAATGTGGTCCATTCATGTTTGTGTGCATCTGCACACACGCATGTGCTCGTGCACATGTACACTTGCTTTGGTTTGTATGAATGTCTTACTGTTATTGCTTGACTTTGTTTGCTTATTAATTAACTTGATTTTTAAATATTTTTTGTAAACTAAAGATCAAGTTCATAAATGGACCAGAAAACCCGGGGTTTATGGAATGAGTAAATACAAAGTAATCTACGAGGTGTGACAATTAAGTAACGGGACTGTGCGTACGGCAGATGTCAGGCTTGTGTGTGGGGAGTGGGGATGGATCATGATTGATCCTGTTTATTACTGCACAGAGTCCACTTGATCCCGTCTCTCTATCTAGTCTAGTTTGGTTTTAAATCTCGTTTGAGTAAGGCCTGTTGGCGTGCCGGAAAAATGATCAGTTAAAAAATCGAACAGCGTATTAATTTGAAATTTCTGGTGAAATTGAGGAAACCTCCAAGTGAATGTTTTCAGTTATTGAAAGAGGTGTTTGGTGACAACTCCATGTCACGTACTAGAGTTTTTGAATGGTACAAACGATTTTCTGAAGACCGGGAAGAAGTTGAAGATGACGAACGGACTGGGCGACCTGTGACGTCAAGAATTGAAGGAAACGTTAAGAAGGTTAATGAAATTGTGCGGAAAGACAAGCGTTTGAGTCTTCGAATGATTTCAGATTTATCTAACATTGACAGAGAGACGGTGAGAAAAATTTTACATGAAGATCTGAAAATGACTAAAGTTTGTGCCAAAAAACCTGACGCCTGAACAAAAGGAGAACCGAAAAAACATCTGCATTGACATCATGCAGCAATTGGCAGCAGATCCAGGGCTGCTGGAAAAAGTAGTCACATGTGACGAAACGTGGATTTTCCAATACGATCCCGAAACAAAGAGACAGTCCATGCGCTGGAAGACTCAATCATCACCAAGAATGAAAAAAGCTCGAATGAGCAAATCAAAACTGAAGGCCATGTTGATAGTTTTTTTCGATGTGAGGGGTGTCATTATGGTTGAATGGGTGCCAGAGGGTAAAACTGTAAGCCAAAAATATTACATTGAGGTCCTGGAGAAACTGAGAGAAAGAGTGAGGAAGAAAAGACCTGACATGTGGAAAACCAATTCATGGATTTTGCACCAGGACAACGCGCCCGCTCACAATGCGCTCTCGGTGAAGCGGTTTTTAGCGAAAAAGTCAATTCCAGTGCTTGAACATCCGCCGTATTCACCAGATCTGGCTCCCTGTGACTTCTTCCTTTTTCCCAAAATAAAAAGTAAATTGAAGGGAACAAGTTTTGAGTCAGTTGAAGATGTCAAGCAAAAAACGGCAGACTTGCTGAAGAGGCTGACACTTAATGACATGCAGCACTGCTTTGAGCAGTGGAAAACTCGTATGCAGCGGTGTATAGATAGGGATGGGGAGTATGTTGAAGGGGATTAATAGTTATTTGTAATAAGTGTTCAATAAAGTATGTTTTTCAGATCAGTCCCGTTATTTAATTGTCACACCTCATATATCTCCATCATCGTGCATCTGATCAAATTATGTTACATGACCAAACATATTAACAGTATTATGTAGTACACTTCTTGCCCTATATGTTTTTGTATCATTTGTAGATTTGCAGTTTTTTGTTTTTAGTTTTCATTAACCTCCACCTCCCTCCAACACTTGTGATTTTCACTTGAAAATATTATATCACTAGAGGTAACAAGTCTAGCTTAATTTTCTAATCTTGTTTTATAGAGTTATAATTTAAAGAGGAGTAGAGATTAGAACATGATATTCACTACATGGGAAATCTGCTAACATATACATTTCCTGGGTAGGCTTTTCTCTTTTCTCCTCATTGGTAATAACACTACATTCAAATTACATAAGTATAACATTTCTCATATGTTCACAAACTATGCTCATTGGAGTCCACAGGACTTCTAGCGCATCAAAAGTCCCTGTGCTAAGAAAGTTAATTATGCTGTCATTTTTACTGTTATGTAATTGATTAGAAAATTATTGAATTATTTCATCAAACAATTTTAATGATGGTCATGCTTACCATCGTCAAGCTTGAAATAGAGCTGGAGTGCAGCTAGCTGTCAAGTAACCTCCGACTGAATACCTAAACTTTATTGACTGGAAGCTTACTACTCTCCTCCATTTTAAGGCTGTGCATTACCACAACCAGGTATTATTCACAGGAACAATATGTTTTATTTGTTAAAGTGATTACTCATAGTCACACATGGGCCATCAGAAGGGCTGTTCCTCAATATGAGGATATGTCTCTTGTAAGTCCTCTCTCTTCTTCTTTGATGGGCTGAAGGGGAAACAGTGTAGGCTCAAAATTAAGGGCTTTTAGTTTTCTTCATGCACTACTCAAGCAGGGGGATGGATTCCAGTTGTGGCATGAGAATTTATTTGATAATAAACATCAATAAAAACTTAACATTAATACAATCTTCCGGGTTGGACTATGTCATTGTGGTATAACTTGCCAAGCTTTGACTCATCTTGCTGTGAGCTTCTCCAGGGTTTACAAAAGAATTAAGGAGAGGGGTAGGAGGGACTATATATATGCGGGAAGGTTCAGTGGACATGCCTTGCCATTGGTTGGAATTATCCGGTGAACATTTTCCAGTCCGGTCCCTTCAGTACTTAGTGGGTTGATCCAGGTTCTTCCTGTGAAAGAGGGATGCCAATTTTTACTTATTTTGTACCCATCTTCTATGTTGATTTTGTTAGGTTGTTTGATTATTTCTATTGCTTCACGAATGATGTTTTTCAATTTTTGCCAAAACCTTGGTGTTATTATGATTCGTGCTGTGGAATTCAGAAACCGCCAATTTTTCTGTTTTGCTTGGCAAGTTATACCACTATGACATGGTCCGACCCGGAAGACTGTATTAATGTTAATGTATCAGACTGTGGAAGCCTCCGAGTACAATAAAAACATAGTCCCACTCTCAATAGAAAATGGTTTTAGAACTGTTCTGATTAATCCTATTGGCATTATTAGAAATGAGTCTACTGTATAAATATAATGTTTGACCTTAGTTTCTATTTCACCCCTTAAATTGCTTTTAAAATTGACTCTCAGATAGTCTTAGAGGCCAGACGTCGACCACCCTGATCAAAATTGGAGCAATTACATTTGAAATTGTTACCTGCAACAACCTCAATTTTAAGTTTCATACAGATTTTGCATAAAATAGATAACGACATATTGGCTGATATGCTTTGGTAGAATTATCTTTTCTTCTTGTTTTTAATATCGCTGGTATCTCAGTTCAAGTTTGATACAATTCTGTAAACATTTGTTATAGTAGATTGACAATTATTTTTTTTATTATTAACCTATCAGATGACAATATCAATATCTAATTTTCCTAAGAAAGTGCATATTCATTTTTGGAAGTTGGCGAATTGCCCAATACTGGATTGTCTTCTGGAAAAGTGAGGTTTAAAATTCCTTCAAAGTGCTTGAGCTTTCGTTGTTGTTCCATTTGGTCCTATTATTGTGTAGTAATTTTTTTTTTTTTTAAATTTGAGACGTAATTTTAGTTTTTTTATTATGGTTGGCTACTAAATTTTTATTAATAGGTCAATTGGCAAGGTTGTCAATCATTCGTAGAGTAAACAAGTATTCATTTTCCAGTTTGTAAAAGGAGCATTTTTTTCATTCCTTTACTACTTTTTATTTTAAATAGACTACTTTAACCACTAAACCATGTACTTTCACATATTAATGAGATTATTAATTATTCTACTAATGGAATATGTATATGAATAACTGGCCATGCACTTCAATAGCTCTTGGAAACATGATTAAATGAAACTCTTGATTCTTATTGCCTATAGACTTCGTATTACACTCTTTATCTTTTCTATTAAACATCTTAGTTTTTTTCTAAAGATTTTTGTCTTATAAAGCAATTATTACTTACGTAATTTCGGATCAAAATCAAATATTTTATCCACAGTTATATGAAATATAGATCCATCATATGAAAAATGAATTTGCATCAGTCCTACTTCAGATCCAAACTGGAAATTGTTATTGTCATTATTAATTATTAAAATTTCTCTTTAAATAATGTTATAAGAAAAATAAATGTCTTATTACAATTGGTTGAGAATACAATTTCAATTGAATGCTTGTTGTTTTTTCTAATAAATGCTGAAGCGATAACAAGCCATGGGCAATTGCATCATGCTTTCCTATCCAATCTGCATTGTAAATAGAAATTCTGAAAAAAATAAACATTTGAACTTTCTTAATTAGACATATTAAAAAAAAAAAAATGTGAAATTTTCTTGAAATCAATATTTATTTGAAGTATTTCTTGATTTCTGAAATTATTTATTTACATATGAATGGACAGACTAGAACTAAAGGAGTTTTTACTTCCTTGTATGAAGTAAACAAAATATTGTAATTGCGAAGAATTTCAGTTTTCAGTTATCAACAAAATTATTCGTTTTGACTCTTCCTGAATCCATCATGATTATTTTTGGTGTACACATATACCTATCCATAACTCAAAAACGGTTAAACTAGTGAATGTTCAAATTTCAAATTTACGACTGTTGTAGCGTTAGTTTTGCAACTCCTCTTTTAATTAAAATCTGCTTAGAAGGAGAGAAATTTTACAGATGCAGGGAAATATAAATTGCAATTATCTCCTTACCTCTTAGTATAAATCCTTTTTTGTTTATCATAAAGAAATCTATATATTATATTCTACAACATGTTTTGATCCAATGCATTGGAATGCAGATATCGTTAATTTAACGATATTAATTTTGAATGAGGTGGAACAAAATATTTTGTATATTTAATTTAAGGGAAGTAAAATGTCCTGTGGTATCCATATTAATTTTTTTTTCTTTCTAATGGGCTGTGATGGTCGACATAATGAAAATACATTAGTCTAATTTTTAGCATTATTACTAATTGAAGAATTTTTAACTAATTGAATAATCAACTCAAAATTCAGCTTGCAATGATAGGAAATAGTGTCTCATCCCGAATCCAAATGTAATATTATATAATATAAACCCTGAAACCCATTCGTACTTTACTTTCTATTTTCATTTTTATTACACACTGCTTTTGCTTTTAAAATCTGTTTATGATAGACCAGTTACCTACCTCATGCTCCTAAAATCCATATCTTTTATCAGAAATACAAAGCTTTGGTCTATGTTTGACCTACAGCTGTCTTCTATTTTTTTACTTGTTTTTGTCACTTTTTTACTGCCTACAAGTGTGAGTTTTATAATAGTTGGAAACTGATTTCTTGGTTGGCCTTCATCTCCCAATGACTGAAGTGCATTTAAATTGACGTTTAACCTGTAAATAGGGACATCATAATATTTTTAATTTAAATAATTAATTTTAATTCTTAATGCTAATAGATAATGTTAGTAAACCATAGAAATTATTTTTTATTTACGTCCACTTTATGCTACTATGGCTAATTGGGACGAGTTATCTTCAGGTTACCACCCTTTTCTAGCCAGGGTAGGACTAAGAATTTTATTTAATGAGTTTGTCACTAAATAAATTTCTATTTGCCCAGGTGATAATCGAACTCGACACACTTGGTTTACTAATTGAGATTAAACCCAACACTTTAACTCTCATGGCTAACCTGAGCCCCCTTTATAAACTAGAATAATGATATAATTAAAAAAAATTGTATTCATCCACCAACTCAAGAATGTAAATGTTTTATTTTAAGGATCCATAATCTTATTATCCTGATTAAGGTCAATGCTTTAACTCACATGGCTAACCTGAGCCCCTATGATAGATTATGGGTATGGTAAGAATGTTACTATCTTGATGAATATCTTATTTTGCATAGTTTGCTTATGAATTATCACTTACAATTTCTGAAGAATATCAAAATGTAATGAGAGTACTAGAGTACCAACTGGCTCTTCTGCCCAAGCTTTTACATTTGGTGAATTCAAAGGCTTAACATTGATATTGAGAGGGCTTAATGCTTCCTCAGTATACAAAGAAAGGTCAAGTCCATGCTGCTTAGCTAGTTTTGCAGCTGCTGATTCCGTGAGAGCCTTAAAACACATAATGATGTTATGATTAACATAGTTATTGTTTCTAAATTTCTTAATTATATTCATAAATAGTTAGGCAATTTTAAAGATGTTCTGACTGACTAATTCAATAGCACAGGCCTACAGAATATTTTTTTTTTGGCGCCGTTAATCTTTGAGCTGATTTTACTATATTTCTGTCGCTGAATCCAAATATAAAATCCATTTTTCAGTATCAGCTCTACTTTTATAGATGTCACATCCTAAAATTAGTTCTTTTAATTGTTCCATTGTTCATGTTCGTTGTTTAAATTGTTTCATATATTGAGGAATGGATTATTCACAGTAATATAAATGATCAAATAAGCTACTTCCTGACTAATCTTGTCATTTCCTCAGTAATATGCCTTTCTTATGGAAGAAACTATCAATAAATGTTATTATATTAATATTTTATAATTAAATACCACCGAATAAAGCAGTTTAAGTTATTTAATACTTGTAGTCCCATAGGCTTACATAGGAAGAAAGCTGCCCCAGATAAGTATGGAAAAGGTTAAAGCTGGAACCTTTGATGTACCACAGATAAGACTACTTACAAAAGATCCAGTTTTTGTATAAGCAATGAATGACATCAAAAAAAAAGCTTGGCTTTCATTTGTTGATATAATGAAAAATTGTCTGGGAAATGACAAAAGTGAAAACTATGTTAGATGGTAAACCATAGGCTGAATAACTTCCAAACACTTGGATGCAATATGAGCATCAAAGTCCACTATCTTTACAGCCACTTGGCCTGCATTCATGAAAATTTAGGAGACACAAGTGAAGAACAAGGTGAAATATTTCACCCAGATATCAAAACGATGGAGGACAGCTACCAAGGAAGATGGAATATCTGTATGATGGCAGATTACTGGTGGAGTTTGAAACGAGACTGTTTGACGGTTCACTCAAGAAAATTGCACAAAAGAATCTTCCGTTGCATTGAGTAAAGTAATGTGTTAATTTGATATTCAGTTTTTGTTTTCTCAAAAATAATTGTATATATTTTTAACTGTACTCTTAACGTTTTATTTTGGTTTGACTTAATTAAATAGCTTCTGTGTTTTTGTTTCAATATAATATATCCATATCAGTATATTTATGCTTCATTGCATAAGCACTGACATGCCAATTAAATTACCTTGAAAACTAGAGCTGGTAGGAGAAAACTAAGACCATATTTGGATTCAGCAGCCCAAATATACTTAAAATCTGCTCTCAAAACTTTGGCTCCAAAACTACTGTAGACCTGTGTAATTCTTTGAAGTATTCTCACTATAATTTAACCTATAAAGTAACTGGTTTTGTGGGAAAAATATATTTTTGAACATTAGTGAAGACATCTGAGTAATATTGTAGTGTTATGGACATTGTCATACTTAGAGTTTAAAAATATGAAATAAAAAATGTAGTGTCAAATAATAATTTAATAATGTCCTTCACTTTACGGTATCTGTGGATAATGAAATATGCATATGAAATATGAAACTCTTAGCGGGTTTGCGTTGATCGTTTGTATGACTCTTCTTAGAAGATTGAACATCTTCAACACCAGCGTGTTTTTTGTACAAATCGTTAAATATAAATTTCTGCTATTATCTTTACCTGAAAAATAAATTAAACCTTAATTGGGTTTTGCAAGTACAGAGTGAGTCTCACTCAATTAATCTTACAGTGTTCAAAATAACACGTATTACTTCCAAAACATGTTGTTAGTAAAATATTGTTTAAGAAGCTAATCTGGATTAAAAATGAATTCTTTAGTCAAGAAAAGAGTTGAATTTGAATAATAATAAAAGACAGGTGCAAAGTGCATTTTACACATCTTATCTCAACAGTTTCCCATAAAACATAACAAAATAGCATTAAGCTTTACCTTTTGAAGAGTCTTCTTGCGAGGTGAATCTGATTTGTATAGAGCTGGTGGCAGAGAATCTTTTGAATTGCTGCTTGAAATTTTAATGGTTTGTAGTTGCTCACAAGAGACCTTAAAATTTAGAGGTACCTAAGTATTTAGTTAATTTTTCATTGCATTTATATGTACGATATACCTACAAGATCAGGAGTTGAAGCTGATTTCATCGGTGTGCACTGAACAGATAGATAACTCAAAGGTACAGGATCATCTGGAGTAATACTCTTTTTACATTTAACAAATATGTTTTCATGTGAAAGGCTATTATCAACCGATTTTGGCTTTGCCCTGGAATCATCTGAACAAAATTTAAACTGAAATGAAATTGATAGTATAAAAAAAAAATCACTCTCGCTGTAAGAAATATGGTTTCTGGAGGGACCCATTTGGGTTTAAGGGAACCCCTAACACCAAAAAAGGACTGCATAACAATACATTGAAACATCTAGACCTCATTATCGTCTTGGCCGAGTAAAACTTAGGCTTTTTGTTGTATAATGTAAATTTAGTGACTGAAGTCCCGAAGGAGGGAAGTTGAAACAGCCTATCTGCAAAAATGTTGTAAATAGTGGAAATAGACAGAATGAGCAAGGCACTGAGTTTTTGATTAATAAATGGCTTTGGGATGTTCTAATTGGTTTCAGCTGTGTCTTGTATAGTTCCGGGATCAGGCTAAGAGGAGATTACGCAATTTATTGTTGATCATAACTTCCTTGAGAAGCAGAGGAAGGAAAGAAGATGTGCCTATACCTCAGCAAGGCACATGATGAAATGTTTAAACACAACACCAAGATACGATTTAAATATATATAGATTGACCAGAAAGAGAACGAAAGTACAATTAAACTATTGTCCTGATTAGAAAATATGAGTCTACCATTGATAGTGGGTTAAAACTGTAGTGTTAGCTGTATATTAGAGTATAAAGGTCCTTGACTAAAATGGGCTCCTCACCAGCATTTATAACCAAGGAAGCATTTTAAGTCTCTATGGGCCCACTAGAAACCAAACATCATATATTGCCCAACACATTACAGTCAACCCACATTTCTCTTAACAAAGCTGCAGGGACGTTGACTGTAATTCAGAACCGACAGGGACAGGAGCAGACCAAGTGACCCAATGCAGTTCTGGTTTTCGTTGGCTTTTTCAGCTTTTGGACGTATCTGTAGTATAGGGAAATACTATAATGTCAGCAAAGGAGCTATGATTTGAAGTTATCACTGACAACCCTTAGTATGCCAGGGCCGTGTATAACCATTTGGAATTTTAGTATCCCACAGACAATGAAAATGTATACATATGCACATGTGGGCTTGGTAGCACTTTACCAAGTCATGTATGTATAAAATCATTTGCTTCTATCCCCTTAAATTTCCCAGTTTTTAGGCCCATAGCTTTTGTTGCTACCTGGAGGTTAGAAGCACAAGTTCTAGCTGTCTCAGCCTAAGGAAGGGCATGCTGTTTTTTCAACTTTTACTCCTAGAATCTGTTACTGTTATTTTGCAACCCTTCAGATCCCTAGAACCCCCCCCCTCCAGTACCTAACCAAATTTTTTCCTAAAATTGCCATTAATTTTATTAATTAGTTAGCATTATTAAATCATTAGTTGTAATTACAAATTGCCAAAACAAAATATATAGGAGTCTAGAGGACTCCTTAATATTCACAATTCTAGGAAACTTGGTTTACAATTCAGTAAACTTCTTTCTACTGAATAAAAATATAATTATTTCGCATATTACAAGAATTACTATTTAAATTGTCTTATAGTTCATAAAAAAAATCTGGTGTGATGCGTGTGTGACAAGCCGGGGTAGCGAATAGTAACGTAGGCTGTGGACTTGTCACGTGAGAGTGTGTGGTACTTCTCTTACACGAGTTAAGGCAAAGATTTTTATTCACAGAAATGGAGTATGTAGTTCTACACTTCTCCACAGAAATATTTCTTTATAATGGTAAAGTACTTTTGAAACCATGTCTCATATTCAGTGGCCTTATTGCTGATCTCTGCTTTAGCAGTGCATGCATGATGTGACAATGCCTCGAAGATTATTCACCTTAATAATATTATTATTATTTATTAACGTCCAATTTTTGGAACTCAGGCTAATTGGGACGGGTTATCTACAGGTGACCACCCTTTTCTAGCCAGGGTGAGACTTAGGATGTTATTTAATGAATTTCGTCACTAAATAATTTCCTTTGCCCAGGCGAGAATCGAACTCGCCACTCAAGGTTTGCCATGTGAGATGAAAGGTCAACGCTTTAACTCGCATGGCTAACCTGAGCCCCAATTATACTTTTTCTAAAATAATATACTTTTTCTGTTGTAGCTAAATCATATTGCTATGGGCCTTTTCATAGTTAAATGATGGTGCACCTGAGTATGAAACATTCAGTTTATCCTAAGAATGATATTAATATTGATGATATTTTGCCTTGAGTAGTCATTCAATATATTACTAACTGATAACTTCATAAATTCCTTGAAAGTACATTTACATGATAGTAACAATTAAATATGTAGGTGTATGATATTTCATAATGATTTTATTACCAATATACTTTATTGATTTTAGTTGAATGTTTTCAATAGGTCTAGCTTTCTTTGAATCATGTACTAAATCCTTTGCACCTGTCTTTTTCCATCTGTGCTTTTGTTTTGTCTTCACGGGCATTTCTGTAATTGTAGGCATTTTTTCAATTTGGTTTTTAATGTCCAAATGTGTAACACCTGGAAATTAAAAAAAATTCATATCGCATTGTGAGTTAATAGTTGAATAGAAATTTTATGAATACTGCAGTTAATCAAAAAACAATGTTTATGCTAATCAATTTTCTCAGGTATTTTGAAAGTTTGAGGAACAAGAAGATTTCTTTTTTTTTATCAGAAATTATAATTTATTTTGTATCACTGATTTACGGTAGAATGCTACAATTCAAGGATCTCTCATTTATTAACTGCAATGACTACCTTGAGGTCATTTGGTAATAAGTTTTATAAGTAATATTGGGCAATTATTTATTCATGGATTTACTAAATTCAAAAAGTCCTTCATCAGGGACTACCAACCTTAGGCATAATTACAAAACTTCAAATATAAGCTGGGCACTTTAGATAATATAATAGCTTAAAATGAAAAGCTTTTCAAAATTTGATATGTATATGTTGTGCTGAATCCACATTTCACTCCAAAAATATTCTTCGTTGCTTCCAAATGAGCCAGGACACATGTATGAGAAGAAACGTATTAAGCCTTTCGCCAATACCTGGTACTGTTTCATGAGGGTTATTTGCTATAGTAATTTGAATTGGGTGATCTCGAACAGTTTAAAGACAATCAGGACGTTTTACGTCTTTCAAGATCAAAATTTCTGATTCTGATTTGAGCATACCTCTTAAAAATGGTGCTTATATAGCACCATCGCACACTGCAATTTTTCCTACCAGTCGGTTCAGGTGATTTTTTTTTGGGGGGGTATCCTTAATAAATTTCAAAAATAATTATTTTTTCTCCCATTTTAAATCAGCAAGATAATCTCATAAAGATATGAAATTATGGTGCAACTGATATACCTCTTGATGGAACCCCTTTTCTGAGAAAATAAATATTGACATAAACATTCCTTTATAAACCACATTGGGAATTACATCAGTCAGAATGGATAAGTTAGGCAGTGAAATATATGTAAAAAACTGAAGACATTTCTAAAACATACAAAAATATGGAAATACATCCATATTTTTGGTCAGGCTACATGACTTATTTCTTCTGTCATTTTGGTTTTGGTGGTTGGAATTATATTCTCCAGAATATCACTTTTCATTTATAATAACAAGTGTGATGAACAACAAACTGATTTTTCCACCAAGAAGTTTGTATAAGGGGGGAGGGAAGTAACCATAATATGAATCTAAAGAGATTTAACTATAAACCGTTGAAAAACCAAATTCTTCTACAATTATTATGCTTATTTCAGGGTTTATTTAGTTGAGCAATTTTTTTTATATTACTAAAGAGTTTAAATATTCTCTATATTCTGTGGAAAAGTTTTAAGTTTTTTTTTTTTTTTTTATTTATTTATTTTTTTTTTAAGTTCTATTTTATGTGTTTTAGTAGATTTCCCTTAAGGGAACTCAGCTATTGAGGTCGTACTCATGACGCGATTTTCGAAAAATCTCTTCAAATGTCCATCGATCCTACCCAGGAGATGACGAAAATGAGGTCCGTTCAAAATTATAATATTTTTTGTCTGTTAACGCTCTAACGGTCGCAATTTTTGTTTGATCGTAACGAAACTCGATATTTGTAAAAAGACAACTCGTTTTATGTAAAAAGACAGATCAAGTTCGTTAATGGCTGAAATCGGAACAGAGGGAGGGGGGGATTTTCGAAATATCTCTGTTATTATGCATCGGATTGAAAAATTGTATAGATCCAATCTTATTTCAAATTAAATTTACTATAAATATTTTTAGATACATTTATTCTCTATCTTGAATATTAACCGAGATAATTGCATTTTTATGAAGTTTGTGGTCGGGTGTAGTTGGGATTAGGTCGGCTATTCCCTTCATTTCTGGGCTCAGGTGGAAGCTTCTTCTAACCTTACCTTACCTTCCTTACTTTGTGAGATTTATGCAAATACGGTCTGTTCATCCGCCCCCCCCCCTCTTCTTTAGTTCTTGGACTACTAAAATTTGAGTTTTTAAAATATAAATTATTCTTACAATTCAGAAGCTGTTTCAGTTGGGAATTTATTTTAATTAACTGAAAGATTTCTCATTACCGTTTGGTGGTATTGTGTTACCAGTATGCAGATTTCTCTATTGTAAAACTTCACATGGGAAATCTGCTTAGTTTATGGAGCCCCTGCGTGACGGACTTTTTGTTTTTTGTTTAAATTGTATAAACTGTTTTCTTACCTGGTTGTACAGGTGTAGGTTTGCTGGTCCATGGTACAGTATTGCCATCGTATGTTACTATGCTCGCATGCCTTTCTACTTCTTTCTCCTCCCCATTTTCATCAATTATTGTCTGGCCAAAACTGATATTGACGAAAAAAAATTAAATTTCATTTAATCTTATATTTTCTACAATTTTTGTCTATTTTACTAAAACAAATTTGCTACCTTGATATTCTTCGAACAGTATAAGTGGATTGAAATGATGGCATTAGATCATCTGCAAAGCTGTCAGTTTCATCACTTCTCCAACAACACTTACGGAGACATGTTGTAACTGCCTCATACCAGCTCATTTTTAAATTTCTGAAAAATAAATTTTTAGCAATAAATGTAATATTTATTTTTAAAAAAGTAGTTCCCCCCCCCCCTGGTGATCAAAGTGCTTTTTCCTTCTAATATAGACTGATTTAAAAAATCTCTTATAACATAAATTATTACGAAATTCTGGTTCAAACGTCGTTTGTCTAAAGACGTTTATTAAACTGACTTTTGTCGAAAGAACTTGTGTCGAAGAACTTGGTCTTTCCAAAAGTGTTTGTAATACACTTGGTTACACGAAAACGAGTTACCAAAGTCTCACTAACTGAAACGAGTCAACTGGTGTATAACCGTGTAAAGTTAAGTTTCGTAACCCCACTTTCAGGGATGATACGTTTGGACAACTGTGTTTGGACTTTTCGGGTCTCATCAGCTGGCTACATGAGAGCTTTTGCTCCAGGTGCTAGCCTAGGACAATGTTGAGTAAACTGAATTTTTCTGGTTGTGTGACAAACAGTTCGTTCGATAAATTGATGAAAGTCTAAAACATCGTATGAACTAAATATTGTGTTACCAAGTGTAAATTATTCCTCTTAAAAAAAAGTGCACACATACACACACACACGCATAAATAAATATACACATATACATATATATAAAAGCATAAACATACAGGCGTTTACACATATATACATGCCCTGTGTTGTCCTAGATTCAAATACTATTTGTGATGCTAATTAATAAAGTATGCCAATAAAACAATTACTCTCTGTACTCTTCACGTATTTTATGATCATATTATCTTTAGAAAATTAAAAAGCAAGAGTTCATAAGATTCGTTTTTCTTGAAATTAAAGTCACTCTTTAGTAAAGAATCATTTCTTCTATGGCAGACTTGGTCACTAGTAGTAATCTCTAAAAATATTCTTTTGGTACCTTAGTTCTGCAATAAAGTCCTTAATAAATATCTCCCCATATTAAATGAATTAGGAAAGCATGGTGATCTAATGGCTTGTATACTCAGTTAATTAATAGAGATACCAAGTTTAGGTTTGAAGATTGCATACTTTTATATTTAAACTCGATTGCTTCAAGATTAGACTTCAATCCATTTTCCCAGTGGTCTCACAGCATCATGGGGAACACAAGTAGTTTGAATAAAGAAGTAGTGAACTGTGTGGTGGTTTTTAATGCCACTGTAATACAGCTGATAACTTGACTTCCCACATGGCTCTTCATAGGCCTTAGTTCAAAAGATTTTATTTTTTCATTGAATGAATTCACCAATAATCGTTTGCAAGACTATGTTACTACTATAGGAGCTCATAAATATTCCTGATTAAAAATAGATTAGGAGCTTCCTTCCCTCGGGCCATTGGCGCATTTTTGTACTTGCTTAAGACTTAAATATGGAATTCTTAAATCAGTTTCAGCCATATTTATGATTATCTTCTCTCTTATTACACAAACCCTCATATAGAAGGAAATAACGCATGCTCCTCTTTACCTAGTTTTAATTTACCTTCATTATTGGTTTCCAATTGTAGTATGACTGGTTATTTATTAATAGTAAGGTGGCCATTATCAAACTGGGACTTCCTGTAGAAAGATTACAAGTCAATTTCACTGTTCTTGTGATAAACTAAATCATTTCAACTGTTATAAATATGCCTTTAATCAATATTTTTTTAGATTTCTATAAAAATCCATTATTCATCGTTTTCATACTTTGTAATGTTTGTAACTGTACTAGTCTGCCTTTAAATCTTCCTGGTTTGTATTCTGTATCTCAGGCTTTATACATTTTAAATAAATATAAATTTCAATTGTTGAGTATCAGTATATATTATATTAACAGTATCAGTGTGAATCTCTTCAACAAATAAATTTAGTTTTAGCAGATTTCCCTTAAGGGCTATTGTGGTCGTACTCATTATGCGATTTTCAAAATTTTTCTTCATATGTCCAAAATCGAAATGTCTTCCTTCATATGACGAAAATGAGGTCCGTACAAAATTATTTTTATATATATATAATCTATATATATATATATATATATATATATATATATATATATATATATATATATATATACATATATATATAAATAAAATCTATCTATATATTTGTCTGTTACCACTCTAGTGGTCGCAATTATTGTTTGATCGTTACAAAATTCGATATTTAGTTGTTTTATGTAAAAAGAAAGATCAAGTTTGTTAATGGCTGAAATTGGACTAGGGGAGGGAGGGGTAGAGGGGAAGAATTTAAAAAATTTGAAATATCTTTGTTACTATACGTTGGATCGAAAAAGTGTATATAATCAATCTTATTGGAAATTAAATTTACTATAAATATTGTTATATACTTTTATTCTTTATCTTGAATATTAACCGAAATATTTGCTTTTTTCAGCCTTCAGCAAACCCCAAACCCTTCTACTAATGTTCCATGAACAATACTGTGTTATATAATGAACCACTTTATTAATCAATAGACGTTTCAAGAAATGTTTTGGAAGTGTGTGTGTGTGTGTGTGTGTGTGTGTGTGTGTGTGTGTGTGTGTGTGTGTGTGTGTGTGTATGTGTGTGTGTGTACTTATCAGTTACCGCTCTAGCAGTCACAATTTTGAATATTGGTAATCGTTACCAAACCCAATATTTAAGCATTTCATGAAACTCTTAAGATCAAGTTCATTAGGAACTGAAATTGGAACATGTAGGCAGAGTTCAGAGGGGGAGAAAATGGAAAATTCAAAATATCTCTGTTACTATGAGTTGTATCAAAAAATCATATATAACCAATCTTGTTGTAAATTGGATTTTCTAACAAGATTGCAAATACATGCAAATATGCTGGGTGATGACATCATCAATTAAGATTTTATTGACCAGCCTACTTCTACTCATCAGATTTTTATTTGGGAATATATGGCAACATGAGATCAACAGTGTGTCATGCCAGGACGTGGGAAAACTGCTTAGTTCAAGGGCCCTTGCATGATGGACTATTACTTATACTTAATTTCAGTTAGCCCCTGCTTGATGGACTTTTTTACTATAATCTAGGAGGATGGTTGTTATTATTGTAGTATTGAATACTGCCCTGCACCCACTCAAAGGTTAATAAAACAGTGTGTCTCAACCAAGCCTCTCCCACAACAGTTTTCCAACTTTGCAGGCACTACCAACCATGATTAGTTCTCAACCAGATAACGCTAGGTCTGATATCCTGGCACTATGACAGGATATCATTTGTCCCATTATTTCTAATTCTCAAACTTTTACAGACTTATTGTGAAAATGCCAGAATAGTGGTTTTACAACGAAAAATGCTTAGCTAAAAGAGATGAACTATATGAGTACGAAGTTATACCATCTTGGGAGAACTATCTCTCTGAAGTATACTTCCTCGGAATCCGTAAATATTTAATTCAGATTTAATAACTGATAGTTATTTATTATACAAGTGACGAAAGTAGATCATTTTACAACTCGAGTGAAACGTTTACCCACACGAGCGAAGCGAGTGTGGTAATTTCACGAGAGTTGTAAATTCTACTTTCGTCACAAGTGTAATATTAAATTTTTTCTGTAATCGTGTAATACATGATCAGATCTAACCAGAATATGAACAAAATTAGGATGTTGTGAAGATTATGGTATGTTGTTGGTAGGTTATAAGCATGGTTGTGAAAGGTTATAAGCATAGTTATAAAACAACTAGTGATGATTGTGAAGTAGTGCAGTTATAAACAAGTGCAGGTTATAAACAAGGAAGGTAATTATTATTATATTTAAATTTTAAAATATATTGATTATTTTCACCAATAATTAATTCACATTTCAATTTATTTTGTTAAAATAAATTCTTACAATGTTAAGAAACATTTAAAAGCATTTAATTTCCAACTTCAAATTATTTTTTAATTTATACTTATTACTAATTAAGAAGGCAATTCACTTTCTTCACTCTATTGCAAAATGTTTCACTTTCTTCACTCATTTCAGTTTAGTAATGTTACCATTATTCAACGATTACAGAAAAAAGTTATTTCTTTAGTATAAAAATATTGTTTGAAGACATTACTTATATTTGTGAAGGAGTTCAGAGACATAATTCTTGCACCAACCAATAAATATTTCTGGAACATATGAACATGGAATTGTACTAGAAAAACTTTACCTCATGGAATGCTGTGGACATTAGATAGTATATAACATACTATATAATTCAGTATTATACTTATAACTGTAAACCATGCTTACTCTCTATACTGTCATTTTATTACAAATAGGTGATATCCAATTTCAAATTTTATTTTTTTTAAGATTTATATTTTTTTTTTTTTTTTTAAATGATGTTACTTTAATATTTCTTCACTTAGTTTTGATCTTTTTAAAATTGTAGATTTTATTGGAAAAGTAAAATTAGATCCCAACAATCAAATCCCACCATATTCTTGTTTAAAAATTTGTTCAGGACATTAAAATCACAACATGACTTCCCTTTCTCATTTCAAATATTTACCGAACTCATTTAATGCCATCAATCTGACATTTGTGCAATTTCCAGCCCAATTAAATTTTTGAATTAGTTCATAACTGTTTAAATTTCCGTTTTAAAGCAAATAAATAAATTGAAATCAAAAATGAACATCTAATCTTTGCTTGTTTAGCAGGTTTTGATTCCTTAACACCTTTGAGAATTAGCATATTTATCGTGGTAGAATGTGGAAGGTATTTAATGAAATATTAAATTGAGTTTCAAAATGGTTGGAAAAGAAGTGCCGGAATATGACATATTAAAGTTGTTTTGTTTTTTTCAACAGAAGTTATCAATGACTTAAATTTGAATGTTTGGTTGACCAAGATTGTGACAGAAAGTATGTGCACTGTGAAAATTGGAAATTATTAAAAGATATCATCATAAAATTAAGTTTTAAGTAGTTAATAATTTATTTATGTTTATTAGTAATTGTGAAAATAATATAGACAACTCGTATTGTTGCTCTGGGAACAGCTTATGAACTAATGGAAACCCATATTTTTGTTATATATACATATTTAAAGGATATATCATATAACAATCTCAAATCAAAATAGCTTGGAAAGGAAATTTTTGCATGAGTATCATTTCTTGTGTATGTAATTCAAAGTATTGGTGGGTTGTCATTTGTAAGTGTATGTGTTGTATGTAGGTTGGTGTATAGAGCAGGTGGACTTACAGGCAGCTGGCTGTAGAGCAAGTGCTGATAGGCAACCAGCACCACGGGCAGGAGGGCACCTACATACTAGAGCCACCACACTCAAACACTAACACCCTCACCCAGCCTGCCCTTATCAATGCTACTCAGGAAACTGACAACACTGATTAGAAAATACCCTTTCCTATTCTATTTACACATTAGACATATATATATTGCAGAGATTCGCAAATTATGTTTGTTTTTGTTTTTTTATGCTAAATATACAATAATTTGAGTTTTGAGAAATTTTTTTTCTGACAAAAATATTCTGTAATTATCTTTACTTCTTTCCAGTCTTAATGACTGTAACTGATAAACACAGGATAATAAATAATTCTAAAAAATACCTTCATTATCATCTATCCCCCCAAAAAAATGCTTCAAGGTATTTTTAGTAATGTTTCTATTTTACTCACAGAACAATTTCTATGAAATAGACAATGTGGTCGAAACTTAGATTTTTATTTTTTTATATGAACACTTTTTAGAGTATTCCTTAATGGATATCACTTATTTGTATTTAAATGCTTAATACTTTTTAACTTCCTTTTAAAAAGTAAAAGAATTCATCACTTCAGTATACTATTTTTTAGTAGTTTTTAATGATAGAGAATATAATATATAATTTGATTTTATGTCCCAATGTTTTTTATTTTCTATGGGTGGAAGGGAAGGGGTTAATTACACTCCCCGACAAAATTATAGGCCACCTCAATTTTTCTGTTAAAAATTAATTTTAGTTGATCAATTGCTATATAATTTAGTTTATTTTATATGATTTTGCAAGGACAAATAGAAAACAGTAAATTTTATGAAATAAGTATATTTCTAACCGAAATAACAAACAAAAACACATTGAATGACCGCGACAAAATTATAGGCCAGTTTATTTAATCTCTGTTACCTTTGATTATTCGCCGCTTTAATAATGCTTTGAGCCGCCATTTCTTTCTAAGACTTCAGCCAATCGCTTTGGGAGAGATTTAAAAAGTTTTTTATATACTTTTTACGAATAGTGGACCACTTTTCTTCGATGCAAGATTTCAGTTTTTCTACGGAGTTAAACTGTCTCCCTCGAGACGAGAAAGTTCAACCCAGCAGTTCTCAATTATGTTAAGGTCTGGTGATCGGGCTGGCCAGGGAAAACGGGAATATTTTTGGCAGCAAACAAATGTTTTACTCTGCGAGCAGTGTGGACAGGTGAATTGTCTTGCAGAAAGATGAACCGCCCTTGAGTCAGTTCTTCTCCTCTCCCAACAATTTGCTCCCGTCTATGTACTTTTTTGCGTTTAATGTTGCCGAACAAAACACTAAATCTGTCTTTCCATAGTATCCTATCGCAGCCCAAACCATAACACCTCCTCCCATTTGAGGTTTATTTAAAAATAATTTTTCCTTCCGCAAATCATGAAAATAATATCGATATCCATCAGACCCATCCAAATTAAACTTCTTTTCATCACTGAAGATAACTTTTGTTCCATCTCCTTCCCCAAGTAATGTGTTCCGAAACAAACTTCTTTCTGTGGGTTTTGTGTGCTTTTGAAAGAGGGGGCTTTGACTTCAGTTTAAGGTGCTTTAAACGACTGGTCCTTTGCAAAAGGCGTTGAACATTCCTGACGTTTGTTTGGACCCCAGCTTGTCACAAATTTCTCTCGCTGTGGCTGAAGATGCATGGCGTAAAATGGCTCGCTGTTCTCGAACAGTCATTGCCATGGGCCTACCTGTGCTTTTCTTCTTGCCATAATCGTTGCCCAGCCTAATGAAATTTCTTATTAAATGCCTGCTTCTATTTAAAGTTCGAGCGATTTTCGATATTGTCAAGTTGTTATCGCGTAATGTTTTAATCACGTCCTTTTCACTTGCAGGTAACACTTTTCCTCTAGGCATTACGCAATAAAATTTAATTAGACTCACTGATCAAAACAACTAACACTTCCCAATAGCACTAGTCACTAGCAGTGTTCCAATAACAAGATTTAGATAAGAACTGAGAGGCTGGCCTATACTTTTGTCGCATGTCAATATTTACATTTTAGCTTATGCTATGGTAGGAAGGATCAGGACTTATTACTGATATTCCATTCTGGGAGGCAGTGAGATTAGAAGAGTATTTATTTGCTTTCGAGGAAGTATGACATTCAATATTGTCAAAAGCTGGCAAAATTTAGGGTGGCCTATAATTTTGTCAGGGAGTGTATGTTCGGTAATTTGGATTCTTGAACAATTTTTCAAAATGTTTTGATTTAAGCTTCTTAGAAACACATTTGTAGTTGATTTCGAATAAATATACAATAAATCCCCTTGTTGCATACAGTAGATGTAAACACGTGAAAATGTAAAACAATTCAGTTTGAATATAGGTAATTTATAATTTGGGAGCTCTTATAACTGTAGATATGGGTTCAGCCAGGGCTCTGACTACTATTTAGGTATAACCATTTATTTACTGCAATATTTGGAGAACTTTTATTACATATATATTGCATATGGTGCCCATTGTAGGGGCACTGAATTAGTATTGAAAAAGAGAGGGTGAGGGAGTGAACGATCAATTATTATAGGTTTATTTTTAAAAGATAATTATGGAAATATTTAGAAATCATGAAACAAGAAATAACAATAAATAATAAATAGTGAAAATAACAAATAAATGATGAGAAATTCAATGTCTTCTTTATACTACTACAGCTAATCGGGATGGTTTGTCTACAGGCTACTAGTCTTCTATAGACAGGGTGGGACTAAGATTTAATGAGGCCATTGATAAATAAATTCCTATTGCTAACTGGACAATCCAACCTACAACTCACACATGTTTATTAAGATCTATGCCTTAAGAAAAAATTTGATCCCATGTATTGTAATATGATATGCTGATAATTTCATCTAACTGAATGTACAAATAACTCAGTTAATATTTGAGTAAGAGAAACATGTTTAAAAGTCTGTCAAGCAGGGGCTGTGTAAACTAGGAAGATTTCTCGCACCCTGGATGACACACGGGTTGCCTCATCTCACCATATATTTTCTATTTCTACGTAAAAATCCTATGAGAAATGGGGGTTTACTGAAGGCTGAATGTGAATAACTCGCATAATACTTGAATTATGTGAAAATGTATAGTATAATATTTGTAGAGTATAGACATTTTGGAAAGATTGGTTCTATAACATTTTCCTATCTGACTCATAATAATAGAGATTTTTTGAATTCCCACTATTCCTAGCCTCCGATTTCAGCCATTAACTAATATCTTCAGTGTTGAGTGAAACAGTTAAATATCGAGTTTGGTATAGATCAACTAAACATTTTTGAGCCAAGAGCGTAAAATCTTAATTGATGACATCATCACACAATGTATTTGTACGATTGTGTATTGACATCTTGCACAATTATGGTCTTTTGAAAACTATATTTGGCATTTATTTGAAATAATATGTTTCATGACAGATTGGCTTATTGTTAACATGCCATCACTAAAAAAGTGCGGGTAAAAAAGACTGAAAATTTAAAAATGGTGATATCTCGATTTATAGTCAAGGTAGAGAAAAAGTTTATAGAACAATATTTATTGAAAATTACCTTTTCAACAAGATTATTTATATAACATTTTTCAATTTGACTCATAATAATAGAGATATTTTGAATTTTTGATTTTGTTCTCCTCTAAATCTCCACCCCCCTCCCCAAGCTTATTTCATCTGTAGATAAAGTTGATCTTTAGTTTTAAATTTTACAAGAAATACTTAAGCATCGAATTCAGTAGCTATCAAACAAAAATTGGGACTTTTGAATGGAACTCACTTTTTATCATTTAGGTAGGATTGATGGACATTTGAGGAAATTTTTCAAAATCGTGTCAGGGCTACAACCTTAAGGGAAATCTGCTATAATATGAGTTTTAGAAAATTATAATCCCAACAAGTTTACCTATTATTTTCTATGATTACAGATTGTTAAATAATAATGGGAGGACGAGGGCGTGGAGGAGGTGGGAACAAAGCCCTTTCATTCAACGTAGAGTCGCTGGGTATCCTTCCTGGAGAGGCGCTTCCTGGACCATGCCTCCAACCCCCTCCCGCATACCCCCTCCTAGAGCACCAACCTGCTCCCCTCTCACTCACCCCTTCATCAATTGTACAGCTCGGCTTCAAGGTAGAACTTCTCAATCACCTCTCCAGAGAAGTAAAGAACCTTAATTACCCTTGGGAATATTTTCCTTATGAGTTACGCCCTGGAATGAGAAAAAGGAAAGCAGCTGGCGACTCTGACAACTCCAAAGATTCGGCCAAAACTACTAAAACAGCTAGTACACCCGTTACTAATATAGATCAGCTGTTAGTATTACCCCTATCCAACGCTGTTTATAGTCAGCTATTGCTGTTTATAGTATTAAGCTTTATTGCCGAATCAGACATGAATCTTAAAAAGGGAAGAGAGTTGTAGAAATATTGCTTAATTTAAATGAAATATTATGAGAATTATGCTTCCATCTTTGTTATAAGTCTATTTATACATATATGTTATATTCCTATCTTTACTTTCTAAGAAAATGTAATAATTTTGTTATTATTACTGTTGCTGAGAATAAATTATGAAATAATCACCTTCATGCATTCATTAGATGTCAGTTATAAAAGAATCATAATTCTCAATTATTTATAATTTTTTTATATTATTCTTTTTTACACTTTATATAATTGTACTTTGTGCATTTAAAACATATTGAAAACAAAAGTTGATTCAGGCTGTGAATGGCTGTGATTGCACAATTAAACAATGAAACTAATGTATTATGTATTCTACTTCCCAGAAAGTTAAAACTTGTCTGATTGTGAGCAAGACCCACAAAACTTATATAATGAAGTTTTGTTCTTAGTTCTTTGAAATTATGTGAAGGAAGATTCCTTAGCAAATTCAAATGATTATATTGGTATACTGTATAGCAAATTATAATATATTGTTGAAATAAAATGGTCAGAAGATCACAATGATAAAAAACATAACTATAAATTATTTACTTTCTGATCTTGATCTGCTCCATGTCGTCACTGAATCCTCATTCATTATTTTAGAGATAAATAGTATTAATTTGATTTTAAATATATTTCATTGACTCGGCTTTGATTTCTTCGAGTTGATTGATCTACTTTTGTACTAAAATAATTACTCAGTTTTAATTTCCTATTTTCTTCTCCTTATTATTATTTTTAATGTTCTACTATATTATTTAGTTCTGAGTTTACACTTATACACTGAGTTTACATTTGTTTTAAACTTATAGCTATTTAAATTGTTTTCAATGTTCTTACCTATTGCTGTTTCTAAGCAGGATATGTTTGTTATTCATTCTGCTAGCTAGAACTCACTGCTTTTATCATTTGTATATCTCTGAGTGAAACAAAAATGTCATATTCACTTCTTTGATTTGTAAAATAAAGATAAATTGATGTCTTTATTAACGTATACAACTCTGTACAAAACATTAATATTTTAGTGATCAGAACAGACTATTTTGTTACTCAATCAAGGAAATCTATTCCATTCAGTTGCACAAAATGTTGCCGAATGCTTATGAAGAATATATATATATATATAGTAATTAATATTTGTTTCCAATCCTAAAGAAGAGCCGCCAATTGTTGCTATTCACCTTCTGACAGTTCTCTGTGAAATGACTGGTGGCCAAAGCTTCTTTAATCTGCAAAAGTGTTTTTCAACGTTAAGGGGCACTTGATAATTTCCACAGCTTTCCTGATTATGGTGTCTTATTGTATGGTTTGTTTGGCAATGGTTTTCAAATTATCTAATTCTATCTGAGGACTGGCACAGTTGAACATTTTGTGACCACACATAAGTCATCTCTAAACCTTTGACAGATTTAAAAAATAAAATAAAGTAATATATATGACTAAACACCCATGAATGACCAAGGCTTTGTTGGAGACTTGTCAAATTCCCTGCCATATTATTCTCTCCCAACATACTTTAATGGAATTGTTTAGGGCATTTTTATTGTTTCACAATAATAACACTCTATAGCAAGGGGTTTGGACTCCTCCAGTTTAACTAATTGTGTATATATTTATAATAATAACAAAAATATATAACACTTTCTACTCAATCCAAACACTTAAAATTTAAAATACCTAAATATTTTTTAATCAAAAAATAAAATAAATTCCCTTTCTTCCTGTGAGATTAATTGCACATTCATTCGTTTATAATAATATAAATAAATAGTATAGAATGAAATATACATGGTTCATATAATCTAAAAATAAATTGATTAATATAGTTTGGAGTTATTGAAAACAAAATTATTAATGTAATATTTTCTTTTCTTAGGAAAAGTAAAATTCTCTAAAATACAATATTTCTTACTAGTAAGTCGAATTTGAGATATGATTGTCCAGTATACGGCTTTACTTATTTGGTCACGATTGCCCTCTATGGCACAGTTCAGATGTTTCGTTATTCCTGTGGCAAATCTTGTTGTTGTAAGAACCTAGAAATCTTTACATGAATAAAAAACAGTTAAGGGGTGCACTAGTGAAGAATGGCTTTTTAGAAGATTTAACTGATACTCAATTTGAACTAGGAAAAATATTGAAGAATGGAAAAGATAAATACCCTAAAATATGCAGAAATCAGCAATTGTCCCATACATATAAGTAATAAATGGAAAATCACAAAATTTCTGAATAATTTTCAAATTGAAACAAAAAATAACAAATCATTTGAAATGTTCAAGTTTATGACTTAAGTCGCAGAATGAAGCATTGGACCAACCTTTGAATAGAATTCAGCAACACAAAAGTCCTGGCCTATGTAACGAAACTACCATAAAATAATAACCGGAGAAGCTCTAGAAATTGTCATGTGCCCCAGTTATTCTACGGGGATTGCATGTAAATTACAACTTACACATTATGAAAAGGTAAGTTCACTAAATGGCACTATATGTCAGTGTAATTAATCATCACTATGCATACTTACCCTCATTTATATGAAGTTTAAGTGATTATCCATCTCTAATGTATGTATAAGATGAATTGAGTTTGTTCTCGGATTAGTGAAACCTAATTCCCTTCATAACAGATTTATTAAAGTATAATTATAAACCAAGAGCAAACTTTCACATTCTATCAATCCTCCTACATTTAGCCTTGTCAGACTCCCAACTGTAGTATCTTATTTGTTAAAGTAGGAGGGCTACGATTGAATTAAATGTAAGAGTTTGATCTTAACATGTTTCACTTTAATAAAATGGCCTTTGGTATAATTATAAATTTTGAACAGTTCATGCAATAATATTGTTAGGAACCGTATATAAGGTTACTTGCTACTGAATATATTAGTTTCCTGGTATGATAGATAGGGAGCTACAATTTGAATCTATCTACATAACTATTTGTATGTCCAGAAATTAGTAGTTTTTGTAATTGGTCCAATTATTGTTTGAAAACAGTACTTGATTGACAGAATTGACCAATCACAAAAACTACAGAAATTAGTAGTGTTTGTGATTGGTCCAATTATTGTTTGAAAAGAGTACTTGATTCAATAATTAAAAGGCTATTATTTTATCATGGATAAATGTTCAGAAGGTTGAATAAGATTAATACTATTTCAAATATATTCACTTGATTTACTGGTGTATTATATCTAATAGTCCTTTTCTCTTTTTGCTATTAAAAAAAAACGAAAACACTTGCATTTATTGTTTTTAGCAGACTATCCTTAAGAGAAATCAGCTATTATCGATCCTACCTAGATGATGAAAACGAGGCCCATTCAAATTTCCACCTCGCCTGTTACCACTCAAGTGGTAGCATCTTTCTGGAGGGCATAGAATCATCTGGTCCCAATACCACTCTAGCTCTAATGGCTTCTTCTATGCTATTGCTCTCCCAACATTATTTACCATTCCTTCATGTGCATAAATAATGTTCCAAGTAGGAAATACATACTCCTCCAAACCTGCAGAATCATTTGACTCATTGGACTGTCTAGCTGATCCCACTTACTCTGCTTTCTTTATTTAGCCTTAAGGCATGTGCTTCTCATCCAAATTCTTCTACTTCACTGGTCAATGCTGCAAAGGATCTAGAAATAATTAAAAATAATCGGCATATGCCATAGGCTCTGTCTATTGTATATGGGGCTAACAGGATTAGTTTTTATAATTCAGATTGTCATTTCAAGAGATGTCAAACAGCAAAAGTGACAATGGCTCCTGTCTCCAAGAATAATAAAAGTGATACATACACAAATAAATATCTGCAAGCCTGGAGTCACACATTATCTTGCATCTTAGAAATTAAATTAAAAATTTAATTGAGATAAAATCTTTTCCCACAATTATCTCAAATTGTAGTGGTGAAGATTGGGGGAGGGGATTAGACAAAAGTTTCATCTTCAGTCCTATATATCTCAGCCATTTTGCAATTTAAATATTTCTAAAGAATGATCAATAGGAATTATCCAATGGCATATTTCAATATGGCAATAACCCCAATTAGAAGCTAAGATGCATTTTGAGAAATATTAATCATGATTAAGAATTGTAATACCCAAATGCTAGCCTGGATGGGATGAAAAAAAAAAATCTGATGCACCACTTGACTTATTTGTATTCCTATTTAATTAAAAAGTCTGACGGCACCACATGATTTCCTTGTGCTCCTATTAAATTAAATGCACACAATGTTTTCCACCAATTCAGTTTAAATTATTTCACTTGAAAGTAATCTATGATATCTCAGTTTCAGTGGATTGGATCAAAAATTGTTAAATAACATAATTTATTGATCTTTTTGTGATAAACAAAAAAGGCTTTATTCATATTTTTTGTTTCTGTAATACATGTGAAGAACCTGTACATTTTTTTGTTCAAATTCCTCTTAACGCCCCTCCTCCTTAGTCAACTTCAATCAAAAGAGGAAGTACACAACTAGACTTTACAAAAATCCCAAATATGAATCAACATTCTAAGGCTAGTTATTTTTGAAAATATGTATGTACATACAGACATCATGCTGAAACCAGTCAAAATGTATACTGTTGAATTCTGAAAACCAAAAATTGTCACAATTAAAATACTAGATAAAAAGTTATATTGCCAGTGTCAAATCTTTGTACAAGAAAATGAGTCCTAAAAAGGGAATGAAACAGTATTAAGGAACAGAATTAATAATGAAAAAGAAATATCTTCTTCAGACTGTGCTGGTGAAAAATAAATTAATATATGATTTCCAATAAAAGGAAAAGAAATCAAATGAAATTCATTCCAATCCAGATTGTATGAAGAATATTGTGTTCAGATATCATTGCTTCCCCTGTAGAACACTTCACAGAACCATCCATTCCTTGCAGAAAATATTCAACAGTAACATCATAGCATAAATGAAATAATCTCTTGTATGCATCCTTCTCTAAACCTCTCAATTTCATTCTAATAATTTTACATTTTTAGTGAACACTATTTTGCGGGAGTCTTGTGTAAGTTATTTGACATAGCTGCTCAATGCCTCTTATTTGAACTAATTATTCCACCATGAAACTACTGTCTCCAGAAAACCACTAAATTTCAAGAGTACAAGTGAGGAGATAATTTTCAAGACATCACTTGCCCAACTTTGCAGTTTTAAACACTACAAAGTGAAGGGGAGGGGGCAGTTTTATTTATCAAAATCTTGCCCATCCATTCAGTTGTATTTTTTCTTTGTCTATAGCGTCTTTTCATATCTTTTCAAACAAATTTAAGAATATTAGCAATGTCTCTTTTTGCGGCACTAATGTAATGTGTGTGAACTAATATAATTTTAATATACACTCAACCGCAAAAAAAAAACCGGGCACTTAGATTTAGTCTTATAATTTTGTTAAATACTTAATATATATGTATATGAATCTTTTTAATTAAAATAATTGGTAATCTATAGGTTATTTAAACAAAATCTGCCAAAAGTGAATAATTTTTATTGATTATTTACACAAAAATACAAAAAAAGAAAAAGATAAATTAACACATTTTAAAAAAAAAAAGAAGATTCTTCATTTTTATTGCAGTGAATGGTAGACTTTGCTAACCCAAGTGTTTCAGCAATGTAACGTAAGCTCCGGCCTTCCATCTAAGTTTGAAAGACCCATTATTCTGGACCGGAATAAAAATAAAACATTAATTAAAGAAAATGCTTGGTTAATAATTCAAGATGTTTAAATGTGCGAAAAACTACTTACAGTTTAGAATAGATCAACTTCACGACAAATAAATCTAATCTGAGTTTTATCTAATTGTTTACTAATCCTGAAGGGATTAGTTCAATGGACTTAGACTCTAAATTCTCTGTAATAACTAGAATACCCACATAAAGAAAATTGCTGAAAATTAGCTTTTAATACGACAAAAATGAAGTGTCCGGTTTTTTTTGCGGTTGAGTGTATTACTATGTGGCCAGATTACAGGATCTTGAACATAAGGGATTGAGAAAGTAATTGTCTTCCCATATATAAGTTTATAAAAAGTCATTATATTTGTTGTTTCATCCTAAAAATGTTTCTTTGATCACTCGTACTAATAATAGCAGATCTGAAAGAAGGCAGAGTTTTCAGACTATTGCCAAGACATTTGACTCAAAAAGCTCACATCCACAACCTAGTTTATTAACTTTTCTCCACCTTTCCATTTTTTTTTTTTTGTATTTGGACTTGTCAATCATGGTAGATGCTTTTGCTCAAATATTTCAATTAAACCAAAACAAAATGCCATAAGGAGTGAATGGCCTTTTACTGGAACATGAGGAAAATTAGACATGTACAGCTAAGGTGTGCCTAAGTGCAAGTAAAATAAGTTTAATTTAATTGTTTATAATATGACTGAATAATTTGTTTAACTCATGAAAGATCGTGACTATTTTAATAATTTAAAAGGTCAGATACAATTGCTGATGATCCTTGAGCTGCTACTGAATTGGATATTTACTACTTTTACCACAAGACTAACCCAAACATCAGAATCAGACAACATTGCTTGGTTTTGTTACTAACATGGAGCTCTGTGATTGGTTGGCTGGACAAGTGAGGCTTTTCTCAATCCAAATTGAAGTTTTGCTTTAAATTTTCATTGTATACATTTTATTTAAAAATGATTTGTAAGGTTTAAGACAGTATATTATTGATAAAGCTGGTAGGTTTTTATAGAGAAAGAAAAAAAAAAAACTGGGATTTAACCTTGAAAACAGGGAATTTTCTCTTGTAGTTCAAGGAAGTAAATGCTCTAAAGGAGAAGCACAATGCCCACAAAATCCTTGTCCTCAAGATAACTGGTACTTTTTTCTCTGGCATTATAATAGATGATATTGTGAGTTGGACGAATTTAAAATAAAAAGGAAGAATTAATTTATATTAGTTTATGATTATATCCCTACTATTATTTAATTTAATAGTAGAACAGTGGTAAACTAAGGTTTTGAGGGCCCTTATGTTTTAAAAACTAATTTAATCTAATCATTTAAACATTATAATTAATTGCATGTGAATTAGAAAAGTTACGTTTATTTTTTATTTATTATAGTTTAATTTTTGATCATTGTGGAGGCCCTAGCTTTTAATCCTCACAGTGTACTTATTATCTTATTGATGAAGTAGATATTTATATTTTGAAAAGCTATTATTCACACTATAAATGGTTCTTTTATTGTGTTTGCCTAACAATTGAAGTTAAGAAAAAAAGGGGAAACTTTAAAGCAGTCAGAGCTGATGTTTCCAGTTACCTAAGTATAGTAGCAATAGAAAAGATATATATTTGGAACCCTCCACATTATACATGTACTAAATAAGAATACTTAGGTTCCTCTTACTTTTCTCAAATGTATAAGTCAATTTTTTAGCAGAAGGTTGTATTGCAGTCTTGTAGGAACAATATTTGTGATGATGAGTGTTTATATGCAACACACACATTAAACAACTTAAAGCAGTATCATAAAAAATATTTGAAAATTGAATTTGTTGTTTTTGCATTCTACTCACAGAAGCTTATCTGCATAAGACAAATGTCATAAAGAGTTTTAGTAGTTAAATATTAACTTTTATTGTCTAACTTTTGAGTACTATTTTTCCTTGCCATGAATGATAAAAAAATCATTGATACTTTTACCAATAAATGCTGGAGTGTACAGATAAGTAGAAAAATTACAACAGCAAATTTTTCTGGGAATAGAAAAAGAATCTCATAAAGGAGAAACAGTTCGTAGCCGACAAGGGTCAACTTCCCATCTGAAACTTCATTATTATAGTGGCATTGTTAAATTTTTAATATATTTATACATTTTAGGTTGGCTCAGCTGGAAAAAAATGAAACAACTCAAGTTAAAGTAGAAGTAGAGGAAGGTGAAGAGAAGGAACAAGAGGAAGGTGTAGAAGAGTTTGATGAAACTGATGAGGAAATGGATGAAGGGACGGACTACAATCAAAACTATTTTGATAATGGTGAAAATTACCTAGATGAGGATGATGACATGGATGATGGTCCTATTTATTGATATAAATTTGGTTAAGCAATTGTGTTAATTATTTTTAAGGTAATAAAATAAGGTTGGCTGAGTATTTGGTGTATTCAGTTTTTGAAAATTCAAATTATTTTATTCTCCTCTACACCAACATCTATCCAGCCATCCTTGATTTATGTTGTAATTATTAGTTTTCTTTAAGCGTTTTTTCAACTGGTGGATTTCTTAATATTCAAAATATAACTGTGAATTAATTTTCTTTGAATTAAAATCTAAGCATATGCTCCTACCACATAAGATAATATTAAGGGTATACAAAAAATCCTGCTAGTACCTTCCAACTAAAACAGTTCTCTAATTAGTTTAGGAGTAAAGTAGATGATCCATATTTTTCTTGTTCATTCCCCTTAATATATATAGGACTCCTCATCATTTTCAGACAGGTTACCTATTTTCACATTCCTTTTTTTAAAAGTTAATTTTATTGAAGACTTGCTTATGGAAAAATGTTGCTTCTCTTAGAAGCTAGATTGCAAAAGGTTCATATCCAACCTTAGATATACTGGACTTTTATTAGTATAGTCTACTTTAAAGAATATGTTACTTCACCATGGATGTCTAGAATGGGATTGCAATATGATGACAGCATGTCCTAATAAACCCATGCATTAAGTAAATGTAAAAGAGTATGTTTAGTTATCAAAGATATATATCCTTTACTGTAGAGTAACAACTGTTCTACTGAGACTAATTGGGGTAAGCTAATTACAGGCAACTATTTTTTCTAAGGGCTGCAGGTAAAAGATTTTATTTTACATGTCTACTACCAAATAAATTGCTCATATGGCAATCGAAACCCTACTCATATCTGGATATTTATTTATTGGGCAATTAAGTAAATATTTAAATATAATAAAGTTTAATCTCATCAATAAAATATTGTAAAAAAAACCAATGAACTACATTATAGGATTGAAAAATATTCATTCACTTCCAAAGAAATATTTATAGTTGTTAATGATTAACTGTATAGGTATGCAATAAAATATTAATTGCATCTCATGCAGTGCTTTTAAAATGAACTTATCTTTTCTAAAACTAAATATTTTATCTATTTAAAGTAAGTTAATCGTTATAGTTCTTTGATAGAAAAATTGATTTTAGCTCTAAATAAAGCTATAGACTAAAGAAATAAATATTACTGATTTAAACTTTTTTTTTATTTATTTATTTAATGATAAACTCCCACAAATTTTCTCTTCAAAGTTTTCTTCTGATCTGCTCAAGTTGGCCCCACCTCCTAAGGATAGTTCATTTCCAGCAACTATTTAGCTACGTTCTCCATACCGATCAACACCAGAACTATAGTAGTTGTTGGGTCACAGTCCAGAGTCAGTAATTCATGTAGTCCCTGGATTGCGACCAAATAACAGCAATAAATGCAATGGTAATCAGCGTGAATAAGGTATCTGAAGAGTTAATGAAAATTAGCTATCCTTTAGATAAGGATACTGCTGAAGCATATAATAAGAATGATAAACTGCTATATTTCATGTTACTGTAGTAAATAGTAGGGCACATTTTTTTTTTTTTTTAAATCGAATTTACTTTATAAGCATGTTGCCTGGGCAGTAGGAATTTTTTTAGTGACACTCATTAAATAAAATCCTTAGTCCGACCCTGGCTAGAAAAGGGTGGTAACCTGTAGATAGCCCATCCCAATTAGCCACAATAACAAAAAGTGGATGTTTATAAGTAATAAATAAATATATGGTTATATAATTCTTTACCCTTTGAGTTAGGTATTTAAGTATTCTTGACCGAATAGGTGGGAGCATAACTCAGTGGTTGCATGATAGTGATCCAGGTCCAAATTTTTGAAATGGCTCACTAAATTTCTTTTACTGTAAGATTAATGAGTTCGTGACATTTGATTAATGAAGTTCTATCAAATTCTGATTGCCAGCTCAGATTTGAGAATCTAGATAAATAAAGATATAGCAAAATTTGCTTGAGAACTCATAAACACTATATTCCAAAGACCCTCTAGGGAATGTACAATAAATTACCTTTTAACAGGAAAATAGAGTCATATTCATTTATTAATGACATTGCGAGCCTATCTGATAGACAAAAATATAAAGTACTTTTGATAATAGTATTTTCTTGTGGACTTGGATTTAACTCATTAGTAATGTGATTAACAAGCATTGGTGTTGGCTATCTATATTTTCTCTGGTGTTCTATTATTTTGATGAAGTACTCAGGTTGGGAATTGCACTACATGGCATGGAATTTTTGAAGATTGAATTATAAATGATAGCAAAGGTGTCCAGTTCCTTCGCATATTGCACTTTTCATTTGACTGCTCAGCTGCTTTCAGCAATTTATTTTGGCATTGTCGAGAACTCAGTTTAGTGCTCCGCTAGCTGAAATGAACTGTATGAAGATGGTAATATAAATTGCTGAAAACAGCTTAACATTCAATAGTAAAAATAAAATCTTTGTAGAAACTGGACAACTGGTAATTTCATCACTTTATTTGACTCCCAACTCTCAGCAATAAGTGAATGCTGAAAATGATAAGTTATTATGAGATATGATATAAATATTTTTTGTTTTTAGAATTTTAGAGCCTAAATTTGCCTAAGAAATTCATTTTATAATTTGTAAATTAAAACATGATTGATATTCATCTAGCATGTACTCAAACTAGTCTTTTATCAATTTGAATGTAATATTAAATCATTATTTTAGTAGTATTATTACTCCTGAAGGGGTGTCACAAGGACAGGAAACATGTAGAACTGCATAAATAAAGAAGTTTCATCAGAATGATGTATTTTATTTTACTTCTGCTAAAACCAAAATGGACATTATCTATATTCTGATGTTAGAATAAAAAGGAAATGATCCAATAATTTAAGCATTTAACAAAGTACTCAGTGAGTTCAATAGTCTGTTAGCAAATTTCCCTTGAGGAACATTAGCTGTTGAGGTTGTACTCATGATACAATGGCTGATAAATATCCTCGAGATGATGAAAATGATGTCCACTCGAAATTATTTAAATAATATATCAGCTACTTGTCTGTTATTGCTTTAGTGGTCACAATTTTTGTTTGATCATTACTACACTCTAGTTAGTAACTTTAGTTCAACATGAAACACTTATATATAAAGTGTTTCATGTTGAACTAAAGTTCAAGGCGGCTGAAATGGGCTGGGGGAGAGTGGTTTAGAGGGAAGGAAAATTCAAAATATCTCTGTTATTATGAGCCGGTTTGAAACTTCGTACATAACCAATCTTGTTGCGAATTTAATTTTGTATGAATGTTGTTCTGTACACATTTTCCCTATCTTAACTCTTAATTGAGATACTTGCATTTTCTAATTTTCAGTCTTCAATAAACCTCCCCTTTTAGTCAATGCACATTAATAATAAATCAATATATCATGAAACAGCTTATTCCAAGCTTAAATACCATATTCCTTTCAACAAACAGACCTTTATTATGATTATGTTGTGTGGTGAAGTCATCAATTAAGATTTTACGTTTTTGACTCAAAGGTATTTTTTTGATCTATAGCATACTTGATATTTAACAGTTTTACTCAAGATGAAAGATTATATGCGTTAATGACTGAAATGTTACCCTGAATAGGGGAGGCTTAGAGGGGGGGACTCGAAAGTTCAAAATATTTCCGGTATTATGAATTGCATAAAAAAATGTTATAGGACTAATCTTGCTAAAATGTTGATGCTCTGTATATTTTCACCTAACAACAAAAATGTTGAACGACTTTTCATATTTTCAGCCTTCAGTAAACCCAGACTTCTACTAGAGGGTATGTGGTGATATGAGATCAGAAGTGTGTCATCCAGCATTTCAAAAATCAGCTTAGTTTACACAGCCCCTGCATGACAGACTTTTTCATTGTAAAACATTTTATTTGGTTTGTATTACCATTAACTAGGACGACATCGGTGTGGTATCGGTCCCTTGGGGCCTGTTTGCTTAATTTCGTTGTTAGGGTGTAAAATCTTCAAATGAATCAAATTAATCATTGATGGCTGAAGTCATTCAGAGTTGTTTCTAAAATTGGGGTGGCAATTTAGCTAAGAAACACATGGTTTTCTTTAATTTTATTTAATAACGAAATAATTATTGACAAATAGAATATAACAAATCAACTTTTATTAATTTTAAAAAATGTTCCAATTTATTATTTGCGTTTCTTATTCAAACATTTAAGGGAGATGTTAAGTTTTCCAGTATATCACCCAGAAGCCACTTTCAATGCCTCTTTATTGGATTTTATGCAGTGTTTAGAGTTTACTCTCTATCTGTCACAATTAATCCTAACATTTTTTTTTTTTTTTTATATCGGAGAAGCTTTATAACATATACTAAACTACAATTTACAATAACATATAATTTATTCTGCTTAAGCTTGTGCACTAAATACTATTTATGGTTTAGTTTTTTATTCTTATCACTTGATAAAATTATTTGAACAATATTTCTAAAATTCTTTTTCTGTACAATGTACCATATGCAGTATTAACTTTCAATAGCTGCAAATGCTTTCTACACTTAACACCTATTTACAATTATTTATCTACTATGCTCAGTGCAGCTTCTAATATATAATTCTAATCATATATAAGTGGTATACATTTATTTTTTTTTTTAACTTAAGTTCCAACCAATGCTTTATAGACTTGTCATCAAGTACTGCAGGACTGGTAGTATCAAGTCAAGTATGTCTATTTTCTTTAGGCCGTTTAGCCTCTGTAGATAATTATCAATTTTACTGCTTGTCATCTGGAGATTTATAAGGATTCTCTATACTTTGCAGGGTGGACATGGAGCGCAAATTAAGAACTTTGCATGATTACAATCTATTCCTTGGAGTTTCGCTGTATGTATAGAAGTAGCATGGTGATAACTTATAGTTCTTTGAGACATTTCCTTCTATCCTTGAATATGCTACATTTTATCTATCATTGAAACCATTACTATATTTTTTGTTTGTGCCTTGTGGGTTGCCGAACATTTCTTTGATGCTAGAAACTGTGTCACTTTTGAGGAAGCTACCTAACTGTATATCCCATGTGAAACGTGTTATACGAGTTTCTACTATCATATGTATTTTCTATTACAAAGAAGTCTCTTACAGCTTTCTGCTGTTGTACTAAGATTTATTTCGTGCCAGTGTAACTAGCACATCAATTGTTGACCTGCCTCGGCAGAAATCACATTGATTATCCACTAATAGATTTTATTTTTCATATACTCACATTAGTCTTCAGTTGATAATTTTTCCAAGTTATTTTGAGAGGCAACTAGTGAGTGAAATAAGTCTGTGGCTATTGATGGAGAATTTATTTGGTTTTAATATATAGTTGAGTACTGATTTTCCCCATTCATTTGGTTAAACCGAAGTTTGGAAAAATGTCTTCAAATATCTATCAATCCTACCAGGGAAATGACAATCTCCTGCATAGGATCAAAATGATATATTGATTTTGTCTTTTGATGCTCGATATTTAAAAGTTTTATGTAAAACTAAAATTCAAGTTCATTAATGGCTGAAATCAGACAGGAGGAATTAAAAATATTACTATTATGTGTCAGATTGAAAACTATTATATAACTAATCTTGTTGAAAATGCAATTTTCTATAAATGTTGTTCAAAACATTTTATTCTCTATCTTGAATATGTACTAAAATATTTGCATTTTTTAGTTTTCAGACTTCAGTAAATCCTACTTCTACTAATCTCGAAATAACAATAAGCTGATATATTATGAAACATTTTATTTAAGCCTAAATACCATACATAAATGCATGTAATACATGGATACAATTAAAAAATGATAAGCTACTCTAAGGTCCCCATTATCAACAAACTAAAAAAAAATGGAAGTCGACATTAAAGACACTGAATATATTACAGCAACATTCTAAAAGACCTACTCCAAAACAGCCTACCTCTCTGACTTTAATTGTAACTTTTCTCTAACCACTGATGCAAAATTATGCAATAGGAGGAATACTTTCTCATGACAAAAGTGGTAAGCATCCTGTTATCAACTTATATAAGCAAAATACAGCAAGTCAGAAATAGTATTGTTAAAAACTAATTCCTAGCCTTACAGTGGGCCTGTGATCATTTCAGACCATATCTCTATTATGGGAAATTTACAATGGCCATAAACCACTCCAATATTTACATGGAAAGAAAGAACCTCATGTTAGCATGATCAAATGAAAAAAAGACAGTCTAGCATTGAAGCAGACGAATTACTGAATAGACAATGGATTGAAACAAAGTATTCCTAGCAATACAGACTATTGTTATACAATAAACAAAGATGACTCAGACAGCTTAGAAACATGCCGTTCTCAGATGAGCTCAACAGATCAAGTTTTCAATATACATTACCTGAATAAACTGTTACCATTGAAAATGAATAAAATCTATTGCTTGACATAACATGGTGGTAACTTCTTTCTTTTGAGACATTTCCTTCTATCGTTGAGTATCCTACATTTTATCTGTTGTTGAAACTATTACTATATTTTTTGTTTGTGCCTTGTGGATTGCCAACATGTTGCCGAACATTTCTTTGATGCTAGAATCTGTGTAACTTTTGAGGAGCTACCTAACTGTAAACCCCATGTGAAACGTATTATACGAGCTTATTATCAAATGCTGAAGGAAATTCATTTGAAAATTCTATTCGGCAACAAATGTAAGAGTATACCTGTACTCAGCATGACCATATAATAAAGATCTTGAAGATGTGCGTTTTCCCCAATAATTAAAGCCAAAAAGGACATACAAACTTAACTGTTCAGACAATCTAAATGTTGAAGATGAAGTATTGGGTTGATGTAAAATTAATGCAGGTTTCCTCTATTGCGATATCTTAATTCCAATTGTGTAAACAAAGCAAATCCTAACATTGATTATTATTATACCTAAACAAACCTTATCTAATACCCTCTCTTTCACCATGAATTTGATCAGTAAAATCGTTTTGTTCAGTGTGTTCAAAGGTCTTAAATCGAAAATGTCGAAGTGTGATTTTCGTCAAATTTATTTTTACGAATTTAAATTAGGGCGCAGCGCTGTGCAAACGGCTCGTAATATTAACGAAGTGTGGGGTCCAGGGGCTATTAACGAGTGCACGGTGCAGCGTTGGTTCCAGAAGTTTCGCAGTGGAGATTTCGACCTCGAAGACAAGGAAGGTCGGGGCCGTCATTTTGCTCTTGACCACGACCAGCTGAGGTCAATAGTGGAAGAAGACCCAACCAAAACCACCCGAGAAATAGAGGTAAAACTCGGCGTGAACCAATCCACAGTTGTACGCCACTTGGAAGCAATTGGTAAGGTAAAAAAGTTGTGAGGACCACCAAAAAAATCGCCGCTTTGAAATCTGTTCCATGCTTGTGACACGCAATAAAAATGATCCATTTCTCGATTGCATTGTGACGTGAGATGAAAAATGGATCTTATACGACAAAAGAAGGAGTTGTAGCCAATGGCTGGGCAAAGATGAACAACCAAAACCTTTTCCGAAGCCCAACCTGCACCCAAAAAAAGTAATGGTCACAGTTTGGTGGTATACTGCTGGTGTTATCCACTACAGCTTTCTCAATCGAGGTGAGACTATAACTGCTGACAAGTACTGTCAAGAAATTGACAACATGAATCAAAAATTACAATGTCTTTTCCCAGCATTGATGAATCGGAAGGGACCTATCCTTCTCCATGATAACGCCAGACTACACGTCGCACAACCAACGCTACGACGACTGCACGAGTTGGGCTACGAAGTTCTCCCACACCCACCTTATTCACCTGACCTCTCTCCTACAGACTTCCACTTTTTCAGGCATCTGGATAACTTTTTGAGGGAGAAAAATTTTCAAAACCACGATGAAATTGAAAATTCGTTTCGTGACTTCATTGAGTCCAGGGATTCAGATTTTTTTTCTGGTGGAATAAGAAAACTTGTTGAACGTTGGCAAAAGTGCATTGATTCAGATGGAAGTTATTTTGATTAAATATATATAGTTAAAGTAAAGATATGGCCTATTTTCAATGAATATTAAAAACCTGCATTAATTTTGCATCAACCCAATACAAAAATATTTAAGCAATTCCAACAGATCATTGAATATTAAGATAGCACACTTTATAGGGAAAATACTCAAATAAAATTTAAAAAAAATCTCTCAGTTTTGCTTTTCTCTATTTCAAGCAGAATTGGTAGATTTGTAAAAAGTTTCTAATGAGGGTGGCTTTTCAAAGTAAAAAATCCATAGTATTTTTTCCCGAAATGAAAAGATGATTAGTCAGAAATTATTCTATATAATTGCAAGACTTGAGAAGCTTCGTATATCAATGAAAGAGAGTGAATGTATGTTAAACACCAAATTAGCCCTTAAATGATCTCAACTCAATAATTTTAAAAAGTATCCACTAAGAGTACCAATTATCTTCTCTAGGTACAAGAGGTATGCTAAAAGTGCAGTTTGTGTGTATTGTGATTCCAGTGCACCTTTGTTCAACTTAAAAATGTAAGTAGAAATTTTCTAATATACTACTATTTCTATTTGTTCTCATTATTATTGGGTTTATGTGTTTTTACACATTTTCTTCTAGAATCTCATTTTTTAAAGGATAAAATTAACTTATGTCTGAGTTGTTGGTTTTTCTTAAACTAAATAAGATTAAATTATTGTGAAATGTTAAGCCAAAATTAAATTTTATCATTTCCGAGTTGTTTTATTATTTTTTTTCTTTAAGTTTTGGAAGGCCAAGTTTCTCAGTTCCCTTCTAGTAAATAACAGTGCGTTCGGTACAGCTTTAGTGAACAGTACATTTTAGGTTCTGTACGGTATAGTGTTTTATGTGAAGATCAGTGCAGTGCCGTGTGATCTTCAGTGATTCGCATGATCTTGAGTTATTGTACTGTGCAATAAGAAGTGAAGTTATCAGTGTCAGTCATACTGTGAGTAGTAGTTAAGAATAACTTACCAAGTGTATAATGAATTGTCAAATAAATTGTGCAGTGATGTAAAGCTTGTTTGTTTAATATTGCAATACAAAAGAACTCTAATAATCAACGGTTTTTATTTTTGTAATAAACGTAACAATATTATTCCTTAATTGGCAAATTAAAGTATCAGAATAGGAAATAAATAAATGGACTTATATTGGTTTTATATAATAATATATTATAAGAGTATCAAGAAAAAATTACTTGAAGTGAAAAATGGAATGTCAAAAAAATATTTGATACAACTAGTGTCAAAGTTTAATAAATAATAGAAATAGGAAAATGATTCATATTTACTAAATATGTTCTGATTCTATTTTCTCTATAGTTCAATAAGGCTTCCTTATAATACAAATGGAATGATAATAAATAACATTTAATTAGTAAATAAATACTAAAATTAAGATAATATATATATAGAAGAAATATAAGACAAAGGAATATGGCATCATACAAAACTAAATATTTTTAATTATATTTTTATCTACACACTTTTCGTAATCTATTAAAATATTTAATGAACCGTGCAGTCAAGAAACATTATAAATATATAAAGGTTGCACTTTGTTGAATTACTTCTTCCAAGTGGTAAATTTTATGTTCAGTGTTCCATTGGAGTTCGCAATCATTGACAACAGCCTATCCTATGAATTGCCATCTTCTTATTCCTATATCTTCAATAAGGCACATATCGGCGAGGAGATCCACCACGATCCAACCTGCAGATAAAGCATTCCATTAATATTAAAAATAAAAAAGTAAAATAAATTCAATCTAGATGTGTATAATAAGTCTGCATATAAGAAAAATATAAGTCAATAAATGACATTATATTGATAAATGAAATTAATAGATTTGACTAAAATAGGTAGTTTGTTACAAGTCAAATCCCCAACAAAATCTGCTGAAAGCTGTAATGACACAATCATGACAACTCACGGTCTAGTCTCAATTTCTCTCCAAATTAGTAAAACATAAAAATAACTTCATTAACTTGGAGTTACAATAATACATGTAAAACATTTTTTTCTTATGCAGAATCAGAAAAAAAAAAAACCCTTAATCCTTAAAACAATGATTTAATTACGCATAACACCCACTCTATCTTTGGCATACTGTTTTGGAAAGCCAATCTAGATCACAGACACCTTGTGACTGCCAAAACCATTCTGATAGATAAAGGCCATGACGCTAATCCATATCCTCTTTTTTAGTCAGAACTAGTAGACAATTAAAAAATCTCCAATGAGGGTGTCTTTTCAAAGTAAAAAATCCTTCATGTTTTTTTCCCCCAGAAATGAAAGACAATAGTTGCAAGACATGTGAAGCTTTATATATCAGCCAAAGTGGGTGTATGTAAGTTAATTCTTAAACAATTTCAACCCGCCTGAGCAGTGGCTGACTATAAATTTTAAAAAGTGCCCAAAAAGGGGGGCTAGAGTAGTACCAATTGACTTCTAAAGGTATAAGATAAGGCTGCTAAATCTGCAGTTTGTGTGCACTATGATCCAAGTATGTCTTCATTCAGCTTGAAATTGTAATTAGAAATCTTGAGGCTGCTCGAATCATTGTGAAGAATTAAGGACTTTTTCTGTGATCTAATCCATAACTTCCATCTTCCAACATGTGGGATTTGGCACAATAGTTATATACATTTTTTTTGGAATTGAAGACGTCTGAAACTTTAGATTTCACCCATTCTTTAAATCCCCTCCTGGTTTGATTTTAGATATTAAAGAATATGATCTTTAATTTTATATTAAATGTTTAAAAATAAAAAAAAAAAAACCAAAAAGACCAAAATTAAAGTTTTATCTAGGACTATTTTGAAATTGTCTATAATAAGCTGTTAACATTGCACCAGAGTTAGTGTGTGATCATCTCTTTTTCTTCTCTTACATATTATCTTTTATCATCCATGCGTTGTTCTGACCATACGCAGTTTATTTGAAAAGTTCAGTGATTAATTTAGAAAGCAATACCTATCTCCTTTACACTTTCCCAGCAATAGCACAAGGGAATATGACTCGTGCCAACCAGTCACACTCAAGAGGTGAACAAAGCTCATCTTGGAATGCTAGAGAGAAATTTAAAATGAGAAGACAGAGGTTTTTACCTGTATCTTGATGAAGTCTCAGGAGACCTACGGGAGAATATGCTGCTATAGGAAGAGCCATCATAACTGGAGCCCCTGTCATAGGACCTAGGGAGGGGAGGTGGTGGGGGGTAGTCTCTCCTAGAACCCTCTCTTGGACCAAGAGGTGGGGGAGGTGGATATCTTCTGTCCCTATCATCGTCAAACATCCCTCTAATTGGTGGTCGTTCATAAAATCTGTCATAATAGTTCTCCTAAAAATGTCAATGCAAACTATTAGTATACAGAAGTACAAACCAATAAAAATGATTGTTACATTACCATTGTAACAACTAATTAATAAAAATAAAAAATAGCTTTATTACTAATATAAAAGCAGTATACGCTTTGAAAAATTAACATGAAGCATTTGTTTGTTTATTAAGACAAAATTCCTTGCTAAAGTTCCAAAAATCATAGGCATAATTAGCCCTGTGATGAAATCTGGACATATTATTTAAAATATAGAATTGATTTGAAAATTCTTATCCATCACTTTTCAATCAATTTTTTTTCATCCAACCTCTGCCACTTTTTGATTCTATTCAGAGCACTAAAATTACTGTTGGGAAATATTAAAGAAGTATTCTATCAAGCAGTATACCACTTATTTATGTGACAATACACATTAACATTGTTAATCTATTAAATGAATAGATAATGCAAAAAGAGGATAAATTAATTTATACCTTAGAGAAAAGGAAAATTAAAGTATAATTTTATCCTCATAAGCACTCAATAATTATTCTCGTTGACAAAGTGAACCTACTTTTGATTTGCTGAAAGGAGATTCGGCCATCAGTCTTTCTCTAAGGAATGGTGGAGGTGGAGGCGGTGGATATGGGTCCCTCAATCCAGGTCCTAAGAACCTATCTCTGAATCCACGGTCTGGGCCCATCATTCGTCTGCAATTGCAAATTAAAATATACGAAACTCTTTAGTAATTTTATATAAGAATTAAAAGTATTCTCTAAAGCTAAAAAAAATATGAGAATCAAATTGCTCTAAAATTCAGAGGCAAAAATAAAGAAAAGGAACAGCATGATACATGGATAAAGACATCTAACTCGGCAAAAGGCAGAGGCTCATCACAAAAAGGAGTCCTGGAACAAAGTGTACTTCTCCTATACTGAAAAATACAAGTCCCTCACACCAGGGCTACGTAAATTAAGAAAAATTTTCCATGATCGAAAAAGTGTATAGAGTCAATCTTATTGCAAATTAAATGCACTATAAATGTTATATACATTTATACTCTATCTTGAATATTAACCGAGATATTTGCCTTTTTTAGTTTTCAGCATTCAGTAAACCACAACATCTACTCATGTTACATAAACAATACTCTGTTATATAATAAACCACTTTATTCCAAGCTTAAATACCAAATATCGTTTTCAAGAGACCTTTAATATACGAGAAACATGCAAATATGTTCTGGTGACCCCCCCCCCTTCCTTAAGTTCTTTGACTACTAAAATTTGATTTATTGAGGTAATAAAAATTATTCTGATTCATTATATAATTACAGTACTAGATTAGTAAATAGTTTTCAATAAAATTAATATGATATATTCTGATATATTTCAGTAATCGTTTTTCTTTCTGGTGAGAGATTGGCAGACCTGTTTGTTTACATAGGGGAATTATTAAAATTTACTGAACGATTTCTTATAACCGTTTGTTAAAATTATTAAATTATTTATTAACGTCCACTTTTAGCAACTAAGGCTAATTGGGACAGGTTATCTACAAGTTACCACCCTTGTCTAGCCAGGCTGGGACTAAGGATTTTATTTAATGAATTCCGTCACTAAATAAATTTCTCTGCCCAGGCGGGAATCGAACTCGCCACTCTAGGTATTACCGTTTGTATTTATTCACTTAATATTCATGGTGGTCTTGTGTTACCAGTATGTAGATTCATCTATTGTTAAACTTCAGGAGGAAAATCTGCTTAGTTTACGCAGCCCCTGATTGATGGACTTTTTTTTGTAGTAGAAAACCACGTGCGATTTGAGCTCAGATCTTTACCTGTATCTGCAGTGTCTCCTTGGAATTGTAAGGCAATTAAGTAGATTTTTTTTTAAAATAAAAAGTGCATCTTGATTAAGATATTGGTGTTGATTCACTAAGTTCAATTAACTTTTATACACACATAATTGAGTAAATGTAGATACGTTTATATTCAAGAATAAAGAGAAATAATATGTTAAAACCAATCAAATAACAGAAAAAACATTGATTCCTATTATATATAACTTACCCGCCGGCTTTAGGACACTCCTTTGACCAATGACCACCTCTGCCACATCTGGTGCCAACAATCAATTTTATTAACATTTAGGAAATGGCTATTGACTAATCATAATAAATATTATAAATGTTCTAGTGATTAATAAACAAATATCTATATACCGATAGCATAAAACTGCCCAATGAAATACTGTGAAGCTGATTTACTTATCGACAAGAAAATTATTGATCAGACTTTTCTAAGTATTATGAAAAAACAGTCGCACAGACTCTGGGTAATCTAAGCAACTTCTCGCATGCTGAAATTGGTTTTTAATGGCATCATCTCACATTCTATTCTCTATTTCTTTTTTACAGATTCCTATATAAACAAAATGTTTAATATAAGCAAGGTATAATATATTTAGTTTAGGATTGTGATATATTAACTTAATGTGAAAATTGGATGAATAGAAGTAGGTACTTCCAGAAAACTGAAAATGAAAAGAATATGAATTCTTCTGTTCATGGTTTCTTAGATTTCCTCAGTCTATAACATGATTATAGAATAGACCCAAATTACGGATATGAACCAATTAAGTATAAAAAAACTGGCAAGGACAGATGACCCTCATTCTCTATTGAGATACCCAGAAGCTCCATGACTAGGGAAATATTGATACATAATATCATGATGTAGTGAATATTACAAGATGGCTGTAATAAATTCTTTTATATTCAAGATAGAACAAAATGTATATGTGTGTATGGACCTGCATGTGCGTGTGTACAAAACCTAAAGGACATTGGGCCAATAATCCAGGAAATGAGAGTATTTTTTGTTCTAACGATTTCAGACACCAGTGGTATTCTTCCAAGCAATACTACAATGGGAGAATAGGTACATATCTCATGTTACAGGGGTCACATCTTAAAATCATGAATTTTAAGATTTGACCACCGCACCTTGAAATAATATCTATTTGCCTTGTAACAATATTGCTCTGAAGGAATACCAATGATGTCTGAAATTATCAGCACAAAAAATACACTCATCTTCTGATTGATTGAGTATTGTACTTCTGTAGCCAACTAACTCCATGTCTCATACATGTTTATGTGTCTGTGTGTAAAATATTATGAAGGACAAAACAGATGGTAATAATAAATATCTCATTGGAAGGATTTACGACAGCATTGCATAAACATGGGTACTTCAATTAGTTCATAGCTTTTTCTTATAGAAAGTGCTACTAAAGGGGTTTTCAAATTGATGATGTGATTCCTCCTTCGTGTAATCCTACTATCATTGGGCTTTGTTTCAGTGCAAGTCATTCGGATGAAGTGTAAATAACTAATCATTTTACTTTATCAAATATTTTGTTGTGGATAGTGTTTTTGCAGGGAGTTCTTCGTTACTTAAACAAGAAGAAATGCACTGCAGAAAGCCACAGAATTTTAGTGGATGCTTATGGAGAGCATGTTCTAGCTGAGAAAACATGTTGAAAAAGGTTTGCCTGGTTCAAAAGTGATGATTTTTAGCTGAAAGATAAGGAACGACCTGAACAGCCAAAAGTTAAGTCACACAGGGGCTGCGTAAACTAAGCATATTTCCCACGGGAAGATTTATTAAAGGTTAAATATACGTACTGGTAACACCATCGTGAATGTTAAAGGAATAAATGCAAACAGTAATAAGAAATCATTGCAATTTACAAATTAATATTATCTTCAATGGAAAGCGTCTGAATTGTAAACAAACAGGGCAGCCAATTTTGCAGTGTTGAATAGATAGAATTATTCTAGACCGAAAAGGTAAACAATTAATGAAATATATTAATTTTATTGAAACCAATTTACCATAGCTAATGGAGTAATTTGAAATGGATCAGAATAATTACTATCTCAAACACTCAGATTTTAGTAATCCAAGGACAAAAGAAGGGGGTGGGATCAACAGATCGTATGCTTGTATCTCGTATAATAAAGCTTTGCTAAAACAATATTTGGTATTAAACCTTGTAATGAAGTGATTCATGATAAAACATTAATATGACACTAGTGCAATGTTTCGATCTGACCTATAGTAATGGAGATATTTAGAATTTCCGAAATTCCTAAACCCCTCCTCCCCCTGGCCAGATTTCAGCCATTTACAAACTTGATTTTTCTTTTTACATAAAACTACTAAATATCGATGATCGTTTGGTAACGATTAAAAAATAATTGCGATTGCTAGAGCGGTAACAGACACACACACGCATGCACACACAAACACAGTTTTGAACGCACCCCATTTTCATCATCTAGGTAGGTATCAATGGACATTTGAGGAAAAATTTCAAAAATCTTGTCATGAGTACGACCTCAATAGATGATTTCCCTTAAGGGAAATCTGCTAAAACAATTTGAAGATGAAGAAACAGTATGGCAAATGCTTTAAGACTTGGCTGAGTCATTAAGCACACACTTAACAGACTTTTTAACAGTTGGCAAGCTATGGGAAATTCGAGGTCCAAAAGCAGGGAACTTGAATTAAACTGATTGAAGGTAAAAGGGTGTTTTTTTTTTTTTTTCATTTATGAACCGCTGATTTAATGGTAGAAAAGGACTGGAGATGAAAAGTGGATCCATTACAACTCCAGATGGAGGGTGTCAAGGGCTAAGAGCCTGGCCAACCAACATCAATGGCGAAATCAAGTATTCATGGAACCAAGCTAATGCTCTGTATTGGAGTGATATACTATGAGCTGCTTTTGCATATGACTCACATCTGCTTTTGATTATAGGAAAAAGTCCATGACACAGGAGCTGCGTAAACTAAGCAGATTTCCTACATGAAGTTTTACAGTAGATAAATCGACATACTTGTATTAAACACAACACCAACATGAATATTAACTGAATAAATACAAGCGGTAATGAGAAACCTTTCAGTCAATTTAAATAACCTCCTAACTAAGGCGTCTGAATTGTAAACAGGTACAGATAGAAATATTGTAGACTAGAATGAAAAACAATTACTGAAATATATCTGAATATAACATATTAGTTTTATTATATAAAACTATTTACTATAGCTAGTGCAGTAATTCATAATGAATCAGAATAATTTCTATCTCAATCACTAAAATTTTAGCAATCCAAGAACAAAAGAAAGGGGTGAGGATCAACAGAACGTATTTGCATCTCTTGAAGTAACAGTTCAATGAAAAAAATATTTGGTATTTAACCTTGGAATATACCTGTAGATAACCCACCCTAATTAGCCTTAGTTGCAAAAAGTGTACGTTAATAAATAATTTATTTTAATTAACCGTGGAATGAAATGGTTCTTAAGCGTATTATAAATATAACATGAGTAGGAGTGAGGGGTTTACTGAAATTTATTTTCAGATTCTGCTAAAACTATCTGTAAAACAGAAATTTCAAATAAAAATAAACTATTATTAAAGAGAATTGAACGGCATTAGTTCAAAATGACAGCTATAAAACACCCAACAGCAATAAGTCATCTGCTGCAGCTGAATTTATGTAATAAAACATAGGTACGTTGAAAAATCACGAAAATTGATTTTTCTCCAATACTATTAGGATTAGGAACATACATCATATGAATAATTTTGTTCCTTTTGAAGAGTAGAAACACCTCTAGAATTTTGTCTATCTACTTACTAAACACCCTGTATTTAAAAAAAATGTTGAATGGATCTTATTTTCATCGTCTACTAGGTCGGATTGATAACATTTCAAGACATTTATTGAAAATCATGCCTTGAGTACAAACTCAATAGCTGATTTAAGGAAACTCTTAAGATTTGAGGAAGCAAAAATTTGAAAAGGCCAGAACGTGTAAAAAAGGAAGAAATAGAGATTACAATATGGAGATGACACAATATGTGCCAGTATGACACACTGTGATATTGTTGTATCATATTTCATACTTCTATTTTCCTGCAGGTGTAATAAATGAGTAAATGTATATTTCCAATTTATTTAAAAGAATATGATCACAAAAACAAACCTGTAACATTGTTCAGGATCACCCATTCCAGGTCTCTGCCTAACACGACTAGTTGAAACTTGTACTTTCATAGGTTGTCCTTCCAGTTCATAGCCATTTAGCTCCTTTATACAGTTGTTTACATCATTTGAATCAATGTGCTGTTAAAATATGTAAATATATAAGAATAAACGAATATAAAAATATTTTAATGGAAGACGGCATAATCCAGTTAGTAGTAGTGGGCTTGAACTTGTATGAGACAATGTAAGTTTGAATAATAATGTAATCGGCTTGAAGGTGAGATATCTATCCTCTCCCCCTGGTGCCTGTTTGGCATGGTTAGGCAATTTAGTTAATTTTTGATTACTATCAAAACCTCTTTCTAATAAGCACTTTTCATAGGAGAAACATAAGTAACATTACTCTAACCCAAATGTTAAATATAGTAGGTTTTAATGTATTAATTTTGACATACTCAGGAATCGAGATACTCAGGTTAAGAATTATTTAAAATAATCAAAATTTTCCGTATTGAACAATCAGATTAAAAAGGTATAAACATATTTTTAATTGCTCACTTTGGCTACAACTCTCTTGGAAAAATATTAACAATAAAAGCAGTTATAACAATATAGTAGGATAAAAAATATTTTTATATTTTGACAACAGCTACCATACTATGTGTGCCAGAAAATCTTGAACCATCACTTAACTCGCTCTGGTAGTGAATATGCAAACCAATATTCTCCCTTCGCAGGGATTGGACCTGCACCTATTTTACCTTCAATTGAGGGTGCTTGTGAGGTGTACTCAAATACTAGCCAAGTAATGGGAGCCTCTGTTGATCAATTCGGCAATAATATACTATATATGCTGGCGAAACAACTCTACTACTACTTGAAATTCCAATTTGCATGTGTTTTATTTCTAATAGTAAGGGAAGGAGGAGAGGGGATAGTTTATTGAGAAAGCTCAATTTTTTAAAGCATTTTTTCTGTAGTTTAGCAGCACTGGATCAAGTTCATGGGTAAAGAATAAATTGAAATCAAGAAAATTAAAATAAAATAAACATACTATTAAAATTCCAGTATTTACAAAGTTATAGCTCGTTGAACAAACTTGCATACTACGTATGATAGTACATTATTTTTTATTGGCAAATTCTGATTCCAAAAGTTTGTTGTGAAATTTAAACAGAAAGATTTGTTTCTGAACAGTTAAAATAATAAACTACAATTTGTAACTCAAAAGTAAATCCATTTCAATTATTTAGATGTCTCATATGGCTCTAACAAACACATAAATAGAAAAAATCCCTCACCCAGGGGTTTCCAACAAATATTTTTGTTGTGGGAGTATTAGGACCTTTACGTCTTGTTGCAGCTTCCACTTTCATAGGCTGCCCATTAACAATGTACCCGTTTAAATTCTGTATTGCATTTCGCCCGGACTCTTCATTTTCCATATGCTAGGAAAAATATAAACTAAGCAGATTTCCCTCGTAAAGTTAAACAGTAGAGAAATCTCCATGCGAGTGCTGAACAGTTACGGAAACAGCTGAACTAGCTTTCGGGAACAAATAGGAGCGACCATAGCTCGTCGAATACACTTAATAAAAATACAAATATCTCGGTTAATATTCAAGATAGAGAATTAATGTATATAACAATATTTATAGTAAATTTAATTTGCAAAGGAGTAAATTTAATAAGATTGGTTCTATACAATTTTTCTATCCAACGTACAATAACGGAGATATTTTGAGGTTTCGAAATTCTCCCCTCCCTCTGGTACGATTTCAGCCGTTAATTAACTTGATCTTTCATTTTACTTAAAACGATTAAATACCGAGTTTGGTCATGATTAAACAGAAATTGCGACCGCTAGAGTGTTAACAGACACACACACACACACACATATACATATATATATATATATATATATATATATATATATATATATATATAGTTTTGATCGGACCTCATTTTCAACATCTCCTGGGTAGGATCGATGGACATTTGAAGAAATTTTTCGAAAATCGCGTCATGAGTATGACCTCAATAGCTGATTTCCCTCACGGGAAATCTGCTAAAAAGTAGTATACCTTGTAAGCTTTATATTATTTATTAAAGATAGATTGGAGTAGATTAGTCTTCACAAAATTTTAATTTATCATTATTTTTCATTTAACTCGAAAGAAAGTACACTTGAAAAATCACAAGTAATTTTTAGCTAAGAGAGTTATGGAACAAAATTATTTAAGATAACACCCACATAAATTTCAGTTAAATTTAATAATTATTACTATTGTTATTTATTAACATCCACTTTTTGCTACTACACACTAAGTCTAAGGGACGGGTTATCTACAGGTTACCACCTTTTTCTAGCCAGAGTGGGACTAAGGATTTTATTTAATGAGTTCATCACTGAATAAATTCCCAGAACACTAAATAGACTTAGAAAGCTTGATTCCCGCCTGGGCAATGGTGGGAATCAAGCTTTCTAGGTCTACCAAGGCCAACACTTAATCACAACCTGAGTTTCAAATTTAATAAGTAATGACTCAGAGGGAAAAAAAATCAGTAGTAAGATTAAATAGATAAATTACAAGTCCAAAAGATAAATTAAATAAAAACATAACTTACCACAAAACCATAATTGCGCACAATATCACACTCAACAACAGTTCCATACTTAGAAAATAGATTTCGAACTTGACTAGCTTTCACATTATCAGCTAAATTTCCAATAAATATTTTTGTTGTGGGAGTATTAGGACCTTTACGGCTTGTTGCAGCTTCCACTTTCATAGGCTGCCCATTAACAATGTACCCGTTTAAATTCTGTATTGCATCTCGCCCAGACTCTTCATTTTCCATATGCTAGAAAAAATACCACTAATTTAGAGTATAATAAATAAATGAATAACAATATATAGGAAAGTGTTATAAGACAACAAACAACTATGTTTTCTGTCTTAGCCCTAAACCACAAATTTGATTTAGAATTTGCATAAAACTAAACAGAAATTAGAATATAATATAAAGTCTGTCACGCAGGGGCTGCGTAAACTAAGCAGATTTCCCACATGCATTATTACAATAGAAAGATCTACATACTGGTAACAAACCCACCACGGTGAATATTAAGTGAATAAATACAAACGGTAATGAGAAATCGTTCAGTAAAGTTTAATAATCTCCCAATGGAAAGCATCTGAATTGTAAACAAACAGGCTGGTCAACCTCTGAGAGTTTAACAGATATAATATTCTAGATCAGAAATAAAAACAATTACTGAAATATATCTGAATATTGCATATTAATTTTATTAAAAACTATTTACTATAGCTAGTGTTGTAATTTACAATGAATCAGAATAATTTCTATCTCAATCACTAACATTTTATTAATTGCAGAACAAAAGAAGGAGGGGGGGGGGTCAACAGAACATGTTTGCATATATCTCACAAAGTAAAACTTCAATGAATAGGATGCTGGGTATCATCCACTCCTACTAGCTATATTAACAATGAGCTCTTATATCATGAGCCACTTCATTACAAGGTTATATACAAAATATTGTTTTCAACAAACCTTTATTTTACGATATACAATCAAATACAAACTGTTGATCCCCTCCCCCCTTCTTTTGTTCTTGGATTACTAAAACTTGAGTGATTGAGATAGAAATTATTCTGATTCATTTCAAATTAATCCCCTAGCTATAGTAAATAGTTTTCAATAAAATTAATACATTATATTTAGATATATTTAATTAATCGTTCATGTTTCCGATCTAGAATAATTTTATCTATTCAGCGCTGCAAAGTTGGCTGCCCTGTATTTTTAGAATTCAGACGCTTTCCGTTGTAGATATTAACTTGTGAATTGACTGAATGATTTCTTATTACCGTTTGTATTTATTCCCTTAACATTCATGGCAGTGTTACCAGTATGTAGATTTACATCCCATGAGAAATCTGCTTAGTTTATGCAGCCCCTGTGTGATAGACTTTTTTCAATTCTGATTTAAGTATGAGAGCTATCTGCATGACACTTGTGAATAATTTAGATGTTTGTTCTATAGTGAATTCACTCTCGGTTAAAAAAAATATCCACAAAAAAGCTTGTCTTTGAAGAATAAAAAGTTGTTCCATTATTATCAGATGTGAATTACTGAACCTAAAATTTCTATAATATATATTTATACAAAAAATTCAATCTTGGAATATTAATAAACATTTATCCAATCCCCCATTTACAAATAAAAAGAAAAAGTTTGAAACAAAAATATGTAGATCATTCAAATTTATTGATTCACTTTAAAGTGATTAAGAAGAAAATCGATGTACAGCCAGAAAATAACTTTTAATTTTAATTTATAAGTCTTACAATTACCTAAAAAAAACACCAATATTTCTTTCCCCCACCTTACTGAATTTCAATGACATTCCAGATAAACTTTATTTATTGATGCCTATTTTATGCTTTTAACACTAATCAGGATAATCTTTTATGCAAGTCAGGAAAGGAAGAAACACATCAATTAGAGTTGACTAATAACTAAAGTCTTAATGGTCACATGAATTAACATGCTTGTTTATCCAGACTAACACTACTCTAGATTTACTTTGGAGGCTCAAGTTAGCCATTGGAGTTGAGGTGTAGGTCTTAATGAACTTGATAAACCTAGAGTGGTGAGTTTGATCCCCTACTAGGTAATAGAAATTTATTGAGTGACAAATATATTATTATTATTATTATTTATTAACTTCCACTTTTTGCAACTTAGGCTAATCGGGACGGGTTATCTACAGGTTACCACCCTTTTCTAGCCAGGGTGGGATTTTAGGACGTTATTTAATGAATTTCATCACTAAATAATTTCCTTTGCCCAGGCAAGAATCGAACTCGCCACTCTAGGTTAAAGTTCATGAGGGGTATAATAAAATAATTAGGAATCATGTTAAAATTCACTGAGGGACTTTAAAATATATTAAAATACTGTTTAATGTTTGACAATACACAAAATTTTGAGATTATTATTGAACGTTAAGAGAATTAACTCAGGGATTATGTGATTAAACATTTCAGTCAAAAATGTAACTATCATTCAGGTTATCAACCTAGGATTCAGGTTAGACATTAAGGAATAAAATGTATTTAAGCTATAATGTGATCTGCAGCTACATGTCAAGAATATTAGATAATTTTGATATGAATTATATAATGTAGTTGTATAATTTTTCAATAATCCGGCATAACTGGATGTTACACATTCTTTCAGTTTATGAAGGTAAATTAGGAAAGGTATTTCTTTTATAAGAAAATGATTTTTTTCCCTTAAATGCAGACAATCCTCTCCATTTTGGTTCTTAAATAGATTAAATAACGCGAGATGAATACAGTTCAGCCTGAACTAATTCTGTGCATTTCCAATAATTCTTCAACATTTTCTAAGATAAGTTGCAGTAATACTCAATTAGCAGTTTCAAAGTGGACTTCACTAAATAAAACTATTAAAATCTTGAATGTTTAATTCAGAACAGGAATGTCTAAGCATTAGCAATATTATTATAAAATACTGGAAAGTCAACTAAAATAATATGAATTTTAATGCCTTACCACAAATCCAAACTTCTTCACAACATGACACTCAACAACTTTTCCATATTTTTCAAACAGTGGTTCAATATCAGATGTAAGCGTATCATCAGTCAAGTTACCAACAAATATCTTAAATGTCCCAACACTACTTACTGGCATCTTGGAATGACTAAAAAAGTATGCCGAATTAAAATGAAAAGTTCAATACAAAAAAAAAGTGTTGTAAAAGTTTTAAAAGACACTGCGAATTAATTTGTTGAAATGGTTAACCGAAAAAAAATGAAAATACAGATTCCTGTACTGGTTAAAAACTTTTTCTTCCAATAAAAACAAGGTCTGATACAAGTAAGTGACAAATCACTGTCAAAAGATAAAAATGCCGGTAATGCTTAGGAAGAGATCTTTCAATGGCATAATAGAAAACCAAACCAGCTTCAAAGGATTTCTATGAACATACTAAGCGTTATGACATTGATTAAAATACTGATAAAACGAAAACAAACTTAGACACTTACGAGTCCCTAAAGTACAAGACGCCGACTGAAAAATGGCGGATGGTAAGCCTTTAGACAGAAGCGCGCCCTATAATTTCTAATAATTCACTACAATTCATTCAAGTCCCAACAATTCAATGGACGAATTGTAATGACTTATTAACCTAAAATTAATGATTTCTCGATGATTATAACTTAACTTTCATTTAAATATTTAGAGTGGCGAGTTCAATTTCCCGCCTGGGCAATAGGAATTTATTTAGTGACAGACTCATTAAATAAAAAATCCTTGGTCCCTTTGTCCCACCCTGCCTGGAAAAGGGTGGTAACCTGTTGGTAGTCCGTCCCAATTAGCCATAGCAGCAAGAAGTGAACTTTAATAAAAATAATAATCATTTAAATATTGTTTCTAATTTGTTAACGTCCACTTTGTCCCCTATGGCTAAACAGGACGAGTTATCTAATGGTTACCACCCTTTTAACAGATTCCGCCTAATGGAAATCTGCTGTTGAGGTTTTAGCAGATTTCCCTTAAGTGAAATCAGCTATTGAGGTCGTACTCATTGAGTTTCGAAAAATTTCTTCAAATGTCCATCGATCCTACCCAGGAGATGACGAAAATGAGGTCCGTTCAAAATTTTATATACATTAACTAGCATAGAGGTATTGCCCGGCGCACTGCCCGGGAAAAGTTGCTGACTGAGCGTTTAATTGATTGTTTTTTTTATCAGTAAAGACTTCCAGTGTTGGTACAAATTGCATCTTGCGCTCCACGATGAATTTTGTTTTTTTTTCAAACCAAAACAGCCAATCCTAACAGTGTAATCTTTCCAGGGGTTAATTAAAATAGAAATTTTTGTAGTTTTGATGAATATATGAAATGGGGTTCCTAAATTTTATTTTTTTTTTTCCCTTCACCGGACTTTTTGACTTGATTCACGTTTTTCCTTGTGATTGTGTCAAACCATCAATCATTGGGTAGCTTTTATGCCAATTAAATATTCTGTCTATTTATATGGAAAATATTTCCGGCCAAAAATCATGGCCGAGAACATAATAGTTAAAGCAGAGTTTTATTCATCATCACATAAGATTATATTCGGTGTTAGTCAAAGCATCCAGTGGAGAAAATCACATACCCGACGTCCGGGCAGCATTTCCACAGGACAATAAATAAACTCAATTACCTTCCCGTTCCCATTTCCGCTATCGCAGGGAGCCGTTATTTCATTCGTGAGTTTTCCTTAGGGATATGTATGATTCAGAGACGTATTAGTTAATTAATTTATTTTTCTGCCCTTTGATGGAACATAAAATAATAGTATCCCTAAACATAATTTTCATTTTGCTTCAATTGTTCAAGAAAGGCTAGATATGGATTTGAGGGGAAAGAGAGGGCCCCCCTGCAACCTAGTTATATTGTAAGCATTCATTATCTCAAGTATATATTAAAAATACCAGAAATTGTTTCTTTTTTATTGGTTTTATATTTCTATTAGAAATAAATCACAGGAGTTATTGGTGGAAAATAAATTAAATAATATGAGGAGGCTGCGGAGATTTATGAGTTTTCACTAATCGGTATCATACTTGCAACCTATACATATAAGACTTTAAAAACATAACATCTTTTGTATATAATATGCATTTAATTAAAATGCACTTAGAAATATGCAATAAATAAAACTGTGTTGAAGTTTTCCCCGTATAGATTTAGCGTATATGCGTTGGTAACTTTTCATTTACGGCAAAAGTGAATACAACAAAAAAGATACTTTAAAGTGAATAAAGTAAAAAGACTTTTGCTATGTGTACTGAATTTTATGCACACGTTTGCCGAAAAAAAAAATAGAATGAATGATGAATTGCGAATTTTTATCGTTCAGGGGCCTGGTTCTTATAAACCCCCCACTCCAGTTTGAAACCTAAACATTTTAATGTAGGCTTGGATAATTCATGGGAAGAAGTTAAATTGGTAATTGTGACCATCACCCCAAAGTTTTGTTAAATTGGGTTTTTTTTTTTTTACAATCGTTATGGTGCTCAAAAAAGAATTGTTGTGTTGGCTTCCGCTATAAGTTGTTTAACGATATTATTTTCCGTTTGTGTTATACAGCAAAAGTTGATTATTAACCAAAGTGTACTTTTAAAATAACAAAATAACACAACTTTTGTGTTCATTGTTGCATATTTGATTAAGAAACCAGTAGAAAAAGAAATTATCGCTTTATTTTTTAATTTTAGGCCTCCCTTCATTACCCCCTTTTTTCTCCCTGTTTCCGTCCCTAGAAATATTTGGTATGGCTTCACACTAGTGATATATTAAGGTTGTCAGAGTGATAATTACACATTACCGAGTTTTTATTTAGTTATGTTGAACTCTTTTTGTGCCGAATAATATTTCTTGACACCTGCTATAATTTTTGTCGTATTACGGGCCTTTGTAATTCGGTATTCGACGATAATGTATATAACAAAAGTTTCTCTAAATAACAAAATAAACAACTTTTGTTATGTGCATATTTGCCGAAACACCAATAGGAAACAGAATATCACTATTTTTAATTTCAGGCCTCCCTTATAACCCCCACTCCTGCCCGTCCCTAGAAATGTTAGTATGGCTTATTATAAGGAAGGCGTTAGTGCTAATACACATACCGAGTTTGGTTTAGTTCGGTTGAGTTTTTTGTGCCAAATAAAATTGTTGACTTCCGCAGTAGTTTTTAGCTTATACTCATTTATACTTAGATATACGATAAAAGTGTATATAACAAAAGTTACTTTAAATAACAAAATAAACAACTTTTGTTATGAGCATAATTGCCGAAAATGCATTTGGAAACGAAATATCGCTATTTTTAATTTCAGACCTCCCTTATAACCCCCACTCCTGTTTGTCTCAGAGAATTTTAATATAGCCTAAAGTCTAAGGAAGGCGTTAGTATTAATTCACATACCGAGTTTGGTTTAGTTCGGTTGAGTCTTTTGTGCCAAATAAAATTGTCGACTCCCGCTATAGTTTTTAGCGTATAACTCATTTATACTTCCGTATACGGCAAAAGTGTATTTAGCAAAAGTTACTTTAAATAACAAAATAAACAACTTTTGTTATGTGCATATTTGCTGAAAAAGCAATAGGAAACTAAATATCGCTATTTTTAATTTCTGGCCTCCCTTATTACCCCCACTCCTGCCAGTCCCTAGAAATGTTAGTATGGCTTATTATAAGGACATCGTTAGTATTAATTCACATAGCGAGTTTGGTTTAGTTCGGTTGAGTCTTTTGTGCCAAATAAAATTGTGGACTCCCGCTATAGTTTTTAGCGTATAACTCATTTATACTTCCGTTTACGGCAAAAGTACATATAACAAAAGTTACTCTAAATTACAAAATAAATAACTTTTGTCATGTGCATATTTGCTGAAAAATCAATAGGAAACGAAATATCGCTATTTTTAATTTCAGGCCTCCCTTATAACCCCCACTCCTGTTCGTCTTACAGAATATTAATATAGCCTAAAGTCTAAGTTGGGCTAGTAGTAATATACATACCAAGTTTCATAAAATTCAGCTCAGCCGTTTATGCGTGAAAAGGTAACAAACAAACAAACAAATAAACAAACAAACAAACAAACAGACACGAAAGAAACAAAATGTAGTTATGGTGTCTATGACATGTGAAACGAAAAGTTATCGTGAAATTTCGCAAAAAAAATCAATGTACAGACAGAGGTTACAATTTTATATATATATAGATATATATATATATATATATATATATATATATATATATATATATATATATATAGATATATATATATATATATATATATATATATATATATATATATACTAGCTAAGGTACTCGGCTTCGCTCTGGAAATCATTTGAGGCTGAATGATGATAGTATTTTTTTTTTGAGCAAGGCGACTTACAGAAAAAAAAAATTATTTCAAGAATAAATGAAAATAAGTCCCTAATCATTGTTTCCAGTGAGGGCCAGGCGGGCGATGTATAGATGAGAAATTTTAATTTTGAAAAATAAATAAAAACCTGTTCCTGATCTATACCTCTCCACTTTTTAACTCACCTTTCTGAATACTTCAAACCATAATCGTGGATAGCATTTATTACAATTAAATATCCTATACCAATCCGAGCACATATAGTTTAAGCATAGTTTTGCACATTAGATTATATTCGTAAAAGTAGAGCTCAGTGGTAATCACTTCCAGTAATGCCACCATTTGACAGGAAATAAGTTAACTCAATTAACTGATTAGGCTCCGGCCTCCATCCGCTTCAGCATCTCCATAGTTTTCCTTAAAATATTGATTCGAAGTATTATTTTAATAATTTATCTACCTGATGGAATTAAATAATAGTATTACCCTAAAAATAATTTCATTTATATTCAAAAATATAGGTGAGGGGAAGAAAACGTAGCCGTCCCTGCAAAATAAGTAATACTTTAAATCATATCAAATTTTTAATGGATATTGTCTTTTTTCATAATAACATTACCATTAACGTCTAATTGTTATGTTGGTACATATTTGTTTCAATAACATCAAGATATCAGAAATAAGATAATATATTAGCAGAACCAAAGAGTATGATCCCATAACTTCCGCTATCACTCTTTGTGCCAATTCAGCATGACTTTGTTTAAATAATACATTATAAAAATTAAATAACGGAAATGCTCTTATAGTTTGCATTTCTATTGGAAATAAATAGCAATGTTATTTTCTAGGAGAAATAAATATCATCACATATAGAGTTTGGGGCTCAGGTTGGCCATGCGAGTTAAAGCGTTGACCTTTATCTCACATGGTAAACCTTGAGTGGCGAGTTCGATTCTTGCCTGGGCAAAGGAAATTATTTAGTGACGAAATTCATTAAATAACGTCCTAAAATCCACCTTGGCTAGAAAAGGGTGGTAACCTGTAGATAACCCGTCCCGATTAGCCTAAGTTGCAAAAAGTGGACGTTAATAAATAATAATAATAATAATAATAAAAACACTTAAATAAGCACTAATAAAATTAATGACTCCCGCTATAGTTTTAGCGTATATCCCGTGTTTACTTCATTTTACGAACATAGTGAATGCAACAAAAGTTACACTAAATAATAAAATAAACAACTTTTATGTGCATGTTTGCCGAGAATCTAATAGGAAACGAAATATCATAATCTTTCATTTCAGGCCACCCTCATAACCCCCACTCCCGTCTGGACATAAAAATTTTAATATAGCTTATAATCATGGAAGAATTAATGCTAATTCACCTACCGAGTCTTGTTAATTTCGGTTCAATCGTTAGCGCCCAATAAAATAGATGATTCCGCTATAGGTTTTAGCGTAAATCTCGTTTATAATTCGGTATAAGAAAAAAGTGTATATAACAAAAGTTACTCTAAATAACTAAATAAACAACTTTTGTTATGTTCATATTTGCCGAAAACCCAATAGGAAACGAAATATCACTATTTTTAATTTCTGGCTTCCCTCATAACCCCCACTCCTGCCCGTCCCTAGAAATGTTGGTATGGCTTGTTATAATGAAAGTGTTAGTGCTAGTTTACATACCGAGTTTGGTTTAGTTCGGTTGAATCTTTTGTGCCTAATAAAATTGTTGACTCCCGCCTATGATTTTTAGCGGTATATCTCATTTATACTTCCGTATACGGCAATGTGCATATAACAAAAGTTACTCTAAATTACAAAATAAACAACTTTTGTTATAGGCATCTATTTGCTGAAAAAAACCAATAGAAAACGATAATTATCGCTATTTTTAATTTCAGGCCTCCCTTATAACCCCCACTCCTATTTGTTTTAGAGGATAATAATATAGCCTAAAGTCTAAGTTTGGGCTAGTAGTAACTAGTACCATACCAAGTTTCATAAAATTCGGATTCAGCCGTTTTTATGCGTTGAAAAAGGTAACAAACAAACAAACTAACAAAACAATCACAAACAAACAACCAAACAAAACAAAAACAACAAAAACATTACACGAAGAAAACAAAATGCAGAGTCTATGACACTGTGAAACTAAAAGTTATCGTGAAATTTCGTTGATAAAAATCAATGTACAGGACAGAGGTTTACAATTTTATATATATATTGATATACTTGCTCAGATACCCGGCTTCGCTCGGGATTTCACTTGAGGGCTGAATGGTGATGGTATATTTTTGGCAAGGCTTTACTTTTCTCGACAATTTACCCAGTCCCAGTGGTTTAGGGTTAACTCCAGTCGTTTCTGTGGATTTGTTAATTAATGATTGTATTAGTTTCTTTTATGTAAGACCATTCACTGTCCTGATACATCTAATTGTCATATTTCCCGTTTTCCTGTGTATTATGTATAGATTTCTGAACTATTAAGGAGAAAATATTGACTTACAATTGAATTAATTTTTTCAGGTGAGGTTCCATGGTAGTTCATATTGAAAAAGGATTGTTGAGGATAAAATTTCTCTAAAAAACTAAATAAACAACTTTTTTATGTGCATATTTGGTTTGAAACGCCAATAGGTATTCACTATCTATTTATCTTCATGGGCCTCCCTTTTAATCCCCCACTCCTGCCCGTCACTAAAAAATGTCTAGTATGGCTTATTATAAGGAAGGCGTTAGTACTATTTCACAGTCGGAGTTTGGTTTAGTTCGGTTGAGTCTTTCTGTGCCAAATAAAATTGTTAACTCCCGCCATAATTTTAAGCTTATAACACCTTTATACTTCGGTATACGACGTTAGGGGTATTTAACAAAAGTTACTCTAAATTACAAAATAAACAACTTTTTGTTATGTTCATTTTTTGCCGAAAACCCAATAGGAAACGATATAATCGCTATTTTTAATTTCTGGCTTCCCTCATAACCCCCACTCCTGCCAGTCCATAGAAATGTTGGTATGGAGCTTTGTTATAATGAAAGCGTTAGTGCTAATACATATACAGAGGTTTATTTAACTTCGGTTGAGTCTTTTGTCCCAAATAATAATTGTTCACTTCCGCTATAGGTTTCAGCGTATATCTCGTTTATAATTCGGTATACAAAAAAAGTGTATATAACCAAAAGTTACTCTAAAACAACGAATTATACAACTTTTGTTATGTGCATATATTGCCTAAAATTCTATAGGAAACGAAAATATTGCTATTTTTATTTTCAGGCTTCCCCTACAACAACCACTCCTGCTCGTTCTCTAGAAATAATGGTACAGCTTATTATCATGAAGGAGATAGTGTTAATTCACTTAAGGAATTTTATTTAAATCGGTTGGGTCGTTTGTCCTAAATAAAATTGTTGACTCCCTCTATAATGTTTTAGCGTATAACACCTTTATAGTTCGGTATACGAAAAAAAGTTTAGTACATAACTAAAGTTACTCTAAATAACAAAATAAACAACTTTAGGTATATGCATATTTGCCAAGAAAGGAAAGTAAGAAACCAATAGGAAACGAAACAACGCTATTTTTAATTTCAGGCCTCCCTGATAAACCCCATTCCTGTTCGTCTCAGAGAATATTAATATAGTTTAAGTTTGGTTAGAAGTAATATACATACCAACTTTCATAAAATTCGGTTCAGCCGTTTATGCGTGAAAAGGTAACAAACAAACAAACAAACAAACAAACAAACAAACAAACAAACAAACAGACACCAAAGAAACAAAATGCAGTTATGGTGTCTATGACATGTGAAACGAAAAGTTATCGTGAAATTTCGCGAAAAAAATCAATGTACAGACAGAGGTTACAATTTTATATATATATCTATATATATATATATATATATATATATATATATATATATATATATATATATATATATATACTAGCTCAGATACCCGGCTTCGCTCGGGAATTCAATTGAGGCTGAATGGTGATGGTATTTTTTTGGCAAGGCTTTAGTTTGCACAATATTTTCACCTTTACCCGTCCCACTATTTAGGATTAACACCCGTTGTTGGCATTTGTTAATAATAAAATTAATTTTTTATGGAAGTCTTCACTGTCCTCCAAATTGTCAAAGCACAAAATATTGTGGTGAAACGAAATATCACCATTATTAATTTCAGGCCTCCCTTATAACCCCCACTCCTGCCCGTCCCTAGAAATGTTAGTATGGCTTATTATAAGGAAAGCGTTAGTGCTAATAAACATACCGAGTTTTATTTATTTCGGCTGGGTCATTTGTCCCAAATAAAATTGTTCACTTCCGCTATAGGTTTTAGCATATATCTCGTTTATAATTCGGTATACTAAAAAAGTGTATATAACAAAATTTACTCTAAATAACAAAATACACTTCCGCTATAGGTTTTAGCGTATATCCCGTTTATAATACGGTATACGAAAAAAGTGTGTAAAACCACTGAGGAAAGAAAGAGGGAGTGAGAAAGGTTCTAGATTACAGGAAGGTCTCCCCACCCGTCCCTGACGCTCCAGGTTAACCAACAAACATGACTAACGGCTAACTCTCAATTCCGCTAACATTACCTTATATTCAGTTTCTATTTTCAATTCTAATAATGTATGTTTAAATACTTTCGTTTTTTGTGAATTAATTGATGTTTTAAACACATTAAAGGATGAAATTACTTACTTCCGATTAATTAATGTTCCAGTGAAAGACAGAGGAAGGAGGGGGGGGGGAGTAATATACTTTGCTCCTCATGAAACAGCTACTTGTTTTTAAAATGATTCATACAATTAAAATGTTCTTGTTTATCGCCATGTTCATATTTGCCGAAAAACCAATTGGAAACGAAATATCGCTATATTTAATTTTTGGCTTCTTATAACTCTCTTATAACCCCCACTCCTTCCCGTCCCTAGAAATGTTAGTATGGCTTATTATAAGGAAAGCGTTAGTGCTAATACACATACTGAGTTTTATTTATTTCGGTTGAGTGTTTTAAGCCAAATAAAATTGATGACTCCCGCTATAGTTTTTAGCATATAACTCATTTATACTTCGGTATACGACGAAAGTCTATATAACAAAAGTTACTCTAAATAACAAAATAAATAACTTAACTTTTGTTATGTGCATATCTGCTGTAAAACCAATAGGAAAGGAAATATCGCAAATAAACAAACAAACAGACACGAAAGAAACAAAATGCAGTTATGGTGTCTATGACATGTGAAACGAAAAGTTATCGTGAAATTTCGCGAAAAAAATCAATGTACAGACAGAGGTTACAATTTTATATCTATATATATATAAAATTGTAACCTCTGTCTGTACATTGATTTTTTTCACGAAATTTCACGATAACTTTTCGTTTCACATGTCATAGACACCATAACTGCATTTTGTTTCTTTGGTGTCTGTTTGTTTGTTTATTTGTTTGTTTGTTTGTTTGTTACCTTTTCACGCATAAACGGCTGAACCGAATTTTATGAAACTTGGTATGTTTATTACTACTAACCCAACTTAGACTTTAGGCAATATTAATATCCTCTGAGACGAACAGGGGTGGGGGTTATAAGGGAAGCTAGAAATTAAAAATAGCGATATTTCGATTCCTATTGGTTTCTTGGCAAATATGCACATAACAAAAGTTGTTTGTTTTGTTATTTAGAGTAACTTTTGATATATACACTTTCGTCGTATACCGAGTTATAAACGAGATATACGTTAAAACCTATAGAGGAAGTGAACTATTTTATATGGCACAAAAGAATCAACCAAACTAAATAAAACTCGGTATGTGTATTAGCACTAACGCTTTCATTATAACAAGCCATGCCAACATTTCTAGGGACGGGCAGGAGTGGGGGTTATAAGGAAAGCCAGAAATTAAAAATAGCGATATTTCGTTTTCTATTCGTTTTTCGGCAAATATGAACATAACAAAAGTTGTTTATTTTGTTATTTAGAGTAACTTTTGATATATACACTTTCGTCGTATACCGAGTTATAAACGAGATACACGCTAAAACCTATAGAGGAAGTGAACTATTTTATATGGCACAAAAGAATCAACCAATCTAAATAAAACTCGGTATGTGTATTAGCACTAACGCTTTCATTATAACAAGCCATGCCAACATTTCTAGGGACGGGCAGGAGTGGGGGTTATAAGGGAAGCCAGAAATTAAAAATAGCGATATTTCGTTTTCTATTCGTTTTTCGGCAAATATGCACATAACAAAAGTTGTTTATTTTGTTATTTAAAGTAACTTTTGTTATATACACTTTCGTCGTATACCGAGTTATAAACGAGATATACGCTAAAACCTATAGAGGAAGTGAACTATTTTATATGGCACAAAAGAATCAACCAAACTAAATAAAACTCGGTATGTGTATTAGCACTAACGCTTCCATTATAACAAGCCATGCCAACATTTCTAGGGACGGGCAGAAGTGGGGGTTATAAAGGAAGCCAGAAATTAAAAATAGCGATATTTCGTTTCTTATTGGTTTTTCGGCATATATGAACATAACAAAAGTTGTTTATTGTGTAATTTAGAGTAACTTTTGTTATATTCACTTTTGCCGTATACGGAAGTATAAATGAGTTATACTCTAACAACTATAGAGGGAGTCCACAATTTTATTTGGCACAAAAGCCTCAACCGAACTAAACCAAACTCGGTATTTGAATTAGCACTAACGCCTTCCTTATAATAAGCCATACTATTTCTAGAGACGGGCAGGAGTGGGAGTTGTAAGGGAGGCCTGAAATTAAAATAGTGATTTCCTATTGGGGTTTCGGCAAATATGCAAATAACAAAAGTTCTTTAATATGTTATTTAGAGAAATTTTCTCAACACTTCTTTTCAATATGAACTACCAGGTACCTCAAATGAAAAAATTTATTCAAATGGTTGTCAATATTTTCTCATTAATAATTCAAATCTGTGCATAATGCACAGGAAATGGGAAATATGACAATATGCAGAACAGTGAAGTCTTGCATAAAAAAATAATTTTATTATTAACAAATCCACATAAACGACGGGTGTTAACCCTAAACACTGGGACGGGTAAATGTCATAATATTGTGCAAAGTAAAGCCTTGCCAAAAATATACCACCAACATTCAGCCCCAAATGAATTCCCGAGCGAAGCCGGGTATATCAGCTAGTATATATATATATATATATATATAATATATATATATATATATATATATATATATATCTATATATATATAAAAATTGTAACCTCTGTCTGTACATTGATTTTTTTCGCGAAATTTCACGATAACTTTTCGTTTCACATGTCATAGACACCATAACTGCATTTTGTTTCTTTGGTGTCTGTTTGTTTGTTTGTTTATTTGTTTGTTTGTTTGTTTGTTACCTTTTCACGCATAAACGGCTGAACCGAAATTTATGAAACTTGGTATGTATATTACTACTAACCCAACTTAGACTTTAGGCTATATTAATATCCTCTGAGACGAATAGGAGTGGGGGTTATAAGGGAAGCCTGAAATTAAAAATAGCGATATTTCGTTTCCTATTGGTTTTTCGGCAAATATGAACATAACAAGAATTGTTTATTTTGTTATTTAGAGTAACTTTTGTTATATGCACTTTTTTCGTATACCGAATTATAAACGTGATATACGCTAAAACCTGTAGCGGAAGTGAACAATTTTATTTGGGACAAAAGACCCAACCGAAATAAATAAAACTCGGTATATGTATTAGCACTAACGCTTTCATTATAATAAGCCATAGTAACATTTCTAGGGACGGGCAGGAGTGGGGGTTATAAGGGAGACCTGAAAATAAAAGTAGTGATATTTCGTTTCCTATTGGGGTTTCGGCAAATATGCACTTATCAAAAGTTGTTTATTTTGTTATTTAGAGAAATTTGCTCAACAATTCTTTTCAATATGAACTACCAGGTACCTCACCTGGAATAATTAATTCTAATTATTATAATATTTTGTCCTTTATAATTTTTAATCTATGCATAATGCACAGGAAACGGGAAATATGACAATATGGAGGACAGTGAAGTCTTACATAAAAAATTAATTTTATTATTAACAAATCCACAGCAACGACGGGTATTAACCCGTATAACACTGGGACGGGTAAATGTCAAAATATTGTGCAAAGTAAAGCCTTGCCAAAAAAATACAATCGCCATCCAGCCTCAAATGAATTCCCGGGCGAAGCCGGGTATCTGAGCTAGTATATATATATATATATATATATATATATATATATATATATATATGTGTGTATATATATTTGTCTGTTAACGCTCTAGCGGTCGCAATTTTCGTTTGATCGTTACCAAACTCGATATTTAAACGTTTTAAGTAATAATAAAGATCAAGTTCGTTAATGCCTGAAATCGGACCTCTGGGAGGGGGGTTTAGAGGGGAGGCTTTTCGAAAATTCAACATATCTCTGTTACTATACGTCGGATCGAAAAATGATATAGAATCAATCTTATTGAAAATTAATTTTCCTATAAATATGTTTATATACATTTATTCTCTATCTTGAATATTAACCGAGATATTTGCAATTTTTCTGTTTTCTGAGACGAGATCGGCTAACTTCGGGTCCACTCGTGAGTTTCCGTCAAGAGCTAGTTCGGGTCGTTCGCGTAAAGGCGCATGTTTACACCAGACGATCAAAAGCTCATTCTATCCCCACTCCATTAAAAATTATTTAGATGTAAACAGGCTTAGAGCCTTCTTCAGATGCTCTATTGTTGTTTCTATGGAATATTCTAAGAATGCTCGCTCGCTTGATGGTAAACGGCGCTAGAGCGTGCGTGAACAGTTGCTTAGAGCATTCTTTCGTGTTCAGGACGTGCTCGCTTCGACGGATACGGTCTCATCATAGCGTTCTAGTTGTTCTAGCGATTTAACGAACTACTTGGTTGACTTACATATGGATTGGTCTCATAAAAAGGTATAATTAATGATAGAGGCCTACCAAAATCATAGATGTCTATATGGGATCCGACTTTTGAGCACTATCAAAATACAAAGCGCAAACAAGATGCTTGGCAGGACATTTCAAATGTACTGGAATGTAATTTCGAAGAGACAAAAAAAAAGATGGATTCGCTCCTTGCATCATACCGCCGAGAAAGGCAAAAAAAAATGACTACAAAGTCAGGCATCGTAGCCGACTGTACTTATAATTCAAAATGGTTTGCGTTTAAAAGTATGCACTTTTTAATGGATAAATAAAAGCCGAGGAAAACATTACATTTCGACACTGATCAAAATAAAAACACGGTGAGTACTTATTAATTTTTTATTGTTCATTTTTTGAATTAAATGGTGGGTATCTACATAAATTTAAAACATTGCGAAAAGGTGTTCATAGATATTAAAATTATGCAATATTGTTTTGCCAAGGTAAAATATTAGTGAAATTAAAATAGTCTGTTGAAGGTTTTCAAATTCTCCACTGTTGGTAAATAGGAGCCATCTTCAATTCTGTCCATCATGCCCGGAGAATTATATAGTTTCCTAGAAGCTTTTCTTTTCATCAAATAGTTATGTAGGTGTATCAAGCCCAATGACGATAGATGCTTTATCTGGTTGTAGTAACATAGGTTTCCGCAATATACGAAAACTGCTGAAAGTATGCCAAAAGCATTTTCTACTATGCGTCTTGCTCTTGACAAACGATAGTTGTAAATCCGTTTTTCGGATCCCCTGGCATGAGTACCCGGATACGGCTTCATGATGTGTTTTTGTAATGGGAATGCGCTCATCTGCTACAAATACAAATGGCACATTCTGTCGTCTTCCTGGAAGGCTTTTATCATTAGGCAAATGTAATTCATTATTTTGTAGTTTCTGATATAAAGTAGTGTTTCTGAAAACTCCGCCATCTGATATTCTGCCTTGACAACCAACATCGGCAAATATAAAATTGTAGTCAGCATCTACAATTTCCATTAATACCACACTAAAAGTGGATTTCTAATTAAAGAAGTCGCTCCCGCTTATTAACCAGGGCTTGTATGACGCAGTGCTTCCCATCTATAGCACCGACACAATATGGAAAATTCCACTTCTCTTCAAATTCCTGAGCAATTGATAGCCATTCATCTTCTGTTGAGGGTGTCTGAAATTAATAAAAAGTTATTTTAGCTTGTACATTAATTAAACTGTTTTTTCATTTAGGCTGATGAGCAGGGGCATGAGCATGAGCGAAATGAACATGAAGGATCTGCGGTAGAGGACCCTAATGAAAGTACACAGACTGTGTCGGACTGTGTAACACAGTCAGACACAACACATTCAGCAAACTGCAGCTTCCTGAAGGATCAAGAAAAAACAGTGACAACACAATCGCAACCTTCAACTTCGCAGGGATACAGTCACGCGAACATACTACGCAAAAAGAGCTAACACTACAGATCCCTACGATCAGACGAAGCCGACCGTATTTTTAAAAGATACATATATGTAATCAAAGATAAGGGACAAGAGACAAGCTTTTGGAAATCACGTAGCTTCAAAACATCGTGAATATTCAAAACGCACGAAAGCATATGTTGAACATTATATAAATAATATACTGTTTGACGCTGATATGGGGAAATATGATTATGAGCAAAGTTTTGCATCAACTCCGACGTATTCATATTCGGACAGTTCACAAAACACATTACCGAATTCTGTAACCACAGATCAACCACCATCCAACCAGATAACAACAATTGCATTGGAAAACAATTCACAAAATACTATAAACACTGGTCAACAATTACACATTCCGAATTCCAATGATACCGAAACTGCCGAGACTGAAGAAACCAGTCCTTTAGCGTATTTCATTAACAATTTTAAGTAACTTTTTTCTTATTCTAAGTATATTATTTTTGTGCTAGCAATACTGATTAATAAATATTTTAAAAATAGTGAATATAATTTTGTTTACTTACCTTAGTGTAGTCTTGCAATGCTTCAATTATCGCAGTACACACTTGAGGTATAACATGACATATTGTAGATTTGGAAATTTTAGTCAAATACATCAGGCTTCCATAGGAATCTCCAGTTGCCAAAAATCTTAACGTCACTGCTAGCCTGTCATATGCAGGAATCGAGTCTCTAAAATTTGTGCTTGACTTCCGAATTCTGTCGCTGATCAAAGATAATAAATTATTAAAATCTTCAGGCGCCATTCTACAAAAATTTTGGAACTGACTACTCTCTTCGTGTTCTTGCATGTCTACCATGGTCTCTCCTACATTATCCAGTATCCCTCGTTGCAGTAAAGTGGTCACCCACCAACGTCTCTTCCTACTTTTCCTTTGTGTTTTAGACGAAATAATTAAATATGCAGCACTTGCAATTATAATATCGCTGTCTGAGTCGAACATAACGAAGTACTATCACCAACCGCATAATTGACAGAAATGAGCAAATATCTTTAGTTCGGTGGATGTAAACATCTGTACATTCTAGGATCTAGTTTTTGGTTCTTATTCTTGCTTCTTGATATTTTGGTTAAACTCTTGAAAAGCATTTGCTTACAAAAAAGAATGTCTTGCTCTAGTTCTGTTACTCGTTACAAGATTTTTGAAAAATTTCTCAAAACTGAAGTAGCATTTAGTCAAAAAGTAATATAGGTATATTGCTCTTATTCTGGACCCACTATTTTTACATGTTTTTCATTGTTCCATGTCAAGGGTCACCAATAAAAAACATTTTTATGCCCCCCTCCCCTTCAGGGTAGTATACTTTACTTGGAGCAATCTGTTAACTGATAGAGAAATAATGTAGATTTGAATTATTAAGGATAAAATATTAACATAGATTTGAATTAATTTATCCAGGTGAGGTACCTGATAGTTTATACTGGAAAGAATTGTTGAGCATATCAATATTTCTAAGCCAATTACTTGCTTCATACAATGTTTTACGAAAAAATGTATAAAGCAAAAGTTACTCTAAATAACAAAGTAAACAACTTTTGTTATGTGCACGTTTGCCGAAAAACAAATAGAAACTGAAATATAGCAAATTTTTATTTCAGGCCTCCCTTATAACCCCACTCTTGTTTGAACCTAAAAATTGTAATATAGCTTATAGTCATCGAAGAATTAATGCTAATTCACATACCGAGTTTTGTTACGTTCGGTTCAATCGTTAGTGGCCAATAAATCTAGATTTACCTGTAATAATAATTCAGGACATTAGTTCCTTACAACAATTTTTTAAAAAAGCTGTAAGAATAGTATAAAGTGCAAAATACAATTACAACATTTACTAATAGAAATACATATCAGCGATGAACTTACAAATGCAAATAAATGTTATTCGGGGTGCCAATCTATCTATATATATGTATATAAAATTGTAACCTCTGTCTGTACATTGAATTTTTCGCAAAATTTCACGATAACTTTTCGTTTCACATGTCATAGACACTATAACTGCATTTTGTTTCTTTCGTGTACGTTTGTTTGTTACATTTTCACGCATAAACGGCTCAACCGCATTGTATGAAACTTGGTATGTATATTACTACTAGCCCAACTTAGACTTTAGGCTATACTAATATTCTCTGAGACGAACAGGAGTGGGGGTTATAAAGAAGGTCTGAAATTAAAAATAGCGATATTTCGTTTCCTATTGGTTTTTCGGCAAATATGCACATAACAAAAGTTATTTATTTTATTATTTAGAGTAACTTTTGTTATATACACTTTCGTCGTATACCTAAGTATAAATGAGTTATACGCTAAAAATTATAGCGGGAGTCAACAATTTTATTTGGCACAAAAGAATCAACCGAACTAAATAAAACTCGGTACGTGTATTAGGACTAACACCTTCATTATAACAAGCCATACCAACATTTCTAGGGATGGGCAGGAGTGGGGGTTATAAGAAAGGCCTGAGTTTAAAAATAGCGGTATTTCGTTTTCTATTGGGTTTTCTGCAAATATGCACATGATAAAAGCTGTTTATTTTGTTATTTCAAGTAACTTTTGTTGTATTCTCTTTTGTTTTATAAGAACTTATAAACGAGATATACACAAAAAACTAAAGCGGGAGCCCACTATTTTATTGAGCACTAACGATTCAACCGAACTTAACAAAACTCGTTATGTGAATTAGCATTAATTCTCCCAAGATTATAAGCTATATTAAAATTTTTAGGTTCAGACGGGAGTGGGGGTTATAAGGGAGGCCTGAAATAAAAATTCGCGATATTTCATCTTCTACTTATTTTTCGGCAATCGTGCACATAACAAAAGCTGTTTACTTTTTATTATATTATATTTTATTATATAATTAGATTAACTTTTGTTTTATAATTTTTATTTTTTTTTGTAAAATAAGGTATGAAACAAGTAATTTGTGTAGAAATATTGATATGCTCAACAATTCATCCCAATATGAACTACCTGGTACCTCACCTGGATAAGTTAATTCAAATCCATGTTAGAATTTTATCCTTAATAATTCAAAACTATGTTATTTTTTAACGCCAGTAACAGTTTGCACCAAATAAAGTATACTGCCCCCCCCCCATCTCTTATCCCTAACATTAATTCATGAGAAACGCCGGTTTCCTCGAAGTGTATTTAATACATTATTTAATTAGAACGTGAGAAATATTTGAACAAACAGTTTTCGTATTGTGAAGATAATATAATTTAATTTATTACAGAATTGATATCCTAAAGGTGTTGGCAGTACTGAGGCTAGGGAGGTGTCGGGCTACTTCCTTTGTCCTATCAGTTCTGCCGCTTCCCTGCCGACCTCATATTGGTCTATGTTTACATGATAATTGATGCTTACACTTTTAGCAATGTACTGTTATTCTCAGGAATGTGAATTTGTTTAATAATCATAAATAAATAATTTAAAAGGATGAACGCTGGGGATGTGCACTCAGTCATTTCTGGTATTTATTAACTCTGCTCCGTTAATGTATTATACTTTACTAAATACCAATATAAATATACAGTTTACAATCGAGACTTACAAAAGAGTATTTTTAATAGCGGTTGTGACTTACCTAAAACAGCTGTCACCATGAAGCTTTGTACCGCATCAAGGGAAAGGAACTTTTAGCAGATTTCTCTTAGGGGAAATCAGCTATTGAGGTCGTACTCATGACGCGATTTTCGAAAAATTTCTTCAAATGTCCATCGATCCTACCCTCCTGGGTAGGAAATGCAAATGCAAGAAGAGATTCCTGTACATTGGATGTACATTGATTTTTTTTTGCGAAATTTCACGATAACTTTTCGTTTCACGTGTCATAGACACCATAACTGCGTTTTGTTTCTTTCGTGTCTGTTTGTTACCTTTTCACGCATAAACACCAGAACCGAATTTTATGAAACTTGGAATATACCGGGTGGGGCAAAAGGTATGAGTCGGTTTTAAAGGGATGTAAAACAAAAACAACTCAACTTACCAAAATTATCTTTGTAATTAATAAATCAGTACATAAACTAGTTTTTCACACTAAGTTTTAAAAATGGCATTTGAAAGATGATGGCCGTTAACAGCGATACACTCTTGAAGGCGATTTCTGAAGTTTTCGTCAGCTCTTCTGCACATTTCGATGGGTATTGCCATAACTTCCACCCTGATTCTGTCCTTAAGTTCTTCCAGGGAATGTGGACGATGTTTAAAAACCTTTTCCTTTAGGTATCCCCAAAGGAAAAAGTCACAAATGCTCAAATCTGGTGAGCGCGCAGGCCACTCCACGTCACCCCTCGCGGAGACGAGGCGCAGGGTGAGCATTTGCCTCAATTTCTCCATTTTGTAAGGGTGAAAATGTAAATCTTCGTGCAAAATTCTCCTTAAAGATCTGCTAGACATGCCCAAAGCAACTGCATGCCTACGGGCTGAGCGCCTGGGAGACTGTTCAATAGCATTTCTTACCAGAATAACATTTTCAGGGGTTCTTACCGTTCTGGGTCTTCCAATTGCTGTTGAACCAGTGTTCTCTAATGCCCTCGCCCAACGTCTAATTGCATTACCTCCAGGGACGTCACCCCAACAGGAATATTGAAGTGCAGTCTGAAGGCCCTCTGAGTGACGATAACAGAACGGCCAACTTACCATAATAATAACCAACAACCGAACTTAGCAAAACTCGGTTTGTGAATTAGCATTAATTCTTCCATGATTATAAGCTATATTAAAAATTTTAGGGTCAAAGGGGAGTGGGGATTATAGGAGAGGCTGAAATGAAAAACTCGATTTTTTTATTTTCTATTTGTTTTTCGGCAAACGTGCACATAACAAAAGTTGTTTACTTTGTTATTTAGAGTAACGTTTGTTTTATACATTTTTTCGGGAACAATGTATGAAGCAAGTAATTTGCGTAGAAATATTGATATGCTGAACAACTCTTTCCAATATGAACTACCAGGTACCTTACCTGGAAAAATTAATTCAAATTTATGTTAATATTTTGTCCTTAATAATTCAAAACTATGCATAATGCACAGGAGACGGGAAATATGACAATATGGAGAACAGTGAAGTCTTACATAAAAATTTAATTTTATTATTAACAAATCCACAGCAACGACGGGAATAAATCCTAAACACTGGGACGGGGAATGTCAAATCGTTATGGAAAGTAAAGGCTTGCCAAAAAAATACCATCACCATTCAGCCTCAAATGAATTCCCGGGCGAAGACGGGTAACTTCGCTAGTGCATATATAATAACTACTCTTGATCAGCTGTTAGAATGGACTGTCTTTATCTATGTTTTAATCCCTTCAAAGATCATGTGGGCTTCCTGCCCGCCTTCATTCTACAGTCTAATTTTATTGCAGTACGACCTCTTACTGTCCTTCCCAAATTATCGATTTTATCATTTGGACTTCATCATAATTTTCAAACTTGTGCATAGGTTTTTCAGTCTTACCGAAACGTTAACAGACTGAATTAGTTTCATTTGAACCCACGTGATCGACAACCACATAAAACAAGGATTATTATTAATTACTGTCACAAATTATTGATTTTAAAATTCCCATGACGGATACCTTCGATTTTTAATTACGTTTTGTGTATTTTCTCCCCTTTGCAGGTAGCACTTGGATGAAGCTGGCATGCTAAAAAGCCTTGTCGTAGGTACGACCGGGCATTTATGGCTATATTCATATTTCCTAGACCTGTGGAAATCTGGAAGATACTCATTTCCTTCCAAGTTAAGAAGTATGAAACCCACTGCGGTAGTTGGAGAAGAACATTCGTGAATGATGGTATAGCGAACGTGAGGCCCACACGGACCAAGGATATCATGCTTAGGAAGAGGGTTGTGTAGCGATATTTCTACGGTATATCGGAGGTCTAACTTGATATGCTTTGTTTCCGCTTTAAATACCTCAAAAGTGCGTTTCATTGCCGTAGGGAACAAACCAAGAATCGTAGAGCCATGAGGTCCTCGAAGTAGGATTGTGTCGAACATGTAAGGTTCAAAGAAACTTGGATCAACAGTTGGACAAGCTACACTTGCCTGCTTCAGGTACTTGTTGATCTTCCCGAGACACATATTAAACGCCTTTACTCTTTGCTCGTGAAGATTTTCAATCGAAAGGTCATCTTGTGTGCGTAGGTCTATGTCAGTTTCACTATTAAATGTCCAAGAGTCAGATTCGTAAGGAGTAGCTAATTCTACTTCTTCGTTGATTTTGCAGGAGGAGTGCATTGAGTCCTCCTCAACAGTATAATCTTTTGACTTTAATTCTAAATCCAACATTATATCATCCATAATTCGATTTGCAACTAAGGTTTGAAATTCCTCAAGATTCATTTCTAAATTAAGCAAGTTTTTGAGGGAAGATAAAAAGCATCCCTGCTTCAAACTCCCTGTTAAGATTTCGATTTTTGGAACTGAACCTTGTTTGTCATTAGTGTTGTTATTAGAGGGTGTTATTGAAGTTCTACCCTTTTCCTTAGTAATATTGAAGTATTCTTGTTCAGAGCGGATATCTTTTTCTGACCTAAATAGTCCATCTGCCGAACTGGAAAGAAGGATGTAACGATCTTCAAGGCGCTCCACCTCAATAGACAGTGCTTCTTCGTTCATGCCATAGACGATTATCCTATCTGGGCCTCCTTCTTTTCGGATAATTATTTTAAGTCCTGGGACATAAAGAGCATTTTTTAAAATCCTAGCGCATGCATCAAGACAAGCTAATTCCAAAGGGACAAACTTTTCTTTCAGCAATAGTGGAATTTGTTCAATATCCTTCAACTCCTTCAGTTTCGTAAAAACTGGGTATCTATTTGGAATATGTTTGCCATTATGAGCAACGAAATAGTGATCAGGCGAACAATTACCACCACCAATGACTTCTTTTACTATGAAATAAAATCTGTCAAAATCATCCATTATCTTCACAGGTTCTATGCATAATACATCGATCCATCCGTTGTCAGACTGACCGATTGATTAGAGCCAATACTTTTTTTCTACCTGAAACAGAAATAAAAAATGATAAAATTAATATACAAGGAGACTCATAAATGATAATACCCAGTAAAAAGACAGGTGCGTATATTTAGATATTTTAAATCGCTCATAATGAATAAGCTGGAGTCAATAATTTTATTGGGCATAAAAAAATAATCCGAACAAAACAAAGCTCGATATGTGAACTACCACGAACTCCTCCATGATAATGAGATGTACCAACATTTCTAGGGACGGGCAGGAGTGGGGGTTGTAAGGGAGGCCTGAAATTAAAAATAGCGATATTTCGTTTCCTATTGGTTTAATGGCACATATACGCAGGACAAAAGTTGTTTAATTTTTTATGTAGAGTACCTTTTGTTATATTCACTTTTGTCGTATAACAAAGTATAAACGAGATATACACTAAAAACTAGAGCTGGAGCCCACAATTTTGTTGGGCACTAACGATTGAACCGTTAGAGGCCGGTAGAGTCTAATTAGGAACTTTCAGGAACTTCTGGACCTTTCTTCCTCTAGCCCCTTCTACAAGCATATATGTGAGACCCGCCAGTACCCCTAGTTCAGTTTTATGGTCAGATGTCTTGATGGTCACATCAGTGCTCCACTGCGACTTAGTGCAGTGCGGTAAAGTGTTTTTATAAGAAGAACAGTGTTGTGCCGTGACTGTAAGTAACAGTTAGTGCCGTGCCGCGAAGTGAAGGACAGTGCAGTGCCGTCGTTTTATGTGAATTTTAGCGACCGTGAGTGAATTATTGGACTGTGTAATTGAAGAACAGTGACACTATCAGTGTAATACTGTGAGTAGTAATAATTAACCAAGAGTATTGTGCATTGTGAAATAAATCGTACAGTAAAAAATTGTGACACTTCTGTCTGTTTATTTTTGCAATCCAAAAGAACTCTTATTAACAACGTTTATTACTGGTTTTGTAATAAAACGTAACAATATCAATATTTCTTCTCGAATTACTTGCTTCATACATTGTTCCCGAAAAATGTATAAAACAAAAGTAACTCTAAATAACAAAATAAACAACTCTCTACAAATGTTGGTATGGCTTATTATAATGAAGGTGTTAGTGCTAATACACATACCGAGTTTTATTTAGTACGGTTGAGTCTTTTGTCCCGAATAAAATTGCTCACTTCCGCTATAGGTTTTAGCGTATATCTCGTTTATAATACGTTATTCGAAAAAAGTGTATATAACAAAAGCTACTCTAAATAACAAAACTACTTTTGTTTTGTTCATACTTGCCGAAAAACCAATAGGAAACGAAATATCGCTATTTTTAATTTCAGACCTCCCCTACAACCCCCACTTATGCTCGTACCTAGAAATGTTGATACAGCATATTGTCATGGAGGAGTTAGTGCTAGTACAAATACCGAGCTTTGTTTAGTTCGGTTGAGTCTTTTGTGCCAAATAATATTGTTGACTCCCGCTATAGTTTATAACGTATAACTTATTTATACATTGGTATACGACAAAAGTACATAAAATAAAAGTACTCTAAATATCAAAATAAACAACTTTTGTTATGTGTATATTTGCCTAAAAACCAAACGGAAACGAAATATCGCTATTTTTTAATTTCAGGCCACCCTCATAACCCCCACTCCTATTCGACTCAGAGAATACTAAAATAGCTTAAAGTCTAAGTTGGGTTAGTAGTGATGCGCATACCAAGTTTCATAAAATTCGGTTAAGCCGTTTATGCGTGAAAAGGTAACAAACAAACAAACAGACACCAAAGAAACAAAATGCAGTTATGGTGTCTATGACATGTGAAACGAAAAGTTATCGTGAAATTTCGTGAAAAAAATCAATGTACAGACAGAGGTTACAATTTTATATATATATATATATATATATAGATATATATATATATATATATATATATATATATAATTTATGTACTAGATGTAATAGATAATTTTCAACGGATCTCATTTTCGTCATCTGGGTAGGATCGATGGACATTTGAAGAAATATTTTGAAAATCGCGTCATGAGTACTACCTTAATAGCTGATTTCCCTTGAAGGATATCTGCTAAAATTACACACATTTTCCTATATGTTCTTTGGCATGGATTTTTATAATTGATGATTGGTTTTTTATTTTAATGTATACTAGGCCATGATATAACAGCTTATTATTAATATAACATGAGTAGGAGTGGAGGTTTACTGAAAACGGAAAACTATAAAATCCAAATATCTCGCTTAATATTCATGATAGAGAAAATATGTATTGAACAATATTTATAGATCATTTAATTTTCATATGATTGATGCTATATAATTTTTCGACACGACGTATAGTAACGGAGATATTTCGAATTTTCAAAATTCTCCACCCCCCCTCCCACTGATCATATTTCAGCCATTAATGAACTTGACCTTTATTTTTGCATAAAACGCTTATATATCAACTTCGATTACGATCAAATAAGAATTGCGACTGCTAGAGCGTTAACTGACATACACACACACACACATATATATATATATATATATATATATATATATATATATATATATATATATATATATATAAAATTTTGAACCGACCTCATTTTCGTCATCTCCAGGGTAGGATCGATGGACATTTGAGGAAATCTTTCAAAAATCGCGGTCATGAGTACGACCTCAATCACTGATTTCCCTTAAGGGGAGATTTCTGCTAAAATCTTAAGTCCCACCCTTGCTAGAAAAGGAAACCTATAGATAACCCGTCCCAATTAGCCATTGTAACAAAAATTAAGTTAATAAATATTAATAAAAAAACTGAAAAAGCTAGAACTGGATTAAATTATAATTGTTTATTTTATGATGGAACTTGAGTAGATAAACCTCAGGTTAGTGCCTAGCCTTTTGAATGGCTACATTCACAATTTTTTGATATACTCAAAGATATTCCCGATTTATAATCGACTTTAAAAAATATATAATGGCTTATTTAATGCATAATAATAATAGCACCAATAATGATGATTTGTTTTTCTGATTTAAAAATTGCATCCTTTCTTCTTCCAGTTATGCTAATAAAATCATTTTTATTTATTAACCTCCACTTTATGCTAGTAAAGATAGTTGAGATGTGTGTCTGCAAGTTACGCCCTTATATAGAAATGAGGGATTTCATACAATGGTAACGTCACTAAATAACTCCTATTGCTCAGGTGAGAATCGATCTCAGGACTCCAGGTTTACGAAGGCAGATTAGGACCAACGCCTTAACTCACATGGTTATCCAGAGCACCCTAATAAGATAAAAAAAAGTCCGTCACGCAGGGGCTGCGTAAACTAAGCAGATTTCCCACGTGTGCCACGCATTTGCATTTATCTCAAAAAGTAAAAGTTCAATGAAAACAATATTTATGCTTGAAATAATGTGCTTCGTAATTGTTTCAAAGTTCACCTGTAATAATTAATTTATGTGTTTAATTATACCAAAAAGTTGTCAGATCCCACATCCACCAAGGTACAAAATAAATTACATTTTTGATAGGGTTCAAATCAATTACAATTGTCGCCACAGTAAAAATTAAAAAAAAACGAAATTAACAGTAAAATGGGTCTTGGGTAAAATGAATTTGGTACACATACTTCACCGACATCTAAAAATATCTGGTTAGTAATCACAAACAAGGAAGTGTTGACTATTAAAGCATATTAATAAGCATTTAGACAAATAATTACTTATAAATAGTTGTCCACCCCAACAGGCGTCGTAAAAGTTTTAAAATGTCACAATGAAATCTCCAAATCAGTAAACTGTTGAAACGACAAATTGGCAAATGCGTCGAGGTCACTGATAAAACGGCTTGAGCATTCCGATACACAAAACGTCCCGATATCAGAATGGCCGCCTTCACCACTAGCGCTATCTCACGCCGCCCATAACAACTAATTGTCCCGTTTTCGAATTTTAGCAAATTTCCCTTAACCCTCCAGAACTCGCGCCTACATCGCGCGATACAGAAAAGCTCGTCTGTTATTGCAATTCTTATTTGATCGTAATCGAAGTTGATATATAAACGTTTCATACAAAACTAAAGGTCGAGTTCGTTAATGGCTGAAATCGAACCAGTGGCAGGGGTTAAGAGGGGGAAATTTAAAAATATCTCCTTTATTATATGTCGAATCGGAAAATCGTTTAAAACCAATTTTATTGCAAATACAATGTACTATAAATATTACATTTATTCAATATCTTTAGTGTTAACCGAGATATTTGCATTTTTTAGTTTTCGGCCTTCAGTAAACCCCCACTCCTGCTCCTGTCATATTAACAATAAGCTGTTATATTATGAAGTACTTTACTTGAAGCTCAAATACCAAACAATGTTCTCATTGAACTTTTACGTTTTGAGAAAATGCAAATACCTGACGTGGGAAATCTGCTTAGTTAATGTAGCCCTTGCAGACTTGTTGACATCTCCTGGGTAGGTTCGATAGACAATTGAAGAAATGTTTCGAAAATGGCGTCATGGGTACTGTCCTTAAGGGAAACCTGATAAAATGTGAAATATGTATTCTGTCAAAACGAACGAAAATTACATTTAAAACCATTAGAACAAAATTTGAGAAATCCCTACAGATCTTACACACTGCTGACATAATTGGATCCTTAGAGACCAAAACTTGGGACGGAAATAGATATCTTAAACCATTTTGGATGTCAAGACCCATTTTGTATCGGCAATCTTATTAAAATATAAAAAGTCCGTCATGCAGGGGCTAGGTAAACTAAGCAGATTGCCCTCGTGATGTTTAACAATAGATAAATCTACATACTGGTAACATAAAAGCACCATCAACATCAAGTGAATAAATACCAACGATCAGAAACCTCCAGCAACCACCTGAAACGTAAACAAACAGGTGTGCCAACTTCTTACATGAAAGAAAAACAATTACGGAAATATATCAGAATATAACAATTAATTTTATTGAGAACTTTACTATATCTAGTATTGTAATTTATAATGGATCAGAATAATTTTTATCTCAACCAATCAAATTTTAGTAGTCCAAGAACCTCAGAAGGGGGGGGGGTAACGATAACATATTTGCATTTATCTTGTATAATAAAGGTCTCTTAAAAACCATTTGTAATTTAAGATTCGAATAATGTGGTTTATACATAACAGAGTATTGTTTATGTAACAGGAGTAGAAGTGGGAGTTTGCTGAAAAATGCAAATATCTCGGTTAATATTCAAGATAGAGAATAAACGTATAGAACCAGGGCCGGCTCAAGGCAAAATACTGACCCGGGCAAACAACCATTTTGTCGCCCCCCCCCCTAAAAAAGGGGGGTCCGGGGCCCTCCCCCGGAAATTTGTTCAAAATAGGGTTTAGAATACTGAGTTTTGAGGCATCTTAAGTGGTAGTTATCAATCAAAATATTATCATATTTTCAAGTGAAAAGATAAGATGACTGAAAAAGTATATAGGCCACACCTTTTTGCATACATTATAGTAGGCTATACGTTTCTCGTTGAAAAGGGTAAGTTAAAGAGTTGAAAAGGGGTTTAACAAATGAAGATTTTAGTCCAAGTAGTTTTACATATACGTATATTTTACAAACAAACGAAATTTTTCACTACTTGGGCGTTTGGTCGCCCCCCCCCCCTGTATAGAACAATATTTATAGTTGTAATTTGCAATAAGTTTGGTTCTACATAATGTTTTGATCCGACGTATGGTAACGGAGATATTCCGAAAATCCACCCCTCCCACTGGTCCGATCTCAGCCATTAACGAACTTGATCTGTCTTTTTACATAAATCGTTTAAATATCGTATTTGTTAACGATCAAAGAAATATTACGACCGCTAGTGCGTTAACAGACAAATATATATATATAATTTTGAACGGACCTCATTTTCGTCATCTCCTGGGTAGGATCGATGGACATTTGAAGAAATTTTTCGAAAATCTCGTCATGAGTACGACCTCCATAGCTAATTTCCCCCAAGGGAAATCTGCTAAAATACCATACTCCATCATAGACGCGAAATACATGCTGAAAATGGCTTAAATGGGAACAGGTTTCAAAAAGCTTATTAAAATTATTATAAAAGGCTCACACAATATGAGGTTAACCATTACCACTGCAGCAATAGTTGGGTGGTTGCTTCTTCATATTTTATATATTGTAGTGAAGCTGAGCATACATCCCCTGATAGATCGCTTGAACAATCCACTACTAAAAAAAATAATTACCGGCTCTGTTGAACACAATGGATTTTAGCCCAACAGTTTCATTTCATTTTTTTTATCTAGATTATAGCATAATTGTACTTACCTCATACCAATGACACCTCCCTTTCTCTTTACATATATAATAAAGATGAGCTGTACACAATCTTGTTAGCAGATTTCCCTCAAGGGAAATTAGCTATGAGGTCGTACTCATGACACAATTTTTGAAGAATTTCTTCAAATGTCCATCGATCCTACCTAGATGACGAAAATGAGGTCCGTTCAAAACTAATATATATACATATATAACACTCTAGTGGTCACAATTTTTGTTTAATCGTCACAAAACTCTGTATTTAATCGTTTTATGTAAAAAGGAAGATCAAGTTCATTAATTGGACCGGTGGGAGGATTTTTTAATATCTCCTTTACTATATGTTGGATCGAAAAATTGTATAGAATCAATCTTATTGAAAATTAAATTTACTATAAATATTGTTATATACATTTATTCTCTATCCTGAATATTAACATTTTTTATTAAGTGTAACGAACGAGCTACGTCGGCTGAAAGCTAGTTCGGCCATTTCCATAACTCATCGGCACTCGTATGGAGATTTCTTTATTACATAACTTTACGTGGGAAATCTGCTTAGTTTACGCAGCCCCTGCGTGACGGACTTTTATTTCTCACTAATTTCTATTATGCCAATGGGAATTCCAAAATGATTCTTTTACTAACCTGGAACAACGGAATACAGTAGGAAAATGAAGTCGGGAAATGACTTTTAGGTGGTTGTTAGCGTCTATACCATTTGTCACTAACTTGGAGAGTACACACAGCACGTTTTCCATTGATGTTCAAAATATGGGGATCGTCTATAAGTTTTGAAAATTCCATGACAAATTTCAGCTCCTTTAATATGAGAAAATGTAAAACAAGTTTTACATAAAGAACTATGCTTTATGAATAGAGTTCTAGAAATAAAGTAGGCTATTTGTGTGACAACATACAGTGGAAAAACTTGATAGATCTTTGTTAGAAACAATGGACTCTAAAAATCTGATGGCCATAAGGAAACCTCTGTTTTGACATTTTACTGAGTCCTCAAAAATTAAAAAAAATATATTTTTGCGAAAATTAAACATGGTTAATCACATATTTAAGAAGTACGAAGTAGATCAAAGGTGCTGACACAAGGTGTCGTCCATCCTCGGCAATACCAGTCCGGATCTAGAAGAGTCCAAACAATTCCGCTTTGATGCTATAAAAAGGAACGTAGCTCTCTCCGAGTTAGTTAGTTTATTCTTAGCTCTCAAGTGATCAACAGTGCAGCATTAGTGAACAGTGCGGTAATGTGTTTTATGTGAAGAACAGTCTTTGCCGTGATTCTGTAAAGAACAGTATAGTGCTGTGTTTAAGTAAAGGACAGTGCAGTGCCATGTTTTTGTGAACTTCAATGATCTTGAATGAATAATAATAACAAGAACAGTGAAACTATCAGTGCATACTGTGAGTAGTAATTAAGAATAATTAACCAAGTGTGTAGTACATTGTTAAATAAATTGTGGTGATAAAAACTCTGAAGCTTGTGTGTGTTTAATTTTGCATTCCAAAAGAACTCTAATAAACAATGTTTATTACTGATTTTATAATAAACGTAACAATATGCTATAGACTATTCACTATATAGATTTTTGTGGAATAACACAAAATATTTGCTGTACGTTTGTTTACTTACATGCAAAGATTGGTTTTCTGTCGGAGAGTTAATATTTCTTCCATAACCCTGTTAACTGAGCAATGTATGTTTATGTGGTTTTGGTTTAGGAGTTTTAAATATACAGAGAATAAAGGGAACAAAACATATAAAGATATTTATTTCGCTTCTAACATTTATAAATATATATAAATCATTCAAAGAAGCAGCCATTAGGAGTCTCAAAACTGAAAATGTTCTAATATCTTCATTCAGCTTGATAGTCTTGTCAAAAACCAACCATTGAAGAACATAACTTCATCCAGCAGATATCCATGGCCTGCATTAGAAAACAATATAAAATAATTACTATCATACATTTTTTAGAAAGTAACAATTTTACTAATGTCATAATCAATAAATATGCCTAATTAACTTCATAACACAGATGATTTGTGGGTCAATTTTCATAATCTAACGACTTGTTAAGTAGCTTTTGGAATCATGAATAAATTCAAAAATTCAGATAGAACCTAGGTGTCCTCCTTGAAAGGTGGACATTATTAAAACGGAACATAAGTACATATTAATTCATAAATTAGGTTTGTCAAGTAATTTTACTTACTAACATTCACCATATGGTTTTCAAAACTTCGTTATACTATTGACATTATTATCACCAAGACAATTTTACTATTCAACATGATTTGAACTCCCCCCCCCCTCCTATTTCAGGGACTATAATGTTTTTCCCTGTGAACTTCAACTGATTACAAATATAGTATAATAAAAGATGGGTTGATATAGGATGAGAAGTGGCATGAGTGGAGAGATTCGTGGGCTTGGTTGTAAGCTGGATAATCTAAGAGAATTTTTATAAATAACTATTTTATTAGTTCATTGCAATCTTTGATTTTGAAAATGCGGATACAGTGAATTAATAAAAAAAAAAAAATTTTTAGAAACTCTGTAAAACGATAATTTCACAATATAGATAGTAAATACTCTCACACATTATCTATAATTTGATAAGGGATTTATAATGAGGGTAAATGTTGAAGTACGAGTATAATCCACAACTATTTTTGACATCGCAACTAAAAAAAAAAAAAAAACGCTTTAATGTAAACAAGAAGTATACAGAAATATTTAAAATGTTTTGATCCCTTTTAAACCCACTAACCTCATATCAATGGGCAGATTATGGCAATACAAACTCATCTTTCTGCTTAGAAATGAATGCATATAACTGCAATTGCATAGTTCTGTATTTAAAATTAAAGTGAACAATCTATTTATAATTTTTTCAATTATTTAATTAAATTTAGAAATTCACCAGCCAACCAACAGAATTTCCTTCAGGAAATACATCTAAAAAAAACAGTGAAAAGGAAAGATCCTAATTAATCAACTGATTTTTTTATAAACTCTTAGTATTACAATAACAATGATTATAGAACAATAAACTCCTTGTTTGCCTGAGTTTCCAGGGTTGAAGCTAACATTCGATTAAGAAAGAATGAATTAGAAATAACGTATTAAGAAAATAGCTTGGCAAGATACAAAAACACACTAAATTGTGACATCACCTGTATTTTTACATTTTTTTTTAATAGCCCAAATGCCAATAAAATCATGTTATTCCTCTACCTCCAATATATATTTGGTTTCATTTACGTAAGGATGTTCCTTGGATTTACCCGAAGGTGATATCTTCTGTCTAATAAGCCACAAAACAATTGTTACAGTTTTGGGAATTGTTTGGTTTGTTGTCTACTTCAATAAACTAAGCAGATTTCAAACATTTATTTACTCTATTTCTCTCTTAATAATGTTAGCCAACATAAGTTGAAATTTAAGTTGGAAATGAGATGTTCTGTTTAATAATAACAAATTAAATTGAAAATTGCTAGAATAAGAGTGAACATTTCCTCAGGTAAAAATAATTTCTTAATAACAACAGCATTATTTGATACAAAGATTTACTGGAGCGAATGCTGCTTGAAAAGTATGTGGAATGGAGGGGAAGAGTACTGTAAATGAAAGGACACTGAGGTAAACCACTTTCTGAGCGTACATCTGAGTAGATCATTGAGGCTAAAGAAAGGTCAGTTAACGAAAAACCGTCGAACAAAACCCACCAACTGTCTATTCTATGGAAACAACTCACGGTCATCTCAAATGCCTTAGAAGAAATTTCATGGCATGATTTGATAGCTGCCCAGCACCACATCATGGCAACAACCGCTCACCAATCATTTGTAATAGTAATGAGAAATGGATCTTTTACTACTACTCTGATACACACAAGCAAGTTACTGAATTGTAAGTTGAACATTGAACTGGTTCCTAGATAGTCGTACTACAAATACAGCTTAACACAAATGATTTAGCAGAGAAAAAAATTGGACACGAGATGTGTATTGATACAGTTGCTCTAAGAGAAAATGAATTGAGTATTTGATCTTTAGTTTTACTTGACTAAAATTGTGACTGCTATGGTTACAGTTAAAATTAAATGTTATTTATTGTTTGATAAAAAATAAATACACACCTCTTGTTGAAGTTGTAATATTCTACAAGCAACATTTTAATAGATTTGTTCTCTTTCTCACATATTAAAGGAGTTACTCGTATCTTTTAACAGAGTCTCAATAAGGGGGAAAAGCTATTGAGATAGTACTCATAACATGAGTTTTGAATTTCTTTTCTTCCAATGTACGCTGATCCTACATAGAAGAAAAAATTAGAGACCCATTTAAAATTATATATACATATATAATATATATTTTTTGTCTGTTAACATGCTCTAGTGGTCACAATTTTTGTTTAATAGTCACGAAACTCTATATTTAACCATTCTGTGAAAAACTAAAGATCAAGCACTGAAATCGGATATGGCAAAGGGGGGGAGGAGTACAAAAATTCAAAATGTCTCTATTAGTAGTAGTCGAAATTGAAAAATTGTATAGTTTCAATCTTGTCGCAAATTTAATTTTCTATGAAAGCTGTTGTATACATTTTTTTAGTTATCAACCACCAGCAAACCCCCACCCTACTAACCTCACACAAACAATAAGTATAAAGCCAAAGATATTTAATGTCCTACAATTTTTGTTTTATATACATTTTCTCTAATTTGAATATTACACCAGTTATTTTTATTTATTGCTTTCAGTTAACCCCACTCCTACTTATAGGATTTCCACTTATCAGCAATTGTTACCGTTACATAGGCTCCTAAACAGAGGTAAAATTTAAGGTGACAATATCATTCAACCATTTGGGAAAACTACTGCTGAGTTTACCCAGATCCTGAATGACAGGACTTCTTTGTTTTCACTCTTCAGTTAACCCCCAATCCTAGTCGAGTGTGTATTACAGGAAAATAGAACATAAAATTTATAATTTAATCAAATGACATCAGTATTTCATTTCCAACATTTGCACAAATGACTATGATATTTAGTTTTACACGAAACACGTATTTTTTTGTTAGGAGCAAGTCTTCTATGTAAGAGCAATAATTAATACCCTTAATTCAAGCAATAATACTTATTAGCAATAATGATTGTTACGGAAATAGCTAGTTAAATGCTAAAATAAAATAAAATTGATTATTCATGAAAAAACTCTTCATATAATTACATAACTTAAGAAAAATAGTTACATTTGATCGCTCAGATGATCCACAAATTAAATTTGCAAGCACAACACAACCTTGTATTACGTATGCAAAATTATTACTTTTTATATAAACTTAAAATTAATCTGATCAAAAAATGCCATATAATCTAAAGATTGTTTTTATGATAGTTATAGTTAAAAAGGTTCTACACAAATTTTCTGTATCTAATAGATACAGAAAAATTTCCAATCTATGCCTTGAGTACAGCCTCAATAGCTGAAATCAAATAAGTAAAAATGGGGGAGGATTACTGGGGTTTAAAAATAAAAAAGTAAGATTCACTCACTTTTAAAAAATAAATAAGACGTTTGATCAATATTTACACGAATATATTCTTAAAGCACAATTTGTGGTGACAAAAAGTGTAGGTTTACTGAGGAATAAAAATTAAAAAATACAAAACCTCAATGAATATTGAAGATAAATTACAAATTGCAGTAAAAATAGTCCTTAACTATCATTATTTTGCCCACTGCATGACACTTTTTCCCCTGTTCTGCTTTGGATATTAAATAACGATATCCATGAATTTTCCTACAGCTTATTGTTAGGTATGATTGCCAATGCTTTATACATAATTCATATACAACACAATGTAAATGCTTAATATACAGGATGTATCAAAAAGAATCAAACGATTAGGCACTACTATATTTTTGAAACTAATAATCTTATACAATTTTCTATTTTTTTATTTTTATTTTAATATAAGAAAGTGAAACTTAATTTTTTTTTCTGTACCTCTTCATAAGAGTTCACAAGGCCCCCATTCAGATACACAACATGCATCAATGCCCACTCAAATCGGTACATACTACAGCAAGCATGTCCTCAGTTACAGCTTCTGCTATGAGATGTCTTGGTTCACTAATTGTTGTTGGCAATGGAGGCAAAAAACAGATTCTTTTTCATAAACCCCCAAATGAAAAAATCATATTAAGCCTGGAGGCCCAGTGACCTTGGAGGGCAGTAATGTAAGGTGGCATGGCCATGGATCCATCCTTCAGGAAACCTTAGATTTAAAAATTCCTGAACTTTCAGGCACCAATGTGGCGGTGCCCCATCCTGTTGGTGAATGTAGTCGTTCGAATCACTCTTCAACTGTGGGAAAAGACAGTTCTCAAGCATATCGAGATGCTATTCCTGACAGTGCTCTTTGCAAAGGAAAATAGACCATATACCCTTTATAATGAATCTACACAAAATATTACATTTCAGAGAGTTCTACACCCCTATTCTCACATTATGTTGGCTCACCTTTCCACTTAAATGAAATGAACACAAAGCTTTTAACTAAACTGTCATCGTCCTCTATCTCCATTATTGCCAAGAACGAACGTTGTTCTTTGTCACCTTCATGAGTAGCTGCTAACTGAATTTTGTATGGTTTCATGCGTAGATGTCATCCTAACACATGCCAGATGTACATAGAGGAAATGTTATACTGTTGAGCTGCACGACTAACGGATTTCTGTGGACTGTGAGCGAAATACTTTTTTGTTGGTGATTTACGTTTTAAGAAATAAACTGTTTCTTGAAATTGTTCATGCTATTGTTTAATGCTCTGTGCTGTAGGAAGATCAGGAACATACTTGTACACAAAAAGATCTCTGTTGTCCCGAAACCATTTTTACTAGAGCTGAAGTGGGCATCCAATCAAGCCTACTGTTGTTAACTGGCAGGAACCATGTGAAACTCGAGTTTCCTCTTTCCTTGTTCACACACATCTCAAATAACAGAATTATGATTTTTTTAAACCGGATGATTCTTTTTGATACGTACTATATCCATGATTCATTTACTTAAGATAGTAGTTTTTTTTTTTACTTACATGTTTAAACAGAATTTAAAATTACAATTGATTAATTTAACTTGGATTAAAAATTTACTTTTAAAAAGAATAATAAATCATATTTAATCTAGTTTGAAAAACAACTTAAAAAAAAAAAAAATAAGTTTGTGCTATACTGACCTGACATTTTTTAACCTGCATTTTAAAGAGAACATTTGAAGGAATAGATTTTCAAATGTATGCAAACAATTTTAATCTCCAAAGTAACTTTCTCATGACTACCTGCCAAAGTGACGAAGTCTTATAACACTGAAAAATGAGGAAGATAATAAACTTTTTATGTTTGACCAGTGGTATTAGTTTAGAATTTTCAAAATAGGTTAAAAAAAGTAACTTCATATCTTTAAAACATGAAGTACAATAATTTCTTGATTAACATTGAAATTTAATGAATTACCTAAAAAATAAGAGCTGAAAGGAGATATTTAAAAGAAGTACATATATTACATAACATAAAATTGTCATGCAAAAATAAAATACCAGGCATACATTTCGAAAAGTAATTATAAAAATAATTAAGATGAGAAAAGTAAACTATGAAACAGTGGAGGAGCAGTTAACCAGATGTAAAAAAATGTTTCATCAAGCAGGGGCTGCATAATTTAAGCACATTTCTCATGTACTAGAATAACAAACTTGTCATCTCATCTTAACACATATTTTCTATTTCTATGTAAAAATAACAATGAGTAGAGGAGGGGGGTTCAAAAAGAAAGTATGAACAACTATTGTAGACCATCAATAGTTTAACAAGATTGGTAATATGACACTTTAGATCCGACCCATAATAACAGATATTTTGAATTTTCTAACCCCCCCCCCCTCTAAACCCACACTATTCCAGGCCCAATTTCAGCCAATAGCAAATATGATCTTTAGTATTGACTGAAACAGTTAATTATCGAGTACGGTATAGATCAAATAAACATTTTCAATACAAGTATGAAAATCTTAATTGATGTTGTCATCATTCAACAAATTTGCATGTATCTCACATAATAAAATCAGTAATTGGAATTTAAACTTAAAATAATGTGGTTCATGATATAAGAGTTTATTGTTAATAAGTAGCTGTGGAGGGTTTACTGACGGAAAACTAAAAACTTCAAATATCTCTGTTAACATTCATGAGAAGATCAAACAAAAATTGCAACCACTAGAGCAAGTGTATACTTCTATGAGTATGTATGTATATATATATATATATATATATATATATATATATATATATATATATATAAAATTGTCAATGGACCTCTCCTGCATATGATTGATGGACATATGAAGACTTTTTCAAAAAACATGTCATGAGTACAACACTTAAGGGAAATCTGACAAAATATAAATCCCATGTCAGAAGGGGGGGGGGGATACAAGCAGAGATTACAAATGGCAAACGAGAATAGATGTGCTAAATACATAAACTTTTATGAAAGAGCCATATTGTATATATAGTGTCAAAAGTGACTTAGTGTGCAAGTCACGTGCAAATATGTAGTGATGTTAAATTACATTCATCATTTCACTTAAATTCAATCAATCAATTAAAATTTTATTGTCGGCTCAAAAAAATTTATTTCATCTATACCAATTTACTTTTTCATTTTACACTAGATATATATTTAATATTTTATCCTTAATAATTTAAATCTATGTTATTTTTTTAACACCAGTAATAGATTGCACTAAGTAAAGTATACTGCCAACCCATTTCTCCCAAACATTAATTCATGAGAAATTCCAGTTTGTCCTGTATATTTAATATGTATTTTATTTAATTAGAACGTGAAAATTATTTGATCAAACAGTTTTAGTATAGTGAAGATAATGTAATCAGATTTGTTAATGTATTACAGGATTGAGATCCTAAATGTGTAGTAGGTTGTCACCACTGAGCCTAGGGAGGTGTGGGGATGATACTTCCTTTGTCCTATCAGTTGTGCCGCTTCCCTGCCAACCTTATTTTGGTAAATGTTTACATGATAATTGTATTCTCGGGAATGTAAATTTGTTTAATTATCATAAATAAATTATTTAAAAGGATCAATGCTGGAGAGGTGCACCCAGTTATTTCTGGTATTTATTAACTCAGCTCCGTTAATATATGATATACTTTACTGAACACACTATGCACCATTATGAATATACAGTTTACAATCGAGACATAAAAAAGAATATTTTTAAAAGAGGTTATGACGTACCTAAAACAGCTGTCACTATTTGGCTTTGTACCGCATCATGGGAATTTTTATACATACATGGTATGAAAGACAGAATACTTTCTATGATCATGAATTATATGGTCCATTACATTATATAAAAAAAAACTACATGCACAGGAGATGGGAAATATAAAAATATTGAGGACAGTGAAGCCTTACATAACAAATAATTTTATTATTAACAAATTCCCCTAAACACTGGGACGGGTAAATGTAAAAATATTGCGCAAAGTAAAACCTTGCCAGAAAAATACTATCATCATTCAGCCTCAAATGAACTCCTGGGTGAAGCCGGGTAAACTGCTAAATACTGACTGTTGGATGAGGGGGGGGGGCTTTGGGAACTCAAAATTTGCCTGTCAGCTCGAAAAATGTTATAGAACCAATCTTGTTAACTATTGGTGATCTACAATTTCTCTATACATTTTCTCATAGCTCAGAAATATTGAGTTAGTATTTACTTGTTTTCAGCCTATAACAAACCCACTCCTCTACTCATTGAATGAGAAATAGAGAATTTATGGATAGCTGACATTACTAGTGTCATTCCAGCACGTGGGAAATTTTCTTTGCTTACACAGCCCCTGCATAATGGACTTTTTTTTAAAATCCAAAATTAAGAATTCAGTTTTGAGATTAAGTCAAATCAGAAAGCTTTTTGTTTGATTTTCTCCCCTCCTATCCACACACTACTCCAATGAAATATTTATTAGTTATATTATCCCACAGTGGCAGATTAATAAAAATACTCTTTTTTATTCTATCACATAGGAATGTTAGCACTACCTACCCTGATCTTCAGAACATGTGCACTTAACATTTGTTTAATGTTACGAATAATCAGTTAACTATTAATCCTTAGTCCTGCCCTGGTTAGAAAAGGGTGGATTTATTTAACATTTGTTTAATGTTACGAATAATCAGTTAACTATTAATCCTTAGTCCTGCCCTGGTTAGAAAAGGGTGGATTTATTTAACATTTGTTTAATGTTACGAATAATCAGTTATACTATTAATCCTTAGTCCTGCCCTGGTTAGAAAAGGGTGGATTTATTTAACATTTGTTTAATGTTACGAATAATCAGTTAACTATTAATCCTTAGTCCTGCCCTGGTTAGAAAAGGGTGGATTTATTTAACATTTGTTTAATGTTACGAATAATCAATTAACTATTAATCCTTAGTCCTGCCCTGGTTAGAAAAGGGTGGATTTATTTAACATTTGTTTAATGTTACGAATAATCAGTTAACTATTAATCCTTAGTCCTGCCCTGGTTAGAAAAGGGTGGATTTATTTAACATTTGTTTAATGTTACGAATAATCAGTTAACTATTAATCCTTAGTCCTGCCCTTGTTAGAAAAGGGTGGATTTATTTAACATTTGTTTAATGTTACGAATAATCAGTTAACTATTAATCCTTAGTCCTGCCCTGGTTAGAAAAGGGTGGATTTATTTAACATTTGTTTAATGTTACGAATAATCAGTTAACTATTAATCCTTAGTCCTGCCCTTGTTAGAAAAGGGTGGATTTATTTAACATTTGTTTAATGTTACGAATAATCAGTTATACTATTAATCCTTAGTCCTGCCCTGGTTAGAAAAGGGTGATAACCTGTAGATAACCCGTCTGAAGTAGCCGTAGTCGCAAAAAGTGGATCTTAATAAATAAGAATAATATTTTTTATGGAATCCTAGAAAACACAATTATGACATTTAGTCATTTACGATCTATGTGAAGTCCACATTAATTAATTTCCAAAATCTTATGAGTCAAAGCAAAACACATCTTAAAAGGGGAGGGCACAGCCTTCCACTCAAGTATTTGAAGAAAATGTTAATAATGTGCGGTCCCTAATGAAAAACAAATTCTTTTAATGCGAGAGAATGCATTTCTCAAGAGTTTGTCTATTAAAAAAAAAAAAAAAAAAATGTAAAAGCGACTAGGTTTTTCATTTTAGCAGATTTCCCATAGGGGAAATCAGCTATTGAGGTCGTACTCATGACGCGAGTTTTGAAAAATTTCCTCAAATGTCCATCGATCCTACCCAGGAGATGACGAAAATGAGGTCCGTTAAAATTATATATATATATATATATATATATATATATATATATATATATATATATATATATATATATATATATATATATATATATATATATATATATGTCTGATAACGCTCTAGCGGTCGCAATTTTTGTTTGATCGTTACCAAACTCGGAATTTAATCGTTTTATGTAAAAAGGAAGATCAAGTTCGTTAATGGCTGAAATCAAACCAGTGGGAGGGGGGTTTTAGAGGGGGGATTTTCGGAAAATTCGAAATATCTCCGTTATTATGCGTCGGATCGAAAAATTGTATAGAATCAATCTTATTGCAAATTAAATTTACTATAAATATTGTTCTATACATTTACAACTTATATAACCACTTAATACAGCATATTTATTTCATATCTATTTAGAACCCATAATTCATTTCTACAATTTTATGAGCCAATGCAAAACACATGGTAGTATTGTATTTGAACAAGCTGGGCCATTTCGGTAATGTTATTTACTCTTAATTCAACATCCCAAATGAAGGTGAAAGAGGAAAACAAAGTTGGGCAACTCAAATGCTGGGTTCATTTTAAGAACACTTTCTTTTTCTTTTAAAAAGGAAAAATGTCACAATCTTGAATTTACTAATTGTTAATACCTAAAATGGCATCATTTAGTATATCCATTGGGCTAAATTTTCACCTCAAAATTTCTTATTTATCAAGAGATTGTTTTTTCACAAACGTTCATTTTGGCAATGCTGGTTTTAATGAATATCTCAAATTACTGTAAGAGATTAGATATAATAAACATAGTGGCAGAAATTTAAGTGATCGATGAAAGCTTCTCATTCTTTTCTCTTTTAATTTTTGAAGACACCTTCATACTGATGCTTTATAAGGATTTATAAATGAGTTGTAGGTAAACCTATAAAATACAGGGTTTATGTTTCTAAATGAAATTAACTTCTTTCCTGCTTACATTCAGCCTAGATAGCATAATGTTTCAGTACTTACAAATGACTCCCTTTCTCACACTTTCTATATTTTCCTCTACTGATTTTTCTCTAGTTTTCACTTGTTTAGAATTTTAAAGGATTCTTTTTTAGGGCTCAGGCTCGCTGAGTGTGTTAAGGTGTTGGTCTCAAATTGTAAACCAAGAGTGACGAATTCAAATTCCCGCCTGGACAATAGGGATTTATTTAGTGACAAACTCATTCGATAAAATCCTCAGTTCCACCCTGGCTAGAAAAAGGTGGTAAGGTAATCGGTAGATAACCCATCCTAATTAGCTGTAGTATCACGAGTGGACGTAACAAATAATAATAACAAAGAATTCTTTCTGTCATTGTCTTTATTTGTAATTTAGATCCCGCAGACTATACACCATGCACAACAGGTTAGCCATGTGAGTTAAAGCGTTGACCTTAATCTCACAAGGTAAGCCTAGAATTCAGATTCCCGCCTGAGAAATAAGAATTTATTTGGTGACAAACTCATTAAATAAAATCCATAGTCCTGCCCTGGCTAGAAAAGGATGGTAGTGGTAACCTGTAGATAACCTGTCCCAATTTGACATGGTAGCTAAAAGTGGAAGCAAATAAATAATCCTGAGCTCAAAACTATGTGATTTTAATACATCTTCTTACAGTTCCATTTTAGGCTCTAGCATGTCAATCACAAAATTAGTATTAAACCTAAAACCAGGAAACTGAAAATATCCATCTACACGAGTAACAAGAAACAAGACTTATTTATCACTTAGTAGAATATGTGAGAGGACACCTCCTTCCCCGAGGACGGAATACTATTCCATAATATTACATCTCCCTTAGACCTGCATAGCGAGTTAACTCATTATATCATTACTAACTAGTGGCTATTCCCTTATTATTTATTTTTATTTAGTGATAATTTTAATTATATTTTCTATATTGAAGGACATTTTCTCTATCATTAAACTTATTATTTCACGATATATCTGATGAACTCGGAAATAAATAACTATATTAAAAAAGAAAAAAGAGTAAGGGGAGCAAGAATATGATTTGAGTTATAGTGTCCTGGAGAACTGGCCGAATAGAGATATAAAAAATGACATGCTTGGAGATAAAACATACTACTCATCCACCAAAATAGAACTAACATGTCTCCAATGTCCAACTAGTCAGTGAAACAGCAACAAAAGAGAAGGCTCTGAACTCATCCAAGTCCACCATCCCCAGGGTAAGGACCCTCCCGCCTCATATAGGAACCCATCATAGGAAAAGGGTAGACATTTTGCTTGGAATAGAAACTTTTAGAATAAAATACCATAATCAAAATATATCAGGGCCAAATGTTAATAAATTTTAAGATTTTATTTATAATTAGGTTGTATCATATTGCACAAGAAAGAAAACTACAAAGAGCCAAACCACTAACTCTACTGCAAGCAAATGAAGTTTTTTGCTTTATTTTTAGCTTAATAACAAGCAAATAAAACCTAATTAATTTATTGTTAGAAATATATGGGCCCTTTTTGAAAAAAAAAAAAAAAATGCTCACAACTCCCGTTTCATTCTGGTTCCAGCCTATACTTGTAAACCAATACCAATTGTGTTAACTATACATCAAATGAACTGACATAGAATATCCCTACTGTAACACCCCAAAATAAAATCAGTTAGTTAATCAGAACTTGCAAGTTGAAATGGAATTAACACAGTACCATAATTTAGACACAATTTTCAGTTAAGTTACGTATAATTTAAAGTAACTAATTACAGCTTAAAAAACATTTAGAGAGAGATTATATTGCCAGAAGAATCAACTATTATTTGATAACTTTTTTATAAGGAACTCCAAATGAAATTTCTTGTATAGAATTTATACTTGATAAAAAAATTAATACTTACAGATAAAAGATATCCACTAAACAAGCAATATACTAAGATAAATAAAAATGATTATTTCTTTTAAGGAATTGTACGATTTAAATCATACTTCATTAATAAAAATTGCATGTCACCTTAAATCTAAAATTATTATAGCTTCAATGATCTATTCTAATTTTTCAGATTTCTGGAACATGGGAAGGTTTTAACTAATATTTTTTAAAGGATTTCGCCAAAATTGTTATAGAACTTCATACTAAATTTCATTCTAGAATAATAAGTTTTTGAAAGGCAATGATTTCCAGATCGATGGGCATATACTCTACAGTAACGAAATGACAAAAAAATATAAAAAGTTGGTAGGTAGTTGTTATTAGTTCTCCCACAATTTATTTCCACAAAATTATACGGACAGGTTAATGTGTCTATTAGAGATTTAATCGAATCTAAAAAGCTACACCATAATAAAGATCTCAGAGAACTGTGACAATTAATTGTAACTGGAATCAAAAAGCAATGGATTATTAATTTCAAATGTGTTTGATTTGAGACCAGGTGGAACAAAAAGTATATTGAATTAATACTGAACTAACTAAAACAAAGTAACTGATATAGCTATGAAGCTTAGTGTAGGTTGGACTCTCCTCCACTAATTTTCTTGAACAGATGTGTGCCTGATATGAAGAGTGGCACTGAAAAGAAGAGAGAACAATCAATAAATAAATTAATATTTATTCACTTTGAAAGAAAACCTTAGTTGTCGTAACAAAGGTGTGACAATAACTCGCATTCTTTCTTCTTTTCTTTTACCAAGTTATCTTAACACAATACAAATATAATATGGATTTCAGCACGAAAACAAGTAGAAGAATGATCAACGCATATTGCCTACCTTCTTTGTTTAGTGCGACGATCGGTCAAATGGTGGAGCGAATCACGTTTACCGGAATTAAACCGGGACAACGGACACGCCTTAACAGGACCGTCGGTCGATTCTTCATCCTCTTTTTCGTTCGGATTTCGGTGGTATTCATACAAAAGGCGTGATTATAGAGTTCAAATACATTTATTTTTCATTTTACAAACATGGAATAGTCATACTTCACTACTGATAGTGATTATACATAAAATAGATTGTAGCCAGATTACAAAAAAATCAATATTCGGAAATATGCCAGGCAGGCTCGTATAAAAGTCTACATTTGCCGGCTAATCCATCAATAATTAAGAACAAGGAAGTCGATAATCTAACCTATTCATAGACACGATCCAATGTCGTTGGAAAAAAAATTATATAATAAAAAGTGCATTAGCTACACTAAAAAAGAGTATTTATATCTAACAGTTTTATAATTCTTATGTATAAAACTACATCGCCCATCATTTTTTAAAATCACATTAAAAAAAAAATAATAAAATAAAACAAAGAGAAAAGAAACTATAACACTCATGCGATTATAATGGTTGATTAAAGGAGATATTCGATAATGTGGCGGCGGCGAGACGTCTTCAGTATGGAGCGTACCGGCGAGGAGAACCGCCACGGGGTCCCAGTCTGAACAGAACATCAGCGTACATCAATTATATAAAGCGATTTACTTCAGGAAAATACGATTAGCAAAAGAAAAATGAATGAAAAAATAAAAATAAAGTAAAATTAAACTGCATCGAGGGTTTAAGAAACCCTAGCTAGCATCGCAAAATATTTTAATGAAAGAGAGTAAAATAGAAAGTAGTAAAAATAATGAGGCTAATAGAGGCAGAAGACAAATTACTTTCTTTAAAGTTATCCGTCAAACGCAAACAAAAATTAAATATAAGAATAAATTAGGAATTACAAATATGTTCAAAGTATTCAAGTAGAGAAAGATTTTCTTTCAACTAAAGTTTTTCACTTCATAAAACTTTAAACAAATATCAAGAGGAAAATAGTGATTAGACCAAAAGAAAAGGTAAATGATTAAAGACATACCTGCGGTCATCATAACCATCACGATTGAAGTCGTCATACATTCCACGCCTGAAAACAAAAAAAAATTCTTTATTGGTTTGTAATTAAATTAAACAGGAGACATTAAAATTCAGAAAGGAAGAGACAAGAGAGCCTTTGGATTTGATAAAAGAGCAAAAAATAAAAATTCGAAATAAAACTTTTAGAATCTTGTCCGTCGATATTCTATTAAAAATCAAATTATATTATCCAGACAATAGAGCCTAACTAGTTCACATAGAAGTACACTGATCTCTATTTCAAACCTCTGGAAGTACAGTACCCTGAATTTAATTCATACAAGTAATATTTGGTTTCATAAAGCTTAAAACCCTATGAGCACTAGAGAGGGCGGTTTACTATGATGAAAATAAAAACTGGATTCATATCAGAGTTAGAGAGAAGTGAATAGAAGACCAATTGAGGCATTGCGTATCAACGAATGGTAAATTATGAGAAAAATTCAAATTAAGCTTTTTGTTCTAAAGACAAACTAGAAAATATTCATATTTCTACATTTGTTTTCTGATAATTTGGGTGGTATAAACAAAAAATATCTCTTCCTTAACATAGTAGTCGGACACCCAAAGCTACAAATTATATAAAAGAAAAACTCCCAATATTTTATTCACCCTTTTGGACAGGAATGCCTCAATTTTAGTGCATTATTCATATTATTAACAAGATTAATTAAACATTTTCTGGTGCATAAAAATAGATATCTATGACTTTCTCTAAATACCCAAACCTCTAGTTAAAATTCATCAGACCGAATCAATCAATATTAGATGCATTTTTCAAAAATAGCATCCAAGTAAAAACTTGATAGCTGATTTCTGTGAAATATATAAAAAAACATGAATGAGAAATTGCATCATCCTCCCACAAAAAAAGAATAAATTTCATTAAATTCTATATGACCACCCACACACGTACATACACACTTGCTTTGATAATGTAATAGTTGGATTTTCTTTTTTCTGTATTGGTGTTAAATTTATTTATACAGTCACGATGCTTCTTTTTAATTAAACTAGCCAAAAAGAAAGTAACCACCTATAATGAATTAGTGCTCTTCAAAATATGAAATTTGCTCAAATGACAAATAAAATTAAGCCTTGATACAAAAAAAAAAAAAAAAAAAAAATTAAACAAGTATTATGGGATTAAATGTTGATCTTGGTATAAAGAGTAGCTCGATGCTTTTAAACAATTTACTGTTTACCAGTCTATAAATGGCTTCCGAAAAACTTTTCTGATGAAACAAATTTTGAAAGAAAAGATAATGCTTATATAAGAAACAGAAATGTTTAAATGAGTTTGAAGGGCTGAGAAACTGGCTTGAAAGAAGTAACCTGCTCTTGGGACTAATTCGTTTCTTTCAAGCAAAGAAATAACTGCTTTTCGGCAATCTGAACTATGAAAAAATGTATTTTATTTATCCTTTCCTTATTAATTCCTTAGATAATCTAGGTTGTATAACATATTTTTTAATTGATGCTTCCCCCCACCATCTGGATACAACATTAACCACCCCCTACAGTTGCGGAGATTCTGAAAAGTTTGCATATGACAAATAAAAATATGCCAATTAAATTAAGTTGCATGATTTTAGGGACTGTCGTCAGCATGAAAAAGCCGAAGAATATTTCTAATAGATCAGTTAATTTCGTTTTTAATTAACAACTGAACTGGTTTCGAATGAAATCCTAGGAATTCATAAGGGAATTAATAATGATGCCTAACCTTCACGAGTTTAGTACGGGTTATAGCAAAGTTGCTATATTGGCTAGATACAGTATGTATATATTATTTAGCAGATGATACATGAATAACCCTTGCCTTTCTTTTATATACATATACAAAACATAATATTATAGCTGTATTTCTATGACTAATGCTTAACCCAGATATAGGAAAACCTTATGCAGAAGTAAATCTATACAATATTAGCAACAAAACTAACTTTTCCCCTCTCACTAATGAGAATAGTAATGTAATGGTTTGTGAGATATGGGCAGAGAGGGGAACTAAATCAAATTAAAAATTCCAGTAGGCTAAAATATTAATGGATCTTTCTTAAAACATACATAATTTAGAGCAAATAACCCAAATTTTACTATTAATTTCTGTTAAATGGGAAGTAAACAAATTTGTTTTTGTGAGTAATAAACTTGGTTTTTTAATAAATTAAGGTATCAGGTAAAGCCTGCAAAAGGGCTAAAAAAAAAAAAAAAGTCTACATCTTGTCTGATATTAAATTGGGAAAGGAGAAAATTAGTAAAGGGTTCAATCTCGTATGAGAAAGAGTTACCCATATGGAGGTTTTGAGAGAGGAGGTGACCTGCGAGAGAACATGTAGTCAGGTCTATCAAACCCTCTGCTTCCAAGGCCAAGTGGAGGTTCCCTGGGACGGGAAATGGCAGGAGGTGGAAGGTAGTCACCACCCCTTGATCGGGGAGGAGGGAGCATGTCTCGCCCCATTGGTGGAGGTGGAAGTGGGGGCGGGAACCTCCTCTCGTAATCCCTCTCATCGTCGAATCCTCTCACTGGCGGCCTCTCGTAGAATCTGTCGTAGTAGCTCTCCTGAAAATTAAAAGAATCGAGATTAGTAAAATTAAACACGTAACAATAGAGCAAGGGAGAAATTATTTATATGAACTGTTTATGAGAAACCAATAAATATGTTGAGAAATTTTTTTTTGTTCCTGGTGTTTGCAATTCAGAAGAAAATAGTGAGTATAGTAAAAAAGCTGTACAAGTATTACTGACAAAACAACCATAGTAGGCTAATGCTTTCAATAATACAACATAGTTAAGGCAAAACGCGTGGAGCCAGGTGGGACGATTGTTCAACAATGGTGAAGGCAGAGGCCCCCAGACCTGCAAGGTCAGTAGTTTCATAAATAAATATAATAATGTGTAAATATTTTTCGATTCAACGCATTATTACAGAGATGTTGATAATTTCAACCCCTTCTGTAATAATCTACTACCCTTTGACCAATTTGTTCTTTCTTTATAGTTCCCATACAGAGAACTACACACAAAACTTGAGAGTGTGAGCACAAAAATGAGAATGTGTATATATATTTTAATGGATTTTTTTTTTACTTCTGAAGTCGTATCCTTGAACATTTGAAATTATTTATCATAAAAATGCATAGGGAAAGCTGTTAAAACAGAATGCATTCTCTTCATATTATTCCTAATGATAATGGACCTCTTAATTAAGGTATCACTATAGATCATCAAAGATTATCTTTGATGATCGATAGTGGTACTTGATTAGAACTGTTGAGATGATATTTACAATTCCTGCAAACGTTTTCAGGGAAGGCATGCAGGAAAAACTATAAAGAGTAGCAAACATAATGCTGATACGATAATAAAAGCTTCTAAAAGAAAAGAAATACAGATAAATAGTAGCCAGGAAAAAGGCTATAGAGAAGAACAGCATTTAGAAATGGCAAACTAGCTTTCCTGCCGTGGACAGTTAATGAAGATGTGGAGAAACTTTTGTTGGCACAAAAACTGTGTAGTATCTGGGAAACAAACCTTGGGCTATTGATAGTAATATTAAGTTTGTACTCCTGTACAAGCAGGACATGGGAAACCCCTAACAGATGACTTAAAAGGTTACAGTTGTAAATAAATAGATAACTCAAAAAATTTTAAATGTGATAAATAGAAACCATTTCTAATGTCGAGTTATGAGAATTAACTAAGAAATAATGAATCAACAAGATAATACGCATAAAAAATTGCAATCAATAGAGCACCCTGAAATAGAAAGGGCACACCAATATTAACAGAAAACTTTTTTTTTTTCCCTTCTTAAAATTAATTACATTATTCTCTAATCTGTTTAAAATGTTCTAAAGAATTAATTCTTAGGGAAATCAGCAATTGAGGTCGTACTCATGACGCGAGTTTTGAAAAATTTCCTCAAATGTCCATCGATCCTACCCAGGAGATGACGAAAATGAGGTCCGTTCAAAATTATATATATATATATATATATATATATATATATATATATATATATATATATATATTTGTCTGTTAACGCTCTAGCGGTCGCAATTTTTGTTTAATCGTTACCAAACTTCATATTTAAACGTTTTACGTAAAAAGAGAGATCAAGTTCGTTAATGGCTGAAATCGGACCAGTGGGAGGGGGGGTTTAGAGGGGGGATTTTTGAAAATTCAAAATATCTCCGTTACTATAAGTCGGATCGAAAAATATTATAGAATCGATCTTATTGCAAATTAAATTTACTATAAATATTGCTATATACATTTATTCTCTAACTTGAATATTAACTGAGATATTTGCATTTGTATTCTGCATGTGCTCGGTAGCAGTGGCTATGTTCGTACTTTCCGCCTTGAGCTCTGGCGGCCGTTTTTGTAATTATTCGTCCCTCTCGTGAATAGGTTTAGAGGTTACTTACTACTACAGCTGTTATTAGGCAGATTTCTCTATTGTAAAACTTCACGTGGGAAATCTGCTTAGTTTACGCAGCCCCTGCGTGACGGACTTTTTATAAGTAGATTTCCCCTTGAAGGAAATAAGCTATTGACGTGCTCATGACTATTTTTGAAAAATTACTTCAAATGCCCATTTCTCTCCTACCAAAGAGATGACGAAAAACAGGTTCAACCAAAGCTAAATTTACATATATATATTTTTGTATGTTAATGCTCTAGTTGTCGCAATTTACAAAACAATATATTTAATCATTTTCTGTAAAAATACAGATCATTAATAGCTGAAATCAGAAAAGATTGAAGAAATTTATCAAAAATTGTGGTGTGAGAACAACCTCAATAGCTGAATTCCCTTAAGGGCCTAGGTCTTTCCATATGACCAGTAATAAATAACACATTACTTAAAAGTAAGCTTAAAATACAAGCATAATTAAAAATGCATCACTTGCGAAGTGGGTTAAGGGGACGTAGCACCATGCTAGCATGAGTTTCAACTTAAAATGTCAAAATACTGGAAACTTCAGTATGTAGAGCTTAAAATAATGTGTCTGCTAATTTCAACACAAAAACTTTCTTTTTTACTGGGATACCAATAAAATGTTCTGTTTTACTTCCTTCTCCCTTCATGGAATATCCCAGTTCACAATTATATCCAACAACGTTCTAGGTTTTTAAACAATTTTTCTACATTTTAATGCAAGACATTTTTGTAATGTCATTACATTACATATTATAACCACCCCAGTTGGAAAGGACATATAAGTAAGACAGTCACTTTGGAGCTAAAAGAAGTACTCGTTGAACAGAGTAGGGTTAGAGATTTTAAAGAAATCCAACTACAGATGTTCAAAAACATCAAGGAAAATTTCATAGCCATTTCTCTTTTTATTCACTCTCTAGATAAAAAAATATCCCCTATTAGACTAGAAATACCATATAGAAGAATGAAAAATAGATCTCATGTAGGACAATATGAGCTTAAACATATGGAAATATTTATTTAACGAAATTCCATTCTGAATATACCCATTATTACCAATGAAGAAAAACTATATACATAAAAAATGTAATCAAAAATATAAAAAAACTAAAATTAAAGAAAAAGCCATAACAAAAAAAGATGCTAACCATAAATCAGAAATAATTCAATTATAAAACTAATAATTTTATGAAGAACGTGTATACCATCAAATAAACTTATTTATTATGTTTCATTCTTTTATTTTGTTTATTTTCTAACACATCATGAAATTCTTAACACTTACTTTTCATTCAGAAAGAAAAAATTATCTCTTGGTGACATCTGCTAGTGAAGTATATCTGCTGGTGAATCTTGCTAGCCATGCCCAGAGGAGTGAAATTCATATTATATTTAGTTCAGAACATTTGAAAATGGTTTTCCATTAGGGTGTCCCTTAGGGGAGATAAAAAAATGTATATTGCCAACTGCTACTATTTAGAGGAATACAAGAAAGACTTGAAATTCAGGACGTGCTTGCCAATCTCACTTAACATTGGTTTTATTAAGAAAATATAAAGAATAAATTATATTCTCAGTGTTAAAAATTATTATTTTGTAGCATGAAATTCAATTCGCTTCCCACTTGTCTAATATTGCAAGCAGAATGCTTTAACAGAATTTCATCATTTTTTTAACTATTGCTAAGATGATGCAAGTTATTTTTTGATGGGAGATAATAATTTGAATCTATAAATGAGAATAAATCCATCAATATTCCTTCAAGTCATACAATGCTTCCCAATTAAAACAAGACTATCATGTACCAAACCCCCAAATGTGGGTTGAAATGAAAACAGGGAGTCCGTCACTTTTTAAGTTCAACCAATTATTGTATTCTGATTGTATATTGGTAACACATACTTAATGAATTAAACTAATGGACTTATATGCCCAAGTGTAACTTGACTCTCACTATAAAATGTATTCACGGAATCCAATAAGCATGAAAATCATTATCGGAATACAAGACTGATGAAAGCATTTATTTTAAATTAATCAATCAAATTTAAGTTTATACATTTATAATGATAATAACACAATAACGTATTTTTTTGTTTTTTTAACTGATTTAAACTAACTTTACTTCTGAAATAAAGTAATTTTAAAGTCTTAATTTTGATACAATTTTCCAATATTCTTTTTTTGTTATATATTCTAAGATTTTATAGCAGTTTTAAATAGAACTTGAATGTAATTTATTTATAATATTTATTTGCTAGTCAAGTTGTTATTTTATTACTATTTGTATCGTGTTCTTTGTTTACCATCTTTTATGAGTAACATCTTCTGGCAGTAAAGCTTCGTAAATAAATATATTTCTCTGCTGAATCATTTATATTTCAAACTGTCCTTGGCATAACAGCTATTCCAAAAAAAATTCTTAAATAATTGTCTAACCACTTCTTTCTTACTTCACAGATAAAAGTACATGAAGTGATTGAAAGGATAGGAGATTAGTGTAGTGTAATGAAGTGAAAGGATTATATTTAATCCATAAATTAATCAAATATTTATGTAACAACTGGAAATTATCATTCCTTGTTTCCATCATTGCATTACAGGGAAAAATATGTGGCGTACTTTATAAATTATATGGTAGGGTAGCCAATGCAAATGTGGAATTTATATCAATTCCAAAAACACTAAAAAATTATAGAATATATATAGAAATTTGCTCTGTGTCAGATAAATTACATATACATTAATAATCTGAAACCATTTTTTAAATCTATAATAAATGAATAAGAAAATAAGCAATGTAATATAACATTTTTAACTAGGCACAACAAAAGTATCCTACAAATTGTGTTCACTATTTTAGGAGTACACAGAATTTGAAATACATTTATAGCAGATTCCGTGCTGTTTGTTAGACCAACGAGCCTATACCAACATTAAATTACTACCTATCCATAGTTTCAGTTCCTGTTGGCAATTTGCATAATTCATGCTCATAAGTGTATTTAAGTGGTGTAGGCAAAACATTAAATTAATTAACCTGTACAATAAAGATAGTATTTTAAAAAACTAACTAAGTTCAAAAACACGCAAATGATTCAGCTGTTAAGAAAGCAAAACTACAAGTGAATAACACTCTTCTTCTTCAGTGGATGGGCCCCAAAATAAAATGTATATTTCAAACAATCCAGAAAAATAAGTTCTTTTGTCATGCCTATCACCATATCTCGATTATTTTTCATTTAATGCATGGGTCAAATATATTAGTTAATCACGGTATCACTCTTCTGTGATAGTTAATTTTTCGGTCTGAGTGTCCAGGTCACTTTTAAACCAAGCAAATCCCTTCCGACAGGTTTGCTCAGCAAGAGCATGGTGTCTATAAATATCCAGTAAATAATGTGGCTTTCAACAGAGCTTTTCTTTGTGTGAAAATAATGAAGAACTCTCCTCAAAAACACTATTCGTTACAAAGTTTCAACATATTTGATAAAAAAATATTTATTTTTACTTCACTTGATGAATGACTTGCAGTAAAAACAAAGTCCAATAATAATAGGATATGGAGGAGTCAAGCCATTAATTGGAAAACTCCACTAGTAGTAGAGCCTATGAGAAAACTCAATAAACTAATTGAAGTACCCAATGGCCCATTAAATCATTAACTTCATACTAAGTGAAACAAAGATTTTTTTAAAAAAATTAAATAATTATCCACAACTTCTGCAAGTAACGTAACTTATCTTACCTTGGGCTTTCCGCCAAAAGGAGGTTCGCCACCCATAAGCCTGTCTCTCAAGAATGGAGGAGGTGGTGGTGGTGGGTAGGGATCACGTGGGCCTCCAAACCTGTCGCCTCTGAACCTATCTGGCCCAATTCCTGGTCTAAAAATTGAAAACAGAAGATAGTAGAAACACAATTAGTAGAAACAAGGCTAATAGTAAAATGAAGAGTAGTGATAAAATGTCTTAAAACTAGTAACTGCACGTACGAATCGCGAATGTTAATTTACAACCTACCCTCCGGCTTTAGGACACTCCTTCGACCAATGCCCACCTCTACCGCACCTTAAGAAAAACAAAATTGATCGTGTTTAATTAGGTTTGACCCGTTCAGTAGAAGCATAAATGAAGTCGTACAGACAGAAGATGTACATACAAAGTATGTTCACTTTCTGCATATAACGACCAAAAATTTAGCATCAACATTATACCTATAGCATTGTTCTGGATCTCCCATTCCAGGTCTTTGCCGAACCCTGCTTGTGGATACTTGAACTTTCATAGCTTGACCCTCAAGTTCATAACCATCCAGCTCTTTGATTACATTATTAACATCTGCTGATGCAATGTGCTAAAATGCAAAAATGAAGAAATAATTAGTTAAGGCAAATCAATAGGTTTTCAATAGTATAAAAAATAAATAAAAAGTAGACTTACAACAAAACCATAATTCCGCACAATATCACATTCAACAACAGTTCCATATTTGGAAAACAATGCACGGACTTGAGCTGCTTTTACGCCATCAGCCAAATTACCAACAAACATCTTAGTAGTAGGAGTATTTGGTCCTTTTCGGCTGGTTGCAGCCTCTACCTTCATTGGCTGTCCATTAACAAGATATCCATTCAAGTTCTGAATAGCATCCCGTCCAGACTCCTCATTCTCCATATGCTAAAAAAAAAAAAAAAAATATTGCTTAACCTTATTCTTGTAGATCTGTCAAATGTTTAACCCCAGGTTATATTTAAATTTCTGTATAGTATTCCAAGATATGACCACCCAGTCTAACCACATGTAGCTTTGATTGAGTTTCATGAGACTTCTTTTAGCTAGTGCTGTTGAGCACCAGTTATGACAATCATTTAAATATAAGCGCAGAGGACACAATTTTGCTAATCCAATGAGATCAAAGGCTGAACATTTTAAAAAAAAAAAAATTGTTTCTATTGGACACAGAAATAATTTTCCGTATCGGCTAAAAATTAATTAACTATAATATAGTTGATGTAAGAGTTACAAGAATTATAAGCGATAGTTAAGGAATGGCACACATTTTTTTTTTGTAGCGTGTCAACCCTTATGGTTATTAGCACCAGCAGACACATTGGTGGGCAGCCTGTGAAGCAAAGGCACTAGGGCCAGTCTTTAGTACATCTAAAGGGTTAATATGGTTATTAAATAACCTTTCATTTAAGCTTCTAGTATATTCAAATAATTAAGTTTAAAATTTGACCTTTACCATTATTTATTTCATCATCAAAAATATATACAATATCCTGAAATTTATTAATCTAGTTTTGTATATTTTTTCTAATTCATAAAAGTAAAATAATTCAAATGTCAAATGAATATTGAGCTTTATAAGTACTAACCACAAATCCATAGTTCTTGACCACATCACATTCCACAACCTTCCCATACTTCTCAAAGAGAGGCTTTATATCAGCTGTTTTTGTGCTGTCAGACAAATTCCCAACGAAAATCTTGAAAGTGCCCACGCTGCTGACCGGCATTTTGGGGCTAGAAAAAAAAAAAGACATACAATTTTTTAAATAACCAATATTGAAAATGACATATCGAACCATACATAACATAACGTGAGTGTTAGTACTTCTTGCAAATCAAGATCAATTCAACCGGTGACAGACATTTCCTTAACACAATACAATGGATACTGAATTTCATTAATCAAAGCTAAAGAATCAATTGAGATTATAATTCTCAAATTTAAAACTTGATTCAAAAATTAAAAAAATCAGACTATAGAAATCTGTTCACCTAGTAAACATTTGTGCTATACGAAAAGCCCTTAATAGAAACATTTACTCATACAGGGTCCGACCACGACATACTGGCTACTGAAATGACAAGAATAGACCTGTCGATGTACAACATTCCCGCCGTCTCAATGTCAGTGGTGCCAACATAACAATTACTACAAAATCGTCAGATTAATATGCCGGACCCTGTATATGCATCAAGGGATTGAATATTGTCCACTTACACTAAACTATATCTTACTACCACAAACTAAAATAGTTTACTTATATTAGAGAAAAAAAGTCAGCTTAGCACAGGCTGCGTAAACTAAGCCCTTGCTGGTATAACACTTTTAATCTCATTCACATATTCTCTACTCTAATGTAAAAATCAGATGAGTAGAAGGAAGGGAGGTTTCTAAGGGCTGAAAAGAAAGTACAAATTACTCCCTTAATATGAGTTGCCAAAAAATGCTTAGAACAACATTTGTAGAAAATCAAAAGTTTAACAAGATGGTTCTACAACATTTTATGACCGGACTAACAAAGATATTTTGAATTTTCTAACCCCCCCCCCCAACCACACCTATTCCAGGCCCGATTTAAGCCAATAACAAATATGATCAAATAAACATTTTCGAGTAAAGAACGAAAAATCTTAATTAGTGGAGTCATCGCATGGCATATTTGCAAGTATCTCACAAAGTAATACTTCAATGAAAACCATATTAGGTATTTAATCTTGGAATGCAGTGGCTCATGATATAACAGCTTATAGTAAATATAACATGAGTAGGAATGGGGGTTTACTGATGGCCGAAAAAACGCGGAAATATACAATATAGAGAAATCATGTATAAAGCAACATTACATATGCAATAAGATGGTGAAAGTGTATTTTAGTCCCCCCCTTGGCGACGCACGATGACGGCGGCCATTTTGTTTTTCTAACTTTTATCTTTTTAACACTTTAAAATAAATACGCCATCAGTGGTTTTAAGCGAGGGCGGAGATTATAACGAAACAAGACTGTACTTTAGCCCAATAAGATTGACAATTTTTCGATCAGACGCATAACATCGGAGATATTTCAAATTTTCGAAATTCTATCCCCATTGACCCCCCCCCCTCCTACTGGCCAGATTATAGCCGTTAATGAACTTGACCTTAATTTTTACAAATTACACTGAACTTTTACATCAAAAGTTTGATGAAAGCAATATTTGATACTTAAGCTGCGAATAAAATGGTTCATAATATACCAGCTCATTTTTAATAAAGAGTAGGGGGTGGGGGTTTACTGAAGGCTGAAAACTAACAAATACAATATTCAAGACAGAAAAAAAAATGCATATTATTATTATTTATTAACGTCCACTTTTTGCAACTGAGGCTAATTGGGACGGGTTATCTACAGGTTACCACCCTTTTCTAGCCAGGGTGGGATTTTAGGATGTTATTTAATGAATTTCGTCACTACATTTGCAATAAGATTGGCTTTGGCTCTATGACTTTCTTTGATCCAACTTATAACAGAAATGCCAATTTTTAGTATTCTCCTCCTCCCACTGGTCTAATTTCAGCTATTAATGAGCTTGACATTTAGTCATATATAACAGGGGCTCAGGTTAGCCATGCGAGAATAAGCATTGACCTAAAACTCACATGGTAAACGTAGAGTAGCAAATCAATTCCCGGCTGGGCAAAGGAATTTATTTAGTGACGTAATTCATTAAATAAAATCCTAAGTCCCGCCCTGGCTTGAAAAGGGTGGTTACCTGTAGATAACGAGTCCCAATTAGCCTTTGCAAAAAGTGAACGTTAATAAATATTTTAATATATTTACATATAACATTTAAATAGGGAGCTTCGTAACGTTACAATATTTCAAAAAGTCCGTCACTCAGGGGCTGCGTAAACTGAAGTTTTACAATAGAGAAATCTGTATACTGGTAACACAATACCACTATGATTAAATACAGTAATTTCTCAGTGAGATTTATCTTTCAGTTAATTAAAATAAATTCCCAACTTTGAATTGCAAGAATAATTTATATTTTAATAAACTCCAATTTTAGTAGTCCAAGAACTAAAGGGGGGGGGATGAACATAACGTATTTGCATAAACCTCACAAAGTAACGAAAGTAAGGTAAGGTAATAAACGACATAAGGTTAGAAGCTTCCACCTGAGCCGAGTACTGGCGGAAATGGCCGACCTAATCCGAACTATACCCGACCACAGACTTCATAAAAATGCAAATATCTCGGTTAATATTCAAGATAGAGAATAAATGTATATAACAATATTTATAGTAAATTTAATTTGCAATAAGATTGACTCTGTACAATTGTTCGATCCGACGTATAGTAACGGAGATATTTCGAAAATCCTCCCCTCTAAACCCCCCCTCCCACTGGTCGGATTTTAACCGTTAACGGACTTGATCTTTCTTTTTACATAAAACGACTAAATATCGAGTTTGGTACCGATCAAACAAAAATTGCGACCGCTAGAGCGGTAACAGACAAATATATATATATATATATATATATATATATATATATATACACAGTTTTGAACGGACTTCATTTTCGTCATCTACTAGGTAGGATCGATGGACATTTGAAGAAAAATTTCGAAAATTCTGTCATGAGTACAACCTCAATAGCTGATTTCCCTTAAAGAAAATCTGCCCTAAATAAAAAGATAATTTTGAGTAAAGTAAATGGATAATAAAGAATAATAGTTATATAATAAATAATAAAGAACTGGATAGTCTCGAGCTACCACCTAAATTTAAATTAGAAGTAGGCACATATATAGGATAAAATTCAAAAATGCAAATTTAATAATTCATTAAAAGGGATTATCTGAAACCAAATGAATTATAATATCTACACTAATGCTGAAGCTTTCCAATCATTAATTTCAAACTATTAACTGTTGGTAGAACAGGTGTTCAAATTCCTGAACATTAGCCCTATAAGCACTTCATGATTCACGGATATGAATTTATATTTTAATTCTATACTGATTGATGTATCAGAATAAAACTCATCTCTTGAGTCTCCTAAAGAGACAAAAGCTGGAAGGCAAGTGCAGCAAAACGATAGTAAAGAGAGGTATAAACAATACTTGCTAAACTTTTAAGAACCCCTTGAAAGAAAATTAGTAGATTAACCAATAATATCAAATACTAGAAATATTGTAGTAATGATCCAAACCAACCCTTTCTAATACACCCTGAAGTAGGATAGCCAAGAATGAAAGGCCCACTGTGAAGAACAAAATAAATAGCGACAGATAATTTCAGTTCTTTTATGGTTTAAAACTAGAGGATGAGTATAAACAAATTAAGTATTTAAGTTGTTTGACCTATGACTAACCAAATTTTAGTATGCTTTAACTAGAAGACGTTTACTAGCTAACACAACAAATAATTATGTAGTAACAAAATCACTATAACAATAACAACTAATTATTATATTTAGGAATTACAGAAATGAATAGGAAATAAAACTGAAATGTTCCCAAAAAATAAAATGAATATATGTTTATGCACTTAAAGTATCACAAATAAAATTTGTGGATATTAAAACGAATTTGCAGATAAAACAAGATTTCAACTCAAGCAGTTAGTAAGCTAGAAACGTGATGAATAGTAATAAACGTTCGCTTTTACCTTATAAATAATTATGAAGTACATATACTTTTCTAGAAGTTGTACAGACACAGACAATGAGTTAATATCAACAAAACAGAAGATATTTCCGTAAAGAATACTAGAAAATAAAGAAAAAAACCTATTTTGTTATAGAAGGTGTGACGGCGTAGGGACGCTTTGGAGAGCTAATCGTGAAAACCGAAACATCGGCTAAAATATGAAGCAATGTTACTCACCAGTTGTATCACCTTCCCAAACGAACACAGTAAGTCAAAAATACTAAAAAACTGTAAGTGAAACTAGTTAAAACCCTTTAAACAATACGGGGTCAAGCCTCGCCGGGTCCAAGCTTGGGAAAATGGCTGATTCTAATTCTCACAAAGCCCAAGTTCATTCACTGAACACATGATACGCATTTGAGAAATATTATTGATTAGCATTTATTCCAGCTTTTACAATCAGATTTTTTAATAAAAAATGATTTAGATTAATTTAAAATATTTTATTTAGCTCTCTATTATAAGGATTGATTCTAAATAATAAATTCACTCACAAAGTTTAAATACATCTTTGTGAAAATCACATTTTAAGGATGCTTATTTTTTTGTAGACATGACTAAAATATAAACAGTAATTATCCGTGGCACGTAGAAATATTTTAATTGGATTATAAACCAATATTTGAAACATTGAATTTTTTTTTATTTTTTCTTTTCTTAACAAGGCAGAGGTCATTGATCTACCTCACGCCTAGAAGTCGCTGGCTTGTTCACTACTACGCCATTTTGCCAATTCTACTCTCATTTAATCATTTATTCCCTATATTTATTGAATTTCAATATCCAGTCCTCAAAATCCTACAACCAGAGCCATAAGAAATTGCAGATTTTATTCTAAATGGGGAAATAATTCAATTTATTTATAATTAACTAATGTAGTAGTTTTATTGTAACGAAAAATTCCCTATTTTCAGTCCCACTCTATACCCCACTCACGCGATTTTGTTGGTTGACTACTTCAGATCTAAATATATCAAATAATTTCTTTTTATTTATTTCGTATATTCCCTCTATCTTCTTTGGTCACTGACGGAACAGTAAAAGTAGGAAATCATAATTAAGTTGAATGCATTAGGTTGCATCTGATTTAAATTGATTATTTGCTTCAAATAACTGTCACTAATTGTTTGAGAAATCTTGGGCTAAAGCTTCACTTCGTATTAGCAGATTTTTTGTTTTGTAGTTACAATCCTAAAGAAATTGTACATAGTGGGTACGTCAAATTGTTGTGTTTTTTTTATATTCAGAAAAATATTTAGTTTAAATTTACTGTCACAAGTGTCACTAAGGGCGGTTATTTACCTCCCTTTTAGATTTCCCTTAGTGGAAATCAGCTATTGCGGTTGTGCTCATGATGCGATTTACGAATAAGTTCCACAAATGTTCATCGATCATTCTCTTGAGATAACAAAAATAAGGACCGTTGAAAATTTTACACATATATATATATTTTATATTTCTACATTTGTCTCTTAACACTCTAGCGGTCCCAATTTTTTATTTATTAATTTATTTTTTATCGTTACCAAACTATTTATTTATACGTTTTATGCAAAAATAAAAATCAAGTTCTTTAACGGTTGAAAAAGGGGGGGGGGTGGGTTACAACAAGTTTTATTGCAAATTAAATGTTTTATAAAAGTTGTTATGAGCATGTTTCCATTACCTTGACTGTTAACCGAGATATTTGCATTTTAGCAGATTTCCCTTAAGGGAAATGAGCTATTGAGGTCGTACTCATGACGCGATTTTCGAATATTTTCTTCAAATGTCCATCGATCCTATCCAGGAGATGACGAAAATGAGGTCCGTTCAAAATTATCTTCTATATATATATTTTTATTATTATATATATATATATATATATATATATATATATATATATATCTATATCTGTTAACGCTCTAGCGGTCGCAATTTTTGCTTGATCGTTACTGATGAATAACTCCCTTAATATTTGAGTTACGAAGAAATGCTTAGAACAACTATTCTATAACATTAATACAAAGTAGTAGGTGATAGTTGGGTTTGGCTAATAAAGTTTTCTAAATTCTTCTTTTAGAGGATTTAACTTAAAAAAGGATTTAACTTAAAGAAACTGGTATGTACATTATCATATTTTTTTAGATTTACTACGCTTTATTTAATGTTATGGTGTTTACACCCACCCCCACCCTACTTTGCTTTATATTCAAATTAAAACTTACGGCCATTGTACACTTAAAAGTAAAAATATGCTCCGTTTATTCCATTATTGTATATTTATATTTTTGGTTCCATTGTTCAGCTCTGAAGAAGGGAACCAACGGATGCCCGAAACTGTCAGCAAATAAAAAATCCTCTAAAAGAAGAATTTAGAAAACTTTATTAGCCGAAACCCAACTATCATCCTTACTAGTTTGAATCTATTTAATAAACGAGCTAACAATAAAAACTGATTGCATTATAACAACTTTAATGTAGTTTCACAAGAATTTCTATAACAGATTTTCCCCCCAACGCCCCAGCCCGGACTCATTATAAAGGAGATACTTGGAGGAATTTTTGAATCCCCCCCCCCCCTTCTAAACACCTCCTATTCCAGGTCCCAGCCAATAACAAACATGATATTTAGTGTCGACTGAAACGGCTAAATATTGAGTATGTTATAGATAAAATAAACATTTACGAGTTAAGAACTTTAATCTTAAATGATGACGCCATCACACAACTTATTTGCATGTACACAATAGAAGTTCAATCAAAACAATATTTCGTATTTACATTTAGAATAATACGGTTCACGATATAACGGCTTATTATTAATATGACATGAGTAGGAGTGGGGTTTACTGAAGACTGAAAACTAAATAATGCAAACATCTCGGTCAATATTCGTGATAGAGAAAATATACATACAAAAACATATAGTATAGTAAATTAAATTTGTAATAAGATTGATTCTATAACATTTTTCTATCTGATAGTTCTAGCTGGAGAAGCCTCAGTTCCCACACCCCCAGACGACACCTCAGCAGCCGACTCAGCAGTCCTCAATAATCAGTATAAATACCTCTCCTCTTCCTTCCCATTTCTCATTCCTGTCACAGTAGTCTAACTAGCTTGTCTTTATGTAATTATTTTATATTTTACTGGTGATACCAATAAAGTTTTTTTTTGGAGATTCTGATAGCCGAGTATTTAGTTGGCACGCGAAATTCAGGGACTCGTACCATTGCAAGTATTGTAGAAGCCAGAAGCCCAGCTGAAGAAGACCAAGAAGACTATACAAAGGGAGTATTTCAATACTCATTAAGAATCTCACCCTCACTAGCCCTGGAATGCTACCCATATTTACTCAACCTGTCAGGAATGGGCTACGCACAGGGGTGTCATGTGTACACGCGCTTATAAGGTCATCATTAAACATCCAACATTTTTTAATAAAGCACTTTATTTATTAAGAACAGAAAAATCATTTTTACTTACAGGCTATATTAATTTAAAAAAATTAAGAAAAAACAAACCTATTTATACGAATGGGTCTTTTAGGGCAACTAGGACATATTTTCTTTTGGTGCATTCCAAACATATTGAATCGGTGTCGGCGCGCACCTTGTAACCCTTATACATTTCAACGCCCAACACCCTCGATTTCGCCGGTCTTTTGAAGCTTCTGGCTCAGTAGAACGAATCAACTTCCGGAAGATTTTAATCTCCTGTGTATTAGGGTATATCTCTGCAATATTAAGTATTATAATAATTTAGGAACAATGACTTATATGATGTCGACATTTAAATGATTGGTTATGGCAAGAGATGGCTTCGGGGGCATAATCGGCGCAATCATATGGGGCCTGCAATTGTATCACACCAAGGGTCGTTTCGTCCAATTGTTTCAAAGTATAAGACCTCATGTCTTGTTTCGCTTTATTTCTTTCGGCTTTTTCTTCCTTTACATGGAGGGCATATATTGAACTTACTGGTTCTTCAGGGGAGAAGCGCATAACTGTTCACAATTAGCAAGGCTATCAATTGTCTATATAAGATAAATAAAAGTGCGTAACATGCGGCGTCTACGTCTTGTTTTATGCGGCGTGCGGTGGTTGTATGTGTATGGAGTGAACGGAGGCTAGATCCAACTGTACCTATGCCTCCTCGGCTATTGTTTGTTAATTATTATAAAAAATCAATTATATCCTGGCAAAACAATACCTTTTTTCCATTAGGGTCGTCAGCCTTTTATGCATGTGCATAGATGACAAGCATAAAATAACAATTTTCATTGGAACTTTTTCTTTGGTGGAGGCCAATAGGAATTAGAAAGATGTTAAAATTAAATTAGAGTTAAGGCAAACATAGCAGAGGTTCGCATCTCTTCTTATTCTTTTTCTCTAAGTAACAACGTGGGGGATATTTCTATTTTTATTTTTGTGCTATAGAGTACGGCCGACTCTCACAGTTAATTACCTTTCATCTAAGACAAAATTTGGAGATCGTACTTATTAGATGTGAAACGCAAATGGGTCTGGTGGTGAGGTTTCGTTTACATATGATGATACGATGGCTTGTTCAGCTGCCTAGGCTGCAAATAATATGTTTCAGCAAGCAAGGAACCTATGGGTGGAGATACCTTTCCTTTTCCTGTGTAAAAACATTTGGCTGCTGAAGAGAGGCAATAATACGAATTTTTAGGGGCATCACTAGGGCAACATTATAATTTTAATAACTCGTCCTTCATTTGTGCGGGTATATGGAGGGCTAAGAACCATTCTAGAAAGGGGTTTCATATGGGGGGGGGGGGGGGGGGGGGGGGGGGGGGGGGGGGGGGGGGGGGGGGGAGGCGTAGCGGCTTTGAAACTAACAAGAGGCCTGGGGGCACATCTATTGGCGTATATTTCTGAGGGTATCATATAAGGGGTGACCTGCATTTTTTGTCGCGCTTAATGCGATGCCTCAAAAAACTTCGGTACCTCAGAGAAGCGACCGGCGAATATGCTGCTTGTAACCAATTTTATCTGTCTATTCCCGCTTCATTTCTTCCTCTTGATGGCCATTGGTTTGTCAAAAGCGAAGGCATATTCAGGCAAAAAATCACTAGAACCTTAGCTTCAGGCCCTCGTAGCCCTTAGATCCGTTGCCGTGCGAAATATAGGTATATCTCCGTATTCTGGATCAAATAAATCTTCGCTTTAGTATAATGGACACCATTCATTTTCATGACACCCGGCATAAGTATAAAAGTTGACCAAAGAGAGCTCAGATTTCAATTATCATCAGATGTCTCGAACTATATGATTGGCGGCTTGGACTGGCCTCCGAGCTAGAATTCTCTGCTAAACCTCATCATCCGGGCCTCTATCATTTTTATATTTGATTGGCGCTTTGCGAATTTTTTATTTCAATTGTTTGGTAAATAAAGCAATTATTTTTCAAGTTTTCCCCACAGTAAAACATAAGTCAGCCCAAAGTTTGCTAATATAGGATAGGTATACCATGTAATGCCTTCTCTTTCTAGTTACCATTTATACCGCATGTTTAAAGTGTGGTATGATTAATATTACATGAAGGTGAACGGGCGCCGTAGGCGTTTTTCTCTTTCTAGCGTCGGGGATCGCAAGACAAACGAAATTCATTTTTTGGCCTGGCATCAATTTTTTGGGGGCTAAGTTTAATTCTTGAAGTGTATATTGGCTTGCAGGCTTGTGGCTTTTGTGTAATTGGCTGAATTTTCAACTTACATCTTCAATGATTGAGATGTTGCAACATCATCATTTCCGGTAATAAGGTGTAAAGGCAGTAGAATGATAGCGGAATCGTTTGTTCGAATTTCTATCGTTACAATTAAATTATTAGGGATTAGCCTGGTCTTTTTTGTCTTCAGAAAATTAATTCGTTCAGCGTTCATTTTTCGGAGTCATCAGAAAGAAAAATAAATTCTTATGTAACTTTGGAATATTAGAGTGGCCATTCTGCATTCGAAAGTATCAAAATAGCTCTCTACATGGGGAAAGGCCATTATGCTAAATGAAAAATATACAAGAACTTTTGTATAAGACTATCTGGCAATTGAACTTTATAAAAAATTAAGCCTAATTACATTATTTTGCATAAAATGCAAAATAAAGGAAGTCAGTGTTAAGTAATATAGCAAATATGAATGGGTTACAAACTTACGACTTTGATAGAAGAAGCAAAATAGATTTTAATTGATAGGTCAACAGGGGCCTATTCTTTGCAACGCTCACAGGTTACAGGGAGTGGCACCTCGCCTGCCCGAATGAGAGCTGTAAACGAATAAACAAAGTAAAGGGGGCGTTGCTTCTGTGTTCAAGGTCAAACCTAGACTGGCTAGTGTAAGGTATGCAACTATTGAAAGAGACAAATCATGTGGCCGCGCACTACTTAATAAAATATATAACTAAAATAAACCCTTGGGGTACACCTGTACCCCGAGTAGCATTCCAGGGCTAGAAATATTTGGCCTTCAGGACTTCAAGAGGACTTGAGGTATAGCTGAGTTCATAAGACATGAGACACTGGCTAGGATGCGCAGTAGCAAAGAAGGCTATTGCGCATGCTCCCGTTATCAGTCTGTTAACGACTCTCGTGAGCTACGGATATGTATCGGGCGTCCTGAAAACATTAGCCCTCAGTGTGTATGTAGTGTAGCTTGAAGCTAAAATCTAACCCTATCTTGGTTATGTAGGAAGAAATGTCGATATAAATCCCTGCAAGGTCTTGCAGCCTCAAGCTAATACGTTGCAACAATTATTTTTGTTTTTAAAAAAAGAAATCGGTTTTCGATACTTGAATTTTAATATCGAAATACCGATATATCGGGGGGGGGGGGGGGTTTTTTTTGAACTAAAATCTAACCCTATCTTGGTTATAGAAATTTGTGGGGGGAAATATTGATATTATTTCACCATCCCTAGTGTACCTGTCAATAAGTCGCCATTTAAATTTAAATTGACAGTGATAGTGACATAGATTCCTTTGCCCTTAAGCGGCATTGAGGAGATGGGGTTGTCATTTGACCAATTTTAAAGCAATTATATATATATATATATATATATATATATATATATAAAAGTTAACTTGTTATATTTTATTTAACTTCTATTAATTTAGGTGGTAAATAAGTTATTTTGATATTTTGGTAAGAAAATTATCTGTAGGTTTTTATTAGGTATCTGTAGGTTATTGTGTAATTTATAAAAAAAAAATGATCTTTACATTTTTAAAAATATATCTTTAAGTATTAAAAATAATTATCTGTAAGCTTATAAATTATCTTTAAGTTTCTAAATAATTTTTTTTTAAAATTTATTTTATTTTTTTATTCATGTTTGATTTTTAATAATGTTTAATCAATGCTGCTTCTCATTTTCTGCACTATATTTTTATATAAATTAGGAAAAGTAGAACATATACTAGAGAAAGGTTAGACTGCAGGTACTCAGTATCGATACTTAAAGGGCTGGAGCAAGTGTACGGCATGCTGGCAAATATGTTCAGCTTGGGTAGTACACGTCCTCTCATCCCCACCAAGCCTACCACCCATCCCCACCCCCATGCGCGGATTGTCTCATGTCTCATGAACTCAACTATACTTCACCAGACACATTGATATTAAATTTTAAGAATTTTACAAAAAAAAATGTTCTCTCTTTTTCTTTCTTATTTCTGTTTATTTGTTAAGAAATAATTTTAATTTCTAATTAATAAATTTCAGATCAGTTAATTTCATATTTTATTATATTGTATATAAATGTCACATTTACAACAGAGACTGATACAAACAGACAAATTTCCGTTGGCGAACTTGCACGAGCATTTGACAACATGCACCCATCAGAACAAGAACACACGATAACATACGCACTCACAAAGGAAGATTATGATCACATCCACCCTCATGATGGCAACCCAGAAGACTTAATTTGTTTTTTCAAAGCCGTTCTAGCTGTTTTTGAAAACAAGTGCTCTGCCCATAACACCTTAGGTCCCAAAAACATGCAAGGCTATTAACTAAAGTGAAGGCACGACTTACAGGAAGCGCTCGACACTGCTTACTTACTAACGATTTTAGTTCAATGCTGAGCTTAATGACTTACTTACAAAAAGTTTTCGGGACTCACGACCATATGACTTGGTTAATTGACACAGGCTCTGCCAAAAATTATATTACACCATCTCCCGTACCCGACGTAAGTCAAATCATGTCGGAAGAATTTGTTATTAAGACACCCACAGGTAGAGAAAGAGGAACTCAAGTAGTTCATTTAAATATTTCTCCACTCTTAGGGTTACATGACAAATTATTAATTTAATTTCATATATTTAATTTAGTTCTACATAATTATAATATTTTACTACTATTCGAATCAATGAAAGATTTAAATTTTAAAATAAATTGGGAAAAAGAAAATTACTTTATTAAATAATATTAAAATAATAAAAGGCAAGATTATAAGCGATAAACATAAAAATGTGCAGAAACTAGTTAGACCTGCTGAAATAGGGATACATCCCTACTGATACTATTACTGCAATTACGGAATTAATCGAACATGATCAAATGGACAAAACTTTTAAAAATCGTTTGTTTACTCTACTTTCCAAATATCCCTCAATGATACAACGGGAAGATGAGCCCCTAAAAGTCACAGACCTTTTAGAACATAAGATCACACTCAAGACAGACAAACCCACTTATACAAGGAATTGCCGCTACCCATCGAATTTTAAAGAATCGATACGAACAGTAGTCATAGACACTGCCATACTGTTATGAACAGAGCCCACAACATATTAAACAGTTAAATATCACTTTTTACCATATAGACACCCCTAGTGTAGAAAACATTAGCATAGAATCATTAGAACTTGTAGATTCGGATTATATACAAGTAATCCTGTATGTTATCGTTTTATATTTACTCATTTTTTAATATCATAATGTTAGTTAGACCTTTTTTGTAAATCGATGTGTCTGGAAATTGCACCACCTCACCAGAACCAGTCTTCAGTAGAAGATAACATCTCGTACCCAGGAGAATTTTTGACCCTTGGAGACTCCCTTCCTAAAACCTGTCAGCGGACTTCAAATCTTCGGCAGGGGGGAGTTATAGCTGCAGAAGCCTCAGTTCCCACACCTCCAGACGACACCTCAGCAGCCTTCAATAATTAGTATAAATACCTCTCCTCTTCCTTCCCATTTCTCATTCCTGTCTCAGTAGTCTAATTATCTTGTCTTTATGTAATTATTTTATATTTTACTGGTGATACCAATAAAGTTTTTTTTTTTTTTGAAGATTCTGATAGCTGAGTATTTAGTGGACGTATAATAACGAAGTTATTTAGAATTTTCGAAATTCCTCCCTACGACCCCCATCCCCCTCCCTCCATCCAGTCAGATTTCAGCCGTTAACGAATTTGATGTTTAGTTTTATATAAAACGCTTACATATTGAGTTTGACAACGATTAATCAAAAAAAGCTGTAAAAGGCGCGCGTACACACACCACACACCCCAACACACACACACACACACACACACACACACACACATATATATATGTATATATATATATATATATAGATAGTTTTAAAAGGAGCTCATTTTCGTCATCTCCTAAGTAGAATCGATGTAATCTGACGACATGAGTACAACCTCAATAGCTGATTTCTCTTAATGGAAATTAACTTTTTAATAGGGTTGAAGGTCGATGGCCCGCCAGAGAGAAACTGTAAATCTGAGCGCTGTGCCTACCAGTGAGTGGCTAGTGGATCAGCGGGAGAGGATCCAAGCTATATTGATGCTACATTCAGAAAGCCTTACGGAATGACTAATTCTTAGGTCCCCGCCCACGTACAGCTGTCACTGGGTGAATTGACCAATAAAGAAATATAAAGAAGTATACTGAATAGCATAGAATTTAGTTGGACCGGTATAATAACGAAGTTATTTAGAATTTTCGAAATTCCTGCCTACGACCCCCATCCCCCTCCCTCCATCCAGTCAGATTTCAGCCGTTAACGAATTTGATGTTTAGTTTTATATAAAACGCTTACATATTGAGTTTGACAACGATTAATCAAAAAAAGCTGTAAAAGGCGCGCGTACACACACACACACACACACACACACACACACACACACACACACACACACACATATATATATATATATATATATATATATATATATAGTTTTAAAAGGAGCTCATTTTCGTCATCTCCTAAGTAGAATCGATGTAATCTGACGACATGAGTACAACCTCAATAGCTGATTTCTCTTAATGGAAATCTGTTAATAGGTTGAAGGTTCGATGCCCGCCAAGAGAGAACTGTAATCCATGAGTTGGCTACCAGAGAGTGCTAGTGGATCAGCGGGAGAGGATCCAGTATATATGATGCTACATCAGAAAGCCCTTCGGAATGACTAATTCTTAGACCCCGCCCACGTACAGGCTGTCACAGGGTGAATTGCATACAGAAATATAAAACATTCACTTAAAAGTATTACTTTTCTTTTCTTTTAGCAGATTTTCCTTAAGGAAATCAGCTATTGAGGTCGTACTCGTGACGCAATTTTCGAAATTTTTGTTCAAATGTCCATCGATCCTACCTAGTAGATGGCGAAAATGAGGCTCGTTCAAAACTGTTTATATATATTTGCCTGTTACCGCTCTGGTGGTCGCAATTTTTGTGTTTTCGTAGCCCAAACTCGATATTTTAGTCGTTTTATGTAAAAAGAAAGATCAAGTTCGTTAACAGCAGAAATCAGGCCAGTGGGAAGGAAGGTTTAGAGGGGAGGATTTTCGAAATATCTCCGTTATTATAAGTCGGATCGAAAAATTGTATAGCACCAATCTTATTGAAAAGTAAATGTATAATAAACATTGTTATATACATTTATTCTCTATCTTGAATATTAACCGAGATATTTGCATTTTTCACCCTTCAGTAAATCCCCATTTCCACTCATGTTACATAAACAATACTCTATTATGTATTAAACCACATTATTTGAATCTTGATATTGTTTTCAAGAGACCTTTATTATAGGAGCTACATGCAAATATCTTTTGTTGATCCCCCCCCCCGTCTTAAGTTTTTGGATTACTAAAATTTGAGTGATTGTGATAAAGATTATTCTGTTTCATTATAAATTACAGTACTACTGAATTAAATAGTTTTCAACAAAATTAATATGTTATATTCAGATATATTTCAGTAATTGTTTTTATTTCTGGAAAAGAATATTTCTATCTATCTGTTCAGGCAGGCAGAGGTTGGCTAACCTGTTTGTTATCAATTCAGACGCTTCCCGTCGGGAGGTTATTGAAATTGACTGAAAGATTTCTCATTACCGTTTGCATTGTTATGTGTTCCCAGAATGTAGAACTTCACGTGGGAAACCTGCTCATTTTCCGCAGCCCTGAGTGATGGGCTTTCAATATTAATAGCTGACTCAAATTGAAAGAAAGAAATTCCATTTAACTTGAAGATAACAATGTTGCATTGGTATTGAATCTCTTTTAACGTTGGAACTGTTTCAAAATCTATAAGTAAACCCTGTGATATATTAAGTAACTAGCCGTGTTACCCGACGTTGACGAGTTGAAATAGAAATGGTTTCCCGTTGAAATAAAAAAGTCCCTCATGCAAGGCTGTGTTAATTAAACAGATTTTTCACGGGTACCACGTATTTGCATTCATCTCAAAAAGTAATGGTTCAATGAAAACAATAGCTGGTACTTAAGCTTCAAGTAATGTGCTGCATTATATAACAGCTAATTGTTAATATGAGTAGAAGAAATTATCGTGGTTAATATTCAATATATTGAAAAACCGCACATAACAACATGTATAGAACATTTAATTTACAATAATATTTGCTATATATATATACCTTTTCGATCCGACGTATAATAATGGAGATATCTCGAATTTTCGAAATTCCTCCTCTAAACCCCCCCCCCCCACCAACATAAAACGTTTAAATATGCAGTTAGGTAACAATCAAACAAAAATTATGACCGCTAGAGATTTTAAAAACAAATATATATATATATATATATATATATATATATATATATATAAATATATGCACATCGACGGTAAGGGCCTTTAGAATGGAGGAAATATTTAATCATCAGATACCAAATAAATATTCAACGAAGTATTAAAACAGTGTAGTATATTTGTTTTGAAAGTCCCATTTAATAAATACACTTTGGTATTGTTGATCACAAGATTATTAGACGCTTCTTGTTTTTTCATATTTCTTGAAGCATTCATAAATCATTTGTCAGCTACTGAGTGTTAATTCATACTGTATATTGCCCGTAAGCTTCACCTTTCATTTTAGGAGCAACTGAGATACAAAAAAAAAATGGATTATAGAAAATCAAAATGAAATAATTAAAAGAAAGTGACAATTTCCTTATTCAACCAATCTCTAAAGTTAATGTCCATTTAATCTATTGCAATAATTATTCCCTGATTATTTATACATGTAATTGTTACTCTATAAATCCTGTCTTAGTTGTATTCATTTCTCCCTCACATTCATTAAGTTATTCTAATGCACTCATATGCCGGATGAAATGCTTATCTGATCAAACTATCTGTAACATATTATACACTATCATTGGCCATATAGGCAGTGTTATTGGAAAGGGCTCTATTTGTAAAGAGAGCTTGGTAAAGCTAAGCCAGAATGATCTTTACAGGCGGCGAAATACTGAGGTCATACGAGCAGAGGTAGTATTTGAACTCAGGTTTCCTGTATGGAGGTCATTGCTCAACGGACGGCCTAAATACCACTCACGTTTTCTCTAGCTCTTCTTGGAAGAAGTTGGCTTGGCCATTTATGAGGTTTTAGCAGATTTCCCTTAAGGAAAATCACCTATTGAGGTTGTACTCAAGATGGAGTTTTCGACAAATTTCTTCAAATGTCTATCGATCCTACCCAGGAGATAACGAAAATAAGATCCGTTCCAAATTTTATATATATATACATCGGATATTTCGAAAATCAATTTTTGCTATATACATGTTTTTTAGCAGATTTCCCTTGAGGGAAATCAGCTATTGAGGTCGTACTCATGACCCGATTTTCGAAAAATTTCTTCAAATGTCCATCGATCCTACCCAGGAGATGACGAAAATGAGGTCCGTTGGGAGAGTAAGTGCTAAAAACTTCTCAGACCCTTGCAATGCTCTTCAGGGGATGAGGCGGCCACGGTCGTTCTCGGGGTCTACTCGGAGACTCGTGCGGGTATCTATATATATATATATTTATAATATATATATATATTTAAAAAATATTAAAGATCAAGTTAACGGTAAGTAGCTGAAATCGGACCAGATGGAAGGGAGTGTGTTAGAGGTGGGACCATCTTCGATTAACCATCGGGAAGTCATATCCTCCTATTAATAATAAGAGTTTTATTTAATCATGAATCACTTATTACAAGGTTAATACGGTCAAATATTGTTTCGAACAAAGCTTTATTATACGAGATACAAACAAATAAGTTTTGTTGAGACCCCCTCCCATTCTAGCAGTCTTTGGTCCTTGGAATTACTAAAATCCCGCCCTGCAACGTTGAATTGGATAGAAATTATTACGGTCGACTCATTTCGTAAGTTAATACTTTTCCAATAGCCCTCGTATAGTAAGTCACGGTTCTCTCAAGACACACTCGCCGGCGACTCCCCTGAAAATTTGCTAACGGACTATATTCAGGATATTATTCAATTTAATTGCCCTCATCCTCTTTTAGTCCACGACCGTACTAGAGTAATTATATCTATTAAGCATTATGCGAGTTGGTCATGCCACTGGTTGTTTAGAAATTCAGACCACTTACGTTGTAGATATTATAACTATGTAAACAGGAACTGAAATGATTTCTACATTCTACCGTATTGGTATATATTCCCTTAACATTGATGGTGGTGTTACCAGTATGCAGATTTATCTGTTGTAAAAATTCCCTTGGAAAATCTGCTTAGTTTACGTAGCCCTGGCAATACATTTTCATGGAGTACCCAAATTTGGGTGCAATGTAAACTCATTCACGTAGATAGATAATGTATAGCAAGTCCTGGGCCTAGTCATTCGAAATGACATTCATACCCAAGACTGACATTCTACTGGAATAGGTCATGGGCTGAATTGGCGTATTTTGGAACTCCAGCATCGATTAACACCTTCACTGCGGAGCCTCGCAGCATATGCGAGGTCCTGAGTCACTCCCTGGTGCGGGCCTCGCATACGTTGCGAGGAGTGACGCCTCGCCCTCCATTCGTTCTAGAGACCTGAAGGTTGGAGTGGGTAGGAGAACGCTCCGCACTCACAGCATTACAGTAGTGTTCTGACCACCGTCTGGCCAAGTCGTTTGCAGTTTTCAAAAATTTTTTGGGATTATTAATTTTTTATGGGCCAACCTTGTCCCTCTCCATGAGAGGCTCATTCATTATTGGAGGTCATTACTTCCCCTATAGTACCCTGCTTTCCCCTTCAATGATTGTTCACGAGGGACACGTTTTTCTAACCGTTATACTTGAGAAGCCTGCACTTCGTCTCAGAACCACAAGACACGAAACGTGAGACATGATCCGCTGTATAAAATTCGGCTCACTGTTTAAATTTTATTGTTGAGAGGATGAAAAAGAGATATTCTACCCCTTTCCAAAGGAATGAAGTTTGAACGAGTCCATGATGCTTTGAGGAGGGGTAGGCTATTCTACTCGTCAGTATTCGCTAATAACATAAACGCTGACAAAATATCTGGAATAAAGATTTAATTTGTTGACTCAAACCTGACCGTGTCCTTGTGCATGAAGGACGTTAGTTCCTACTTGGATCAAGGGATCCACAAGTTGGAGTTAGAAAGGACACTTGTATAAAGTTGTTCAGACATTTGGTTGATGACTATCTCGGCCACGGCCATGCCATTTACGCTGACAAACTTTTATACGTCTTGTCCCCATGGCCCACGAGCTTCTGGTTCAGGGTTACCTATCTTACTTGGTAGTCTGAGGTAAGACTCGGAAGGGCAACCCAGCTGTGATAGTGGGGGGCTAAGGCTCAAAAAAGGAGAGATAAAAGAGAAATTTACTGTTAAGGGTGTGTGTCCATTTTCAAATGGCGGCCACAAACGAGATGGTCATTGATTTATTTAATCGGAGTTTTGATGCCCAGATAAAGGCGGTCACCGAGCAAGGGGGAAGACCGGTCGAGGAAGCCCGTGCAATTATTAAAATTATAATAAATATATGGGCGGTAATTGACAGGTCCGATTTATGATTTCATAACCAATTACGAATAATAGAAAAATTTCCCATTACTAAACGAAAGTTTCTGTTCAGGTGGTGTATTTTCAGCTATAATAAGTTACATTTTGGGATCAATATGATTTTCAAATAGATCTTATTCCCATTAATTAATGATTTACTTTTTCTATGCATTTGTAACCTAAATAATCGTATTTCTTTCTCCTTTGGCAACGTATGCAATGTCCGCAACACGACAGTGCACTAGGTAGGGACAATACACCAGAAAAATGTTCTGTCTTGAGGGTTTGCCTACCTAATGCACTGCCGGTGTGCGGACCTCGCATACGTTGCGAGGTTAAAAAAAATACGATTATCGTTGTTAAAAATGCATCAAAAATTACCAAAAAATAGGTTTATTACTTTGTTTTGATACAACTTTAAAAACAGAAAACAAAAAAAAAAAAAAAAAATTCCGTTTTTTTGGAAGTGATTTTCGATTCGGGCATCCGCAGCGAAAGTGTTAAGGGAAGGCTTCCAGATTAATTGATGTTGTACTGCTATTCGATTGTCATAAAGCCCTCTTTATTTGAGTGGATTAACACTCGACGCAATTTTTCAATCATTATGTTTAGTGTTTTGAATTTTTAAAATAAAAATGATCTATTAACACACGCATGCCCGCACACCCATACTCACAAAAGTAAATAAATACTGCTTATATATATAAATCTGCGCCCCAGAACGGTCTGTGCACATAATATTGACCGTTACGAAATCGATATTTAAATGTTCCATGGAGAATTAAAAAACAAGTACGTTATTGGCCAAAATCGGACTACGAGAAATCTGCGATTAACAGAAGTGGGAAGTAATGTCACTAAAAGATTTCACATATTTGCAGAGTGCCAAAATATTTTTAAATCAGTGCTAATCCCTTATCACTCAACTTTCATGGCTGAATTTCTTCTGGATTAATAACGTTCTATCTCATTGATTAATGGGTTAAATAGATTTTTGTTCATACTGAGGTTATTTTTTTAATTATTTAAAGGCGTAGCAAGGTTTAATGACTTTTCTATTCCCGTTGGTTAGGTCTCTTTTTCATTCATACTGCCCTGTTCTTTTTTTCACGTTGAACAATAACCAGGATAATAATGGCCAAGCCTTTACTTCGTTAGACATTGTGCCAGAATCCCGCAATGGTTTGGTTGTTCTCATTGTTCAAAAGAGTTAACCATTTATGGCCATTTTGATTTTTGGTCAGTTTTCAAAGACCTAAATCCTGATTTGAAGGTCAGAAAGACGACAATGGGACTTTTCAAACATACTCTCAATCTGTCATAGTTTACACTCAAACACATAGGTCAGCCATAGAACATTTAAGTTGAGTCATTGAACAAACTCGGAGTCTGATCAAACATTACTGCTCTACCTAAAAAAAAGAGGCTATCTATTTCCTTGAGCAACAGACTTTTATATTGTATAAATTTATATCATGCTCCAGTTGACATTGTCTTTATTTACTTGTAAAATTAAAAAGTTCTGTTTTTGTATTAATTAATACGTGGAGGCTTGGAAGATTTGTTCAATGATCCTCAAATTGTAATTTATCTTTAAAAACACTCTTTGGTTAAAATTTAAAAAAAATAATCACACATTCATATATGTCTAAATTCCAAAATGCCAAATTTATAGACAGCTGACAAATTTATTTATGCGATATCGCTTCTGGTTTGGAAAGGAAGAGACTTTCGAAAAATATTGGGAAACGACAAGGAGCCCACAGATAGTGCGTGAGAAGCAAAAGTTGATGTCAGGAATTTAATGTTATATCTGACATCTTAGCTATCGAAAAACTTCGGTGGCTGGGACATGATGAGCGAATGGAAATCAACAAGCTTATCCAAAGGCTGCTATACTCCAGGAGGCCCTAGGAGCCTACGTGGCTTTAAGACCTGGAGGAGGACTTGTAGAGTTTTGGGCATCTGTATTTGAAGAAGCCTGGACGGGAACACCAAGGAATGGTCAAAACTTGTAGTGGCAGAGCTTCAGTTCCTTCAGACCAACTACCATTCACATCAATAATACAATAGATGTGGGAAAAAGAAGACATATAAATAAAGAAGAAGTGATGTTTACATTTAGTGTCGAAAGCCCTGAGCCGGTGGCCCCAACGATGAAGGAACTCGAACACAACTCCATTAGTCCAGCCAAATCCTTCTTGGGCGTCGTATTCACCTCCATCGCCTGTTCTACCGATCAGTAAAGAATCATACTGAAACAAATATTTAAATATTTTATGCAAAACCAAAAATCAAGCTCGTATTTGCAAAAAATCAGAGCGGTGGAGGAGGGTTTGTTTAGAGGGGGTAGTCCGAAAATTCAAAATATCTCTGTTATTGTGAGACGGATCGTAAGTACCGGCCTGATGTCCATCTAGACCAATACAGTGCCCACTATGATTAAGCACTCTTTCGACAAGATATGCTTGAATTAGTATTCGCTAAAATCTTATCTTACTTGGTACGACACTGCTACCAGAGGGATAATCCAGTCCCTTGAAATCAGGATGATATTAAGCTGTTGTAGCATTACTGTCCAATCCGCACTGATTGTTTTTTGGCAAGAAATTTAATGTTCATTATATGCTATAATAAAACTACAACTAGTGGCGGAATGTCTACATATCACCATTCTCCTTCCACATTGGACGTTTTTTTTAGTCCAACTTGTTCTGATGATTCTGCGTCAGATCCACATTTCCAATGCTTCCAAACTCCCTTTTAAGGAGAGTCCAATTTTTGCTCTCTTTAAGGAGTCCACTTCAATCGAAATACATAGAAAACATTTCTTTTGGTATCCATACTTATATACTCATTAGTCAAAATACCCCTTATGCTTTGTAAGGCTTGTTTAGGAAATGCTAACCTTTTAACAAGTTCAGCTAAACTAACATTGTCTTCATGACGCTCACTATGTAACCAAATTCCTTCACTTTTAATAATCATTTAGGTATCCTTGGCTTTGTTTCTTCTCTACAACAATTTCGGTAGGTATTGTAATAAGAAGAGTGTAGCTACTGAAAGAACACAATGATTGCAACTACAAGTCGTATCCTTTAGATCGGGGATTCCCAAAGTTGTCGGTATCGGCCCCTTAGAGTCGAAATCAGTTTCCCATATCAACATAAACGAAAACCGGTTTTTGAGGGTTTATTAATTAACACAAGTTCTTATTTGAAACTTTCAAGATACTCTATAAGTTGTGTTACCTATAAACACTTGTTTTAAGAATGACTAATATTTTAGTAGGAAGAATCATTGTTGTACTTTTACAAAATTCAACAAGTCGATAAGCGTGTAAGGGTTCGTACAAGATGAATACTCGGCAAGTCAATAAGTGCGGACATGTTTGTGCAAGATTGAGTTCGAGCATACATGTCTTCCTGGCTCGTTTTGACTTACTAAATGAAGCATATACGCTAGATGTTATGTCTATTTATTTTGTTATATCTATTTTGTAAATGATGTCAAGTTTACTCACTTAACCAACAGCAAAGTTTTTAAATCGGTGAGTATTTTGTATCAATAGAAAAAAAAAGAAAACTAGAGGTAGGAGTTTTAAAGTAATTTGGCTTTGAGGGTCTGCCGTATCAGTTCATTTTGGAAAAGGGGACTCTTGCCCAAAATAGTTTGGGAATCCCTGCTTTAGATCAGGGGTCTCCAAACTTTCCAGCCTTAGGGCCATACTAATTACTCCAGTAAGTTCCGAGGGCCAAAACCATATTATCATTGTTGCCGGTGGTAAAAAGTGAAATAGTCCACTGATGAAAAAAAAAAAGTCCGAAAAAGTACGCAACGTTTAAAAAAGGCTGCAAATCGGACTAAAGTCCGCAAAACGGCAACACTGCATATTATTACAATTCTGTGTTTCTTTATCCAACTTATCACAAAAACAATAACAATAAGCCTACAACAATGTTATGAGTAGTTAGCCCATGACCAAATCAATGTAGATGTCATATTAATAATTATTCAACATAAAATTAGAATACTTCAGTAAACTAAATTTAATTTGCTATAAAAAATATGTTCTCTAAAAAGAGTTTTCAAGTATGCTAGCTCTCCGCGGGACGGATGTGGCCCTCGGGCCGTAGTTTGGAGACCCCCTGCTTTAGATCATGAAGATGACCTATCTTCTCCAGTCATGATGAAACTAGGGAAATTATTCTGGTAATCCGATGCCAGATAAATCCTATTTTCAAAGGGAAATCAAACCCATTATCAAGTTTGTCAAAATATAAGACAAGGACTACCTGGGACACTTACACAAATTAGAAATAAGAAGGCACTTGAGGTTGAAGTGCAATAATTTCATTATTAAATATGTATGCTGTATCGACGAATCGTGTGAACAGTAAATCTTATGTTGGAACATTAATGGTTTTTGTTGTTATTATTTGTTTACGTCCACTTTATGTTACTGAGGCTAATTGGAGTGGGTTATCTACTGGGTACCACACATCTCTAGCTATGAAGAGAATACGGATATTATTTAACAAGTTCGTCCATAAATAAAATCCTATTGCCCACATGGGATTAGACCTCTCTTACTCTAGGTTTACCAAGTGTATCAAGCATATCAATTTAAATATATATTTATATTCATGTTTAGTCAAGATACCTTTTCGAACATGACGCCAAGATCTTTAAAACCCCTGTAGTTGGAGTGAATATATTTATCGGCGAAGTAGAAAGCTATCTCTGAAGCCTCCAATGTACCTATTCTATCCAGACCTTGAATGAGGAATGCTTGGAGAGGAGGCCAAGCATTCGGGAAGTCCCACTGCTCACCTGAATACTCGGTAGATGTTGGAAACCCTCCTACAAAATAGTTCAACAATTAGGTTACAATATTAATTACAATATACATAGCTAATCCAAAAATATGATAAATAAAGCAAATGCTATTTTTAATATGAAAGAAAATTGAATTGGTAATCAAACATTTTTCTTTAGTATAAAAAATAATACAAAATTGTTATACAAATATTCAGACCGAATGGTGATTGTGTGCATTATTCATTGTAAACTTTTCTGATCACAATTTACATTTCTGGCGTCTAAATTAGGGTTTGCCATTACAGCTCTCGGAATACTACTAAGAATTGTTCTGATTTTAGATGCTATAATTTTTAAAGAAAAGCTGTTTCCAATTAATCCCTCCTCAAATTCAAAATTTTATGGGCAATTTAAATAATCATCATGGATGGCATTCATCATTATTAAGTACCATAGTAATAATAGAAACGTCTTTCAGGGGATAGCGGTACCTAGCACAATGGTTGCTACTTTGTCTACCAGGTATATTCCCTCTATTCGCAGCCATTATTAATAACACTCAATTGTATGTTCAAAGCAAACTGTTTATTTTCAAAACAATACATGATGTATGGTCAATGATACTGTAAGAGTCATGTTAATAAATAGGAGAAATAAATGCGGTATGTCTCTTGATTACTTCCACTCTTCAGTTAAATTAAAAGAAATATTTTTTATGATTTAATAACATTTATATTTTAGCAATTCACATTTTTTACGTAACCGAAGGTGGATTATTAATTATTGATTCAAACTTTGTATGATGTAATTAAGCCCGATAAGGTTTTCTTTAAACGTAAACAAGTTAAGTTTAAGGTGTACTTTCTTTTTGTTAGCATTAACAGAACATAGGGATACAGGTTAGCGTTGCCCTTAATGGAAAATGGCAAACCTAGAGTGGCGAGTTCAATTTCCGCCTGGGCAATAGGAATTTATTTAGTGAAGAACTCATTACATTTAATCCATAGTCCCACCCAGGCTAGAAAAAGGTGGTAGCCCGTAGTTAACGCCCCCCAATTAGCCATAGCAGCACAAAATGATAGTAATTAATAATAATGGACCACACCATTTAATTGTTGGCCAAAGAACTGGTTTAAACCGTATTTTGATTAGACTTCATATTTAGACGAAAAATGAACAACTTGCCTTGTATGTATGTGCAAAAAAATGGACCAGGCATCAAATTATTCTAATGATTTATTAACTGTATTTTTTACAACCCGCACTCTACTTCTTCTGTAACACTATAAGCTTATCTAAACTCTAAGCTGGATTATACTACACAGCAGGGCTTCATTCATCTGAACCGTATAAGTCTTTACTAAGGTTCCCTGCTGTGAGAATCAATACTTTTTAGCAGATATCCCTTAAGGGAAATCCGCTATTGAGGTCGTACTAATGGCGCGATTTTCGAAACATTTCCTCAAATGTACATCAATCCTACCAAAGATATGACGAAAATAAGGTCCGTTCAAAATTATATATATGTGTGTCTGTGTGTGTGTGTGTGACTGTTAACGCTCTAGCGGTCGCAATTTTTGTTTGATCGTTACTAAACTTTCGTTTTATGTAAAAAGAAAGATCAAGTTCGTTAATGTCTGAAAACAGACCGTTATTATGCGTCGGTTCGAAACATTGCATAGAATCAATCTTATTGCAAATGTAATGTTCTGTAAATTTTGTTACGTAAATCTTTTCACTATCATTATTATTAACAGAGATATTTGCATTTTTTTAGTTTTCGGCCTTCAGTAAACCCCCACACTTACTCATTTCATATTAACATTAAGCTGTTATATTATGAAGCGCTTTATTTGAATCCTAAATGCCAAATATTGTTCTCAGTGAACTTTTACGTTTTGAGATAAATGCAAATACGTGGGAAATCTCCTTTGTCAACGTAGCCCCTGCGTGACATACTTTTCATTTATTTAATACGACCCCTATAATTATACAAATAACTTATTTATTTATTTATTTAAATGAGTTCCGCAACACCAGCGATTTACTCATAATTAAATCGTGTACAAAAAAAAGAATAGCAAAAAAAAAAAATAGAAAGAAGGAAACGTAAAAGGAGTGAACAAAGGTGGTTTTTGATAGGTTCATTGGAATACCATTTTTATAAGAAACAAACAATATTGTATGGAAACATCAGGGTGGTGCAAATAATATAAATGAAAATATAAGATCGACTGGGGGGGGGGAGAAATAAATAAAAATAATAATAAAATAAGGAAAAGAGAAAAGCAAAGAAATGAATACATTAAAAAAAAAAAAAAAAGAAAGAAAAAAATTAGGAAAAAGAGAAAACCCCCAAAAAAATGAATAAATAAAAATGGGAAGGGAAAGTGAAACTAAAAAATAAAAATAAAATAATATATTAAAATAATAATAAAAAAAAATTATGTTTTTACACCCTGCTAATGTAAGAAAGAAGTGAGGAGTAGTGTGTGTGTGGACATTGTAGATTATAGTGTGTTGTATATATTAATGTCTTTTAGGTGTTTAATGATTGAGTCTAGGTAATTACTGTTATCGGTCAAAAGTTCCTGTAAGTCATGTGGAATATCTAAATTGTCTCTTTGTCGACAGTTAGTCAATATGTGAAGTACAGTTAATGTTTCGTTACAATGTCTACAAGTAGGTGTGTCCTTGTTTGTCATTAAGTGTCCGTGGGTCAGCAAGGAATGGCCAATGCGTAGTCTGGCATAACTTAAAGTACTATAAATGACAAAGCTCAATTTTATTTCTTATTCCACTTGGTCCACAAGTAGAAATTTGAGCTTCGTTGGAGGTAGACAGTAAATAAGTAAAGGCATGCGCACACGCAAAGCTGTAAAATATTGCCAAAATGTAAAAACTCTCCTTATTTATTCCACATGATCAGATATGAATGTTCAAGAAAAAAACATTCAAAATACATTACGACTTTTAAAAAATAGAGTAAAAATGTATTCGACTAAAATTTTGATTCGAAAAAACAAATTTATTTCATTTCCAACAAAATGACACGAATAGTCATTAATTATTAAACTTTAAAATAGTCTTCGAAGCAAGAAAAAGTAACTAAATTCCTTGGTGTAATTTTTGATGAGAAACTGACATGGCCGCCTCAAATATAAATAACTCCTCACGAAAGATTAAACTATGCCAAGGGAGTAAATCAATATCGCCTGACTATTGTGTATGCTGATCGTCACAGTGTTTCACTATATTAGCAGATTTCCCTTAAGGGAAATCTGCTATTGAGGTCGTACTCATGACGCGAGTTTTGAAAAATTTCCTCAAATGTCCATCGATCATACCCAGGAGATGACGAAAATGAGGTCCGTTCAAAATTATATATATATATATATATATATATATATATATATATATGTGTGTGTGTGTGTGTGTGTGTGTGTGTGTCTGTTAACGCTCAAGCGGTCGTAATTTTTGTTTGATCGTTAATAAAACTTCATATGTAATCGTTTTATGTAATAAGAAAGATCAAGTTAGTTAATGGCTGATATCGGGCCATTGGGAGGGGGGTTTAGAGGAGGAATGTTTGAAAATTAATTTTCTAAATTTTTAATCTTTTTTTTATGTTTTAATCTTCAGTTATTGTTCATAATGTTATCTACTTTAAATAGGTAATTTTTTTTATACTATGAATATTTGAATAAAAAAGTATTTATTATTTTTTCTTAATAAAAAATATTTTTTTTTTCAATTACCTTTCTGTTAGTATAAGATTAGAATACAATAATTGTATTGGAATAACATTTATTGCTAAAATTCATTCAAGGAATAAAATCCGCTCTTCCATTGGCCTTAACTAGTTTTTGCACAACTATTTTTAGTTTTTTGTGATTTTCTCGAAAACGAAGCGAAAACGAGGCATACGCCAGAGGACTTTTTGTTTTAGTTTTTCGATCCTCTATCGATCCCTAAAGTTTGGCCGTTTGGTTTGGTGACACCATGTATAGTTTTACGCTTTCAGTAAACCCCCACTCCTACTAGTGTCATATTAATAATAAGCTATTATACCATGAACCACTTCATTACATTAAATACAATTGGTTAAATACCAAATATTGTTTTCAACAAAGCTTTATTATACGAGATACAATCAAATAAGTTCTGTTGACCTCCCCACCCCCCACCCCCCCTTCTTTTGTTCTTGGATTACTAAATGTTTAGTGATTGATATAATTTTTTTGGATTTATTTTAAATTATAACACTAGCTATAGTAAATAGTTTTCAGTAAAATTAATACGTTACATTCTGATATAATTTGTTAATTCCTTTTCTTTCCGGTGAGAGTTTTTCAGACCTGTTAGTTTACATTTCAGACGCTTCCCGTTGGGAGGGGAACGATTTCTTATTACCGTTTGTATTTATTCACGGCTGTGTTGTTACCAGAATGCAGATTTAGCTATTTTTAAACTTCATGAGGGAAATCTACTTAGTTTACGCAGCCTCTGCACGAGGGATTTTTTTTTACACATAAAGAGAGAGTATGTGGCGAGATGAAATAACAAGCCTGTTATACCTGCACATCAGAAATCTGCTTAGCTTACGAAACCCCTGCGTGACGAACATTTGTCGTTTAGGAGTATTAATGTAAAAGGTTCACTGCATCCTCAACCTTGTAATTACCTTGCCACCCGCGGATTTGCATATCCCAAGTGGACAATTTATAACAGACTATTACCTGTATACCTGTGTAAGTTATATTTGACCATGTATTTATAAATATACTCTGTCATCTTTATTGGATGGAAGTTGTATGACTTTGTCCAAAGAGGAACGAAGTTGGACATGTAGAAGTAGT